>JANZLX010000211.1:22812137-22823822 GCA_025531955.1 Erythroxylum orinocense | reverse complement strand
TTAATTTTAATCAGTCAATCAAAACCCCCTTTTAATTGTTTTAATTGCATGCATCATTCGACTAGGCTAGTTTAGGAACAATTGCACACTGGTTCCTTGAGAGTCGACCCAAGGTTCAGCTACGCTGCAATCCTTGGTCTAAATTTATTTTGACCGGTTTCCAAGGTCGATTTTCCTAAATCGAACGACAGAGTCGCGATCACTAACAACAGGCACAATCCTCCTGAAGGGTCTTCTTAAACATGGCTTGTATGAGTGGCCCTCAATTTCCAATTCTGTTGCTCCGGTGCTGCATCTCACTAGTGTGCGTGCGCCACTCTCCTTTTGGCATAGCAGACTCGGCCATCCTGCTCCTGTCATTGTCCGTCATGTTGCTCAATTTTTCAACATTCCTGTTTCTTCTGTTTCTGATAATAAATCATGCACTGCTTGTCTAAGTAGTAAAAGTCATAAATTGCCATTTTACAGATCTACATTGACATCTAATCATCCCTTGGAACTTATTTATTCGGATGTGTGGACTTCTCCGCTTGTGTCTGTTGATCAGTTTAAGTACTATGTGGTTTTTATTGATCACCATACTCGATATATTTGGTATTTTCCACTACAAAGAAAGTCTGATATTTTGCCTGTTTAAAAAAAATTCAAACTTTTAGCTGAGAATTTGTTTTCTACCACAATTAAAACTCTCTATAGTGATAACGGTGGGGAGTATCTCGCCATGTCCTCCTTTTTATCTGACTCGGGCATCTCTCATTATACTAGCCAACCTCATACTCCGGAGCATAACGGCATTGTCGAACGTCGTCATAGACACATAGTTGAAACTAGGCTTTCGCTATTACACCAAGCTCACATGCCACTTTCCTACTGGAACTATGCTTTTTCAACCGCTGTCTACTTAATAAATAGATTACCAACCCCAACTCTAAACATGGACTCTCCTTATCTTCGGCTATTCAATCGTCCACCAAATTACGAAAAATTAAAAGTCTTTGGTTGCCTTTGCTTTCCTTGGTTACGTCCGTACTCCCCTCATAAACTAGCTTTTCATTCTAAACCTTGTGTTTTCCTAGGCTATTCAACATCACAAAGTGCTTACTTCTGCCTTGATTTATCTACCTCTCGTATTTTTACCTCCTGACATGTTCGTTTTGTTGAAAATGACTTTCCTATGCAATCCGTTACACCATCCTTTCCTCGTCCGGATGACGGTACTCCGGACTCTTGGCTCCCTCCAATCTATATTCTGCCTACGTCTACCACTCCTAACAATCAAGTTCCAGACTCTCCATTGCCTACTCCCACAACACACCTTCCAATATCCAGCTCTTCTTCCAATACCGAGAATGCTATACCTTCTGACCATCCAATCCTCCCTCCATCCGCACCTAACACCCATCCCATGCAGACCCGATCCAAAATTCACATTCACAAACCAAATCCTAAGTTTGCATATACCATCACCTCTAGCTCTCTTCATCATCCTGAACCTCACAACATCACCGAGGCTCTTCGCGATGTCAAGTAGCGCTTTGCCATGGCTGAGAAATTTGATGCCCTTATCCGCAATGGTGCCTGGGAATTGGTACCACCGGAGGAGGCAACCAATCTTGTTGGCTGTAAATGGATATTCCGAACTAAATATCTTTCCAATGGCAATGTTGATAGGTATAAAGCTCGTCTGGTAGCTAAAGGGTTTCATCAACGTCCTGGGGTCGACTACCACGATACCTTCAGTCCAATCATGAAACTTACCACTATCCGAATTGTTTTGACTATTGCGGTTAGCAAAGGGTGGAGCCTTCGACAACTAGACGTGAATAATGCCTTCCTCCAAGGTCGACTACATGAAGATGTCTACATGACTCAACCACCTGGCTTTGTTAACAAAGATGCTCCCACAAATGTCTGCAAACTGCACAAAGCCATTTACGGTCTCAAACAGGCGCCTCGGGCCTGGTATTCTGAACTCCGGAAATTTCTTCTAGCTTTAGGATTTTCCAATTCTAAGTCGAACACGTCATTATTCATCCTTCATCGGTCTGGCATTCAGATGTATGTGTTAGTCTATGTTGATGACATTATTGTCACTGGTCCGGATCCTACCTTGGTTCAGCATTTCATTAACAGTGTCTCTACCAGGTTCTCCATTAAAGATCTTGGTCCCCTGACTTATTTTCTTGTCATTGAAGTCCTTCCACATCCCACAGGTCTACTTCTCTCCCAGTGCAAGTACATTGTTGATCTTCTCAACCGAGTACATATGCTTGATTCCAAACCGGCCCTTACTCCGATGGCGACTAACTCCCCACTTCAGCTCATGTTAGGGTCTCCATTGCCAGATCCGTCTGAATATCGTTCGATCATTGGTGGGCTTCAGTATCTTACTCTTACTCGCCCTGACATTGCCTTTGCTGTAAATAAGTTATCGCAATTCATGCATCGTCCAACATCACTTCATTGGCTTGCCACTAAACGACTTCTTCACTATCTTCGTGGCACATTGGACTTATCTCTTCCTATTCGGAGAACTCCCTCTCTTGCTCTGCATGCCTTTTCTGATGCGGACTGGGCTGGCAATCGTGACGATTCCACCTCCACTGGAGCCTACTTAGTGTTTCTTGGCAGCACCCTCATCTCCTGGAGCTCCAAGAAACAACGCACTGTTGCCAGATCATCCACCGAAGCTGAATATCGGTCCGTGGCCTCCAATGCTGCTGAATTGCGCTGGGTATGTTCTTTACTGACTGAACTTGGGATTATTACTGCCACTAGGCCTGTGATTTACTGTGATAATATGGGCACTACTCATCTTTGTTCGAATCCGGTGTTTCACTCTCGCATGAAACACATTGCCATCGACTTTCACTTTATTCGAGAGCAAGTCTAGTCAGGTTCCCTACGAGTTACGCCTGTCTTCTCTAAAGATCAACTCGCGGATGCCCTTACGAAACCACTATCTCAACCACCGTTTCTTCTGTTCCGAGACAAGATTGGACTCTCCTCTAGGAGCTCCATCTTGAGGGGGGCTATGAACTGTAGATAACGTATTCTCCACGATTTTCTCTACATTAGTTATAATATGTATCAAATATCTTAACCTTTCTATCATGTATCTCAACCGTATATATCTTGTAATCTGAAAACTCCTAGTTGTTTATAAATTTACGATATCAGTGATGAATAAAATAACTCAATTCCTATAGAAGCTTGTGGCCAAGTCAGATTTTTCAAGGTACATGGAGTATGTGAAGGAAGGTGGCCTGTGGGACCGACATGCCTGTGATGTACTACAAATAAAGACTACTATTTCTTTACTACAAATAGAGAGATTCGGATAATCTATTCCTATTATTCTGAATTTAGATTATTTCATAAGCTTCCATTCATTAGAGTGTGCAACTGAAAAGTATTATTGTGTTTTTCATATTTAAATATTTAAAATTGAATCTATGATTTTATTTTGTGATTAACTTATAATATATAATTTATAGATTATTATTATTGAACAATTCGAAATTTATTTAATATACTCTTAAGAGTAGAGACTTAATATTTCTTGATTATAAGAAAATTTATTTTACACACAACAAAATTGCATATAAGTAATGTCTTTCGATCTTTCTTCACGAGTAAATCAACAAATGGTTAGTTGGAACTACTCTGATGTCTGAAAATTTAGGTGCAAATCCTGCTCTGTGTTCGCGTGCTGTTGTGCTTTCCGTTGGTAAGAAACAAGAACCAACACTATCTGAGGGGCCCATTCAAGAAAACGATAGCTACAAACTATGCATGTAGGGAAGGTGCACCAAATCCCAGACAAGACTCATTATTGCTTAAATATGGAGATTAGTTAATTGTTATTAAGAGATAATTATAAATTAATAGGTCACTGAGATTTATTTTGCCTATAAAAAGACTTTTATTTTGCTTTTTTTAATTTTTTTAACGAGAATTAAGAATTGATCCTCGTAAAAAAACAAAATAAAGATTTCTTTTTATACTTTTCCTTAATAAGAATAACTCTGTTCTTTGTTATCAGGAAGTTACAGATTTGAGTAATGGAAATAATCATTTTGTAATAAATACATAGGAAAGGAAAGGTTGTATGTATTAATAACTCTCCCTTAACTCTTATAAAATGAGAAATCTTATACATTGGAGTATGTTGTGTTTGTGTTTGTGTTTGTTTGTTAGTAATTAGACTGTTATTAACTTAAAAGGAATAATGGAAATAATCAACATATAAATGATTTTTTAGACAATTACCAATCAATCACTATTAAAGTTTTACGTAATTGCAAATTAAATAGCTACCCTTAGGTTAGATATGTGTAACATTTAGAGTAGGAAACAATACATATTATAAAAAATCATGCAATTTTTATAAAATAAATGTTTAATTTTTTCGAATAACACATGTTTATATTTGTAGGTATCAATAAAATATAATTTGAATAACATAATTTGTTTTAAGTTTCCGTAAAATTTCAGCTGCATGACTAGTTAAGGAATACTTATAACCCTTGAATATAGATTATTAAGGTAATGCCACGTGTAGGATTCAAACGAATCAGTGACGTCATCAGTCTTTCCTTCCTTGTGCTACACGTGTATTTGGTAAAAAATATAGACAATAAAATTAATTTAATGTATACATAAAAACAGCATAATTTAGTGGGTACAGATCTTCAGTACCTACCCAGTACCCTGATCTCAGCCATCCAATGCAATAAATTAGATGGCTGCCAACACGCACGTGCAACGTCTCCAAATCCCTTGGAGTTGGAGATTGCCACTAAGTCGCAAAACGCATATTTTCGCCTTCCGTCTGACACGTAAGCCCTAACGCATTCAAAAACGAGAGGGCTTATAGAGTCTGTACTGTGTAGACCATAGACGTAAGACGTGCGCTTTTGCTGTTTATTTGTGTATTAGTTTCTTTTATATATTTGCTTGGAGGACAGGAAAGGGAAGAGTCGTGAGCCCCAATCCAAGGAAGAGTCGTGAGCTCCAATCCAGGAAAACTCCTGATCGATTATTATTATTAATTTTTATATATAATGGCCATTTTTCGGTTGTATAACTCTCGGTGTGGTCGTCATCGATTTTATTTCTCCTCTTCTCCGATGCTCGTCTCCGCTGCTTGCTCCGCCGTCACCCGCCCCTAAGTGCTCCCCTCTCCCTCATTCTCTCTCGTTTCCCTTCAGTTACTTCTTTTACTCTATAGGTAATTATAACATTTCCAATGCATTTTGTTGTTCTGTTAACTGGTTGGTTGCTGATAACATCGGATGAAGCACAGGTCCTGCTGGTTGGTTTCAGCAGCATGACATAGGCCTTTCATTTTTAGTCGCTACGCTCTGTTTTTCCTTTGGGTATTTGGAGTTTTGTGAAGGATTTTGATATTTCAAATATGGATTGGATCTCCCGTTGATTCGGAACTTTTTGGATTCGAGGTTCTGTGTCTTTTGCCCTTGTGGTTTGAAGAAATTAGGTTGTGTAATTATGAATTAAAAAGCATGCCTGTTATTCTGTTTCGATTTGGTTGTCTTACTTCGAGATTTTTTGCTTCTGTTAGAAACTGGGTATGCGATTTCGTTGTGATCGATTTTACTGTGAAAATTTTGTTCTTAATGTGGTCTTTTGTTGGAAGTTTGGATTTATAAGGCTGGAATGTGCTCGTATTTAGCTATCCAAGTCAATATGAAGGGGGTAGTTCGATTGTCCAATTTTGATAATGGTTTTTCAAATTACGAACTAGAGCTTTCTTGCAGATTAGTTAACTATCTTAGGAATTGCTTTGAATATGCTGTCTGAATATATTTATTTTCACGTGACTGATTCTGATTTTTTCTTAAAACTTCAATGTGGTGGAAACTTTTTAAGCATTAAAAACAAGAGGGATGATGAAATAATCACTTGTCTTTTATAGGAATCGTCTTGGTTGATTTTATTTTCTATTTGACGATGCAGAGTCATGCCAACATTTACTGCTATAGCTTTGGATAGGTTGTTAGAACCAGCAGCTTCTAAGTCTTTTGTCAAGAACCTTCCTCCAAAGGCAAATACGCTTCCTACTACAGACCCTGTCACTAATTCAGGCCTGGAGAGACAAAACAGTATATCAAACATAGATAGGAGTGTTAATCGCCCTCAATTAACTCCAGCACTTTATGCCACTCCTGAAGTGACACCAGTTCCTGATTCACCATCTTCATTTACTCCTTCACCGTACATTGTCAATCACAAGAGGCGTGGTCCGCGTCTTTTAAAGAGCTTTTCTCAGGATGATATGACTTCACAGGGAAAACCCTTAAATAAAGATGACATCATTGTGGATTCAAAGAATGCAGGAATTATCGCTGTGGAGTCTACTGTTGGCCCTTCTGTTGCTTTTACTACTGATACTTATGGTGTTCCTACGAAGGGTGTAGATGGTGATTGTGTTTTAGGGGAACCTGCTAATGGTGTCCATCTTGCTGAAGAGAGTGATAAAAGTGCCAGCCATGATATTGAAACAGGAAGCAGTAATGGAAAAAACCTTTCTAGTGATGTGGAGGATTGTTTGGCTTTGGAAAAGGATGTGGCAGGGCATGATGAATTTGAAAGAGATAGTGAGACAGAGGAGTTTTATGATCTCCAAGAGTCTATGAGCTACACTGGTAATACTGATAGTGAGGAAAACAGCGGGGCTGAAAGTTCTTTGAAGCTTATTGATCTGACACCAACAGGAGAGTCGTTTGATGCTCGGGAAGGTAAACCTTTATGTTTGGGAAGACTCTTAATGTAGTTTGGGCAGTGAAATGGGACACAATTGTATTATTTTTGTTGAGATCTTTGTGTTAATGATATTGTTATGTGAAAATCATGACTATTAGTCTCCTTGTATAGAAAATTCACTTGTATGTGCACGTCTTGGTGGGTAGACGTTTTCAAAGTCAAGTGTAAGATCTTACTTGTTTTATGTGCTGTCTGTAGAAGTATCACCTGAACCTGGGCTGCGGTTTTCTCTCAGTGGCATTGAAGCTGAATTGCGTGGGATCAGATTTAATCTGTTGATAGAGATAGAGAGGCGTAAGCAATCGGAAGAAGCTCTTCATAATATGCAAAACCATTGGGAGAGGGTCAGGGAACAATTGTCGCTGGTTGGGTTGACTGTCCCTGCAGTTCCTATTTCTTCAGCAGATGCTGAGCAGATTTATCCCGTTGAACATCTGTGTCAACAGGTTCATCTTGCCCGCTTTATTTCAGAAACAGTGGGAAGGGGTATTGCAAGAGCTGAGATGGAGATGGAAATGGAAGCACAGATTGAGGTGAAGAATTTTGAGATCGCTCGCCTGTCAGACCGTCTTCAATATTACGAGGCTGTAAATCGAGAAATGTCGCAGAGGAACCAAGAAGCCATTGGTGAGATTATTTTCTGTAACACTCTTTTTGGTTATGAAACTCGTTTCTGTCTTCTTTATTTGTTTGTTTAAGGTTTCACTATCCTATCTTTAGTACCATTTTTATTTTCAGCCTCTATGGCCCTATTGGGTATTCTTCTATTGGCATCCTAATTTTCCTTTCCATTGTTTCTGCAGATATGGCAAGGCGTAACAGACAGTTGAAAAAAAGAAGGCAACGATGGGTTTGGGGCTCAATTGCTGCTGCTGTTACCCTTGGTACTGCAGCCTTGGCATGGTCTTTTCTGCCAGCAGGGGAAGGATTATCTTCTGGCAGTGACTCTGAAGCTCCAGAGCATAACAATGCCGCTAGTGAGCAGCTGTAAGCAATTGGATTATGGTATCATAATCTCACGTCACAGGAGGAGACAGAATAAAAAGTTGTATACGTCGCCGTGTGAATAGCAATATGTTGTTTTTGTGGGATGAGTTTTCCTACCTGCAAAGATTGCATGGTATCATCAAAATAATTGAGTGCCACAATCATATCACTTGCTGACAATCTCATAGATGGAATATTTTGACTTGGATAACTGATTTTTAGGAATCAGGTTCTGATTCATTATACCGAACTCTGTGAACATGTATACATATCCTTAGTTTCTGAGATCACTTGGGTATAATTTCTTTTGCATTGAAGAAGGGTTTTATCCAGAAGGCTTCTAGTAAGGAACTGATATGGTCTTTGAAGGAATAGATGCAATAGTATCCTTAGCCGAAGGAGAACATGCAAATAGTAGCTAGGACTATGCTGCCATCAATTGTTGGTATGTAGAATTTAAAAAATTATTTTCTCTTTAAAAAATTTAATATGAAATTTTGTATAAATATTAAGGAAATTCTAATACACTTGTAGCAAAAAAATCAAAACATATTTGACAATTATTTATATTTAAAGATTGAAATTTTAAAAATAAAATTTATGTTCAAATATCGTCAAGTTTTATAAAAATGCCCAAAAGAATATTTTGTACATGACATTGAAGTCTATCTTAATAGTATTAAATTAACATATATTAATGTAAAATATAAATATATATTTTTATATTTAAAAAAAAGTATATATTTTTATAAACTGCGATATGTACATAAGATTTTGGATTATATTTTCTTTAAAATTTAAGTTAGATTCTAATATTTTAAACTATATAAAAAATAAAATATATTTTAACTTTAAATTTTTTTATTAAAGTTAAAATTTAAAATAAAATTTAATATTTATAAAATATTAAAAATAACATTTTAAAAATAAAAATTTAAATAAAATTAATTTTCTGTCAGTTATTTATCACGTTAATATTAATCAAATTGTATCTATTAACTTTTATTAAAATTTTTTAAAATAAAAATAAAGAACTAATTATAAATATAAAAATTTATAAATTTATCTGATTAAACAGAAAAACTATAAGGTGGAAGGCTATGCTTACCAATGTGTTGATCATTAGCCTTCCCATCATCAAACGGCTTGTCACCAATTAATAAGTCTTGACTCTCATCCAATTAATAACTCTTTAACTCTTCCCAACAAATGGTCTCCTACTATTTTTTTTAATTCAGAATTTTATAAAAAAATAAAAAAATATTTACAAACAAGAGCTACCAAAGGTAATCTCATAACACACAAAAACAAAATAACATGCATCTAATTACCCTGTCAGCAATTGCTCCTAGTCAGAACTTAACCCACAGCCTGCCAGATCAGAAGTGACAAGATCAAGCTCAAAACAAATAATACAAATAAATGGTGTCCTACTTTGTCACCAATTAATAAGTCTTACGAGACCAATTAATAAATCTTAATTCTTTACCAATTAATAACTCTTAACTCTTTCAGTATAATATACTAAGTGTAAGTGATCGTCGTCGTCATGCCTTCCCATCATCAAAAGGCCTTGTCACCAATTAATAACTCTTAACTCTTCCTAACAAATGGTCTGGGACCTTGTCACCAATTAATAACTACGAACTCTTTACCAATTAATAACTCTTAACTCTTCCTAACAAATGGTCTAGTACCTTGTCACCAATTAATAACTCTTAATTCTTTACCAATTAATAACTCTTGACTCTTCCAAACAAACAGTCTTGTATTAGAGACACGCCTGTCAACCTAAAATCTACACTTGCATAAAAAGAGATGATCCATATTATCATTATTCTTGAAGCAACGAATGGCTCAGAGGATATGAAGGTGACGTGACGTTGAAGGAATGAGGAGTTGTCTGTGTTGTAACTAGCAGTTAGTTAGTTAGTTAGTGACAGTTATTGTGTATAAAGCTGTAGTCAAGAACGTACGTAATTGACAAGCAATCGAAAAAATTATCTGATCTATACAGAATTCCAATATCTCTGAAACACTCTCTTCTTTTCTTTCTTGTTAAAACTTTCTTTAATCTCTTTCTTGCTAAATAACTCATCAGTTCCCTACTGGAATTGATCAAATAAATCTTATGTGCCATAGATAACAACTACAATTAGTATCAGAGCTTTTCTTTCTTGAGGGACCTGTGAGAGTGTGATTGTGTGAGTGAGCTTCCTTGAAGATCCGACGTTGGTGATTATCCTTGGAGTGCTGTGATTTAGAGAAGTTCATCAGAGATAGCTGAAAACTTATCTCAAGGCCTGCAGCCTCCAGTGTTTAATGGTGAAGGATATGCAGTCTAGGCAATCAAATGGAAGTGTACATGCAAAGACATGATCTTTGAGAACCTGTTGAAGATGATTACACGGTTGAGGTGCCTGCGGAGGATGTGACAATATCTCAGCTAAGGTGGTTGCGGGAGAGGATCACCAAGAAAGCTCGAACCAGATCATGCTTATATCAGGCGTTAGCTCCCTCCATCTTTACAAGAATTATGAAGATGGATTCAACAAAGAAAATCTGGGATTTCTTGAAGGAAGAATACCAAAGAGATGAAAGAGTTAAGCACATGAAAGTGCTCAACTTTATGAGAGAATTTTATAAACTCCAGATGAAAGATGGTGAGTATGTCAAGGTTTATGAGGAAAAAATGTGCCAGCTAGCTAATCAGATCAGACTTCTTGATGTTGAATTTAAAGGTGAAATAATTGTACAGAAGTTGCTGATCTCCGTTCCAGAGAAGTATGAAGCAACTATTGCTTCTCTGGAAAATTCGAAGGATATGTCTAGTATTAAGTTAGCCGAAGTTGTAAGTGCTCTACAAGCACAGGAGCAGAGACATTGGATGAGGAAGGGTGATGCTTCAGAGGGTGTTTATAAGGCATCCACAAAGAATGTTGATCAAGAGAAGTCCAAGAAGAAGTGGTCGAAGGGAGGTTCAAAGACACAGAAGAATCAGAATCAACAAAAGGGTCAACCCAAGACGCAATCTGGTGATAAAAATGTAAAGTACAACCCTTGCCCTCATTATGGTAAGTCAAATAATTTGGCTTACAGATGTTGGAAGAGACCTTATGTAATTTGTAGAAAATGTAATCAGAAGGGTCATATGGAGGCAATTTGTAAGCATCAATCTGGACACTCTTCTGTTGAAGCTCAAGTCATCGAAGAAGAGGAACAACTTTTTTTTGTTACCTGTGATCTGGTGGAGTCACCCTCGACAGAGTGGATCATAGACAGTGGCTGTACAAGTCACATGTCTTCTAATCTTGGTATGTTTACACAGTTGGATAGATCCTTTCATGCAAATGTCAAGCTTGGAGATGGACAGTGTATTTCAGTGGAAGGGAAAGGGGTTGTTGAGATTTGTACCAAGGAGGGTCTTAGCACAATTTCAGATGTTCTTTTTGTGCCTAAGATTCACCATAATCTCTTTAATGTGGCACAACTCATTGAAAAGGGTTTTAAGGTGTTCTTTGAAAATGATGAGTGCAGAATTGTTGATCCAACTGGAAAGAAGATTCTTAGAGTTAAAGTGAAAAATAAATGCTTTTATCTGAGAATGGAAGATATGCAATAGATTGCCTTGGTGAGTAATGCTCAGGTGACAGATCTTTAGCACAAAATATTGGGACATTTTCATATGAGAGGTCTTGAAGAAATGGCAAGAAAGAAGATGGCTGATGACCTTCCTGCATAGCTTGGTGATGGATCTCAGTGTACAACATGATTTAAAGGGAAGCAAGCCTGACTTCCATTTCCTAGATCATTGTGGAGAGCCACTGAAACATTGTGAAGAAATCACACGTTAATATATTGAGCAATAATAATGATCAAGATACACAAGAAGGGGGGTTGAATTGTGTTACA
>JANZLX010000211.1:22795740-22807301 GCA_025531955.1 Erythroxylum orinocense | reverse complement strand
ACGCAAGTTGAGCCTTCAAAAAGTCCCTCTCCTCCTCCCAGCGGCTCTTCTCCTCTTCCAAAGAGGAAAGTTGAGCTCATGCAACGTCTCTCCTTCCTTCATCTCTGAAAGCTTATCTTTCGAAGCATTGCGCTAATCAACAAGTTGCACGACGCGGCGGTGCGTCGCAAAAGCGAACGCCAGATCCCTGGCACAGTTACGGACGAGATGAGTCGACAGCTTCTGGTCATCCAAAGAGTCGATAAGTCCCTCATCTGTGAGAGGAATGATATTCTCAGCAATATGAAGCGCCACTTCGATGCTCCCAAGCAACGCGGTCTTATCCAGACTAATGGCTGGCTCCCACTTATCGTCACTCGTCGCTCGCTCCTTCCTCTTGCCCTTTTTCGACCGGGTTACGCACTCTTCTCTTTTCTCCATTTCTTTTCCTTTCTCCCTAGTAGCATCTGTCGAGCAGGGCGGTCGGTTGAGAATCCGGGCAATTTTCTTCTTCTTAAGAGGCGGTTCCTCCTCCTCATCCTCTTCCTCCACGTCCACCACCGTCGGTTGTACGGGGGCCATCAACCGGACGAGCGCCGAGGGAGGCTCGGGAACAGCCGGCTGAGCGACCTCCAAGCTAGACTCCCCCTCTTTGCTGGGCTCATTGGTCTTTTTGGACGGCCTAGCAGCCCGGCGTTGGCTCTTAGAAGCGTTGGAGGACCCGGAAAAGGCATTAACTCTCACCATGGCTGCACAGACATGGAAACAAGTTAGAAAATGATACCCATACCTACAAACACGGCAAATAATGAAATCACGAAAGGTCAACCAGAAGGGGCGTTTTCTTCTTCTAGCCCGCTAATCCGGAGCGGACGGTAAACCAAGAACGAATCGGCTGAGGCCCCCCCGCGATACACCATGACGAACCGATCGAAGTCATACCAACCGAGCACTTTTATTTGATCGACCGCTTCCTTCTCCTCCCTACTAAGGAACACGTTCGAAAGATCGTTCCACTGCTCGGCCAACGGGTATCTCCACGACTTGGATTCGAAAGAAGACCCCGGAGGCCTCACGAAGAAGTACTTCGTCCTCCAAGATTGGACTTTTGAGGCCGTTCCAGCAGGGCGGTAGCGCGCATCTCTGTATTGGAGAGAAGGGATCCTGACCCTGGTACTTGTGCTCTAGTTCATTCTCAAGAAGTGACGCAGGATGCTGACCGAGGGAGGGCATCCGAACTGATGGCACAGCAAAGCCAGATTGTTCATAAATCTCCAGTCGTTCGGAGGAATTTGGCTCGACCTCAATTGGTAAATGCGGCACACTTCGTCAATAACCGGGGCATACGGGAGCTTCATACCACCAACTGTGAAAAAGCTGCCCGAAACGGTAAAATATTCTCCTGGACTGTTGTGAATTATTTCACCAGCGGAGGCCAGTCTGGGCCCCCACGCCACGGGGATGTTATGCTGGATGATCGATCAATTCAACTCCCTCGCGGTAATTGTCGATGGGTCATTTGGCGGATTCTCAACAATCAGCCCGTCCTTCCGGACACTCACCCCAACTTCCTCAGTTCTTTCTACCATAGGCGCCTCATTCCCACCAGCCTCTGGCGCCTCCACCATTTCCGCCGTTATCCCTAGCGGCCCAACCTAGAAGGCCTTTTCGGTGATTTCCTCCCTAGGGCTAACCTCCCCTCTAGAGCTAGTTAAAGACATGATTATAAAAAGGGAAATTTAGGGGATAAGGGGGGAAAAATGACGTACCTAGTTGGTGGTGGAGATTTGTAATTGGAAAGACGGTGATGAAAGGTATATTCCGGTGACTGCAGAGAGTAGCAGAGATGAAAACGCAGAGAATAGAAGTCAGGAAACAAATACGCAGAGCAAAATAAGAAAGAAGACGACCGGGTTCAAAATTTATAGCATCAACTGAACGGGAGTACCAATCGACGATAGACGCGTGGCAAAATCTGAGCGGCGGTGAATTAGGTTTGTCAAAAACCAGAAGCGGCGTGACAGTCGAAAGGACACGCATGACAGAGTGTGACAGCGCATGACAGCTGCGCGGCAGTTAAACGGACGCATCGTTTCAAATTTTGAACAGCGCCCAACAGATATGTATCGCCAAGTAATAATTAGACCTAATATCGAGGCTAGATTGCCCTAGCATAGCACGAGCCGAGCGATCGCCCGACCCTACCGCGAGTCAAACGATCGGTCTTATGTCTTAGTAGCCCGACCAATCGTCCTTACAGCAAGTGGACACACCGATGAGTCGCACAATCCTCATGTACTCCTTCGATCCTTCTCTTTGATTAGAGTCGAGGAGTAGGGGGCTTATGGTTGGGTCAGCCAAACGAGGCCCAACTTCAAGCCCAGACATCGACGGCCCAGTAGTAGGAGATCGTCTCCCATGCAAACACCAAAACCTACGTAAAGACCTAAACCTAGCAATTATTCCATATATAAGGTACTATTCAGCCATGATATAGGTACGATATTGCAACCCTAGTTTTCTCTACTCTTGGCGACCATAACCCTTACCAAACGACTGACTTAAGCATCGGAGGGGCCTGCCGACAATCACTCCCGGAGTGCCTTTTATTGTTTTGTAGGTATTTCAGAGGCCATATCCACAGACCTTATGGATTCGAATAGCAACGTCCAGCCTCAGCAAAATCTGGCTGAACCACATATATTAATTTAATAGTATATATATATATATATATCTTTATATATAAAACTATAAGTAATAATTATTCAAATAAATAAATACACACACATATATACATATATATAAACAACAAATGAGAAGTTCTCAATGAAATGATTCTTAATTTTTAGATTAATAATTTCTGGATACTACTAATTTTGTAATAGTTAGTTAGATTTTAATGATGATAATAGATGTACTATATTTTATAAATATCAAATATGTACTATTATTTTTTAACACTAATTTATGTTCAATTTAAAATAAATATGTTTGCTTTTATTCATTCAATATCATCATAATACATTTTTTCATGCCAAAAATATATATAGACAATATTATATATGCATATATTCATTTTTAAGAATCTAAACAAGTTATAATGTAAAATATTTTAAAATATAAGACTAAACCGTGGTACATTATAAAAGCATCTATTATTTTATTAAAAATTAAAATATTTTGCAAAAATAAATTAAGATATAAAGTCTTTTAAACATACAAGAAATTTACCATATTTAGTAAATATATAATTTTATAATAAAGTTATTACAAATAATTCTCAATATGTATTTATTTTAAAATGATATTTATAAAAAGTGAAAAGTTTGATTTTTTATTTAAAAGAGTAAAAAATTAAATTATTGTTATGATTTTATATCATATTTTTAATTTGATAATTATTTGGTTATTTGATAATTTAATTATATTTTATTATAAAAATTATAAACTGTTAGTTCCAATGACTTTTTAACTAGTGTCATGAGAGACTTTGGTAAATTGAAGTCATATAAACTTATCAATCACGTTATACATATGATATTTTAGTATCAAAATTATTAGCTTCATTTCAACTTAAAATTTGTGTTCATTTTAATAACTAGTGTGCGTAAATTTTCATTATATATTATAATTTACCAACATAATATCAAATTGTTTTAAACTTAATTATCATTAACTACATCAATTTATTTGAAAAATATCATTATTGAATATAGAATTAAATATGACAAATATCAAATAGGATTATTATATAATTATACAATCAAGAACAACAATTACATATTAATAATTTTATCCGATTGTATTAAGGTCAGGTTTATCATTTCCTTGACAGCTTAGTTTCGACAATTGATAAGGTGTTTGGTATCCAACTCTATTTCTTTGACATTCCAATACTTGACAATCTTACAATAGTTTTAAAGTGTTATCCTGGTTTGATTAACGTGTATACAATCTTCCTAGTGCATCACAAGTAGCTGCTATATAGATTGAGATAGATAACGAAAGAATTGATATATGCCTTCACATCCAAGTTTATACTCATTCGGGCACAAGTTATAGAATCCAATCTTATTATGCTTGTTATGACGCCCTTCAATATCCTCTTTTATTTCCTCGTGGTGAATCTAGATGGCATCGTGGAGTTAAGCGGCTATTTTCAAAGAGAAAGAGAAACAATGCTCCAGATGAAGGATGTGACGTTAATTTCAGTTCTTTTAGTCATCCATCTGAATTGTTTACTATGGAGAATGCAGGCAAGTTTATCTTTTCTTGTTTCATTTTTATAGTGTTGTCTAACCTTATGCTTTTATTTATTCAATTTGTTTGTATAATTTTTAGTTGTTGGTCAAGAATACTGCGAAGATGGCACTGTTTCTGCTAGAAAGTATTATTTTTATAGGCTCTAAATAAGAGAACATGGTGAATCGATGTTGCTCCGTAGCTTACAGCTACTTCAACAATTTGTTAAGGGTACTTATATAAAGATTGAAACATCCAAGCTTGATTTCCATAGAAAGATACAAAATGAGATAAGGACAAAGATGTTACAGGGTGTTTTGGACAGTATTGCCATTGGTCAAAATGAAGGTTATCAAATTGGTTGTCAAGTTGTGCTCCCGTCTTCGTTTGTCAGTGGTCCAAGGAACATGAAAAGCTGTTATCTTGATGCGATGACTTTGGTATAGAAGTATGGTAAACTAGACATTTTTCTAACCATGACTTGTAACCCAATGTGGAAGGAGATTCAAGATAACCTTAAGTTTCATAAAAGCCACAAGATTCATCATGTTTGCCGCATATGTTTATGTTATTGAGTTTCAAAAGTTTGGTTTTCCTCATGCTCATTTGTTGATGGTACTTAAGCCGCATTCTAAAATGCTCAATCCATAATCTTATGACTAAATCATATCTACTAAAATACCAGATCATGTTGAAAATTCGCAGTTATATTCTCTTGTCATCAAGCATATGATCCATGGTCCTTGTGGTCATATAAATAAAGACAATTGTTGAAAGAGAAATGATGTGTGCAAGAATCATTATCCAAAAAAATTTCCTCCTTTTACTGTCCATTGTGAGGACAGTTATGCTTGTTATAGAAGTAGAGATGATGGCCGAAAAGTAAAGATTTGTAGGCACGAGGTAGATAATAAGTGGGTGGTTTCTCATAGTCCATAACTTTTACTCCTTATTGATTGCCACATAAATGTTGAAATCTGTTCTACTATTAAGCTTGTTAAGTACTTATATAAATTTGTCTTCAAGGGCCATGATCTTGTTAATTTTAGTATTGCTAATCAAGAGACCATTGTTGATAATGATGAAATCAGTAATTTCTAGTAAGGTCGTTGGATTTCACCTCCTAAAGCTTTTTGGCATATATATGAGTTTCGTCTAGCAGGGATTAGTCCATCGGTTTATGTGCTTCAGGTTCATCTTCCTGATCAACAATCTATCTCCTTTAATAGAAATTCAGATTTGTTCTATTTGTTGAGAAAATTTGACTTTTCAAGAACAATGTTAACTGAATTTTTCAAAATGAATTTGATAAATAAAAAAGCTGAGGAGATGAGATGTTTGTATAAAGATTTTCCGGAACATTTTGTTTGGATCCCAAAAACAAGAACGTGGTCAGAAAGGAGTCGAAAGAAAGTTATAGGAAGGTTAGTTACTGTTGACCCTAAAGAATAAGAGAGATATTACCTAAGGTTATTACTTATGATTATTAGAGGACTAATATCATTTGATCATTTATTGACTGTTGATGGTGAAAAAACAAGTTGTTTTAGGGAGGCTACACTAAAATTAGGATTGCTAGCATTTGATTATTATATAGAACAAACTTTAGAGGAAGCTGTTTTATTTCAGATGCCAGCTTCGCTCAAACTTTTATTTGCTACACTCATGTTCTATTGTTCACCAATGAATCCTAAGTAACTTTGGGAAACATTCAAAGACTATCTTTGTTCTGATTACTAGCATGCTTCCTCTGATAATGCATGTACATCGGAGGATATTACAAGGATGACCCTCCAGGATATTAACAAGATCCCTAGAACAAATGGGAAAGAGCTTTAGTGATTATCATTTTATTGAATATGATTTTGTAGTTGATTATCATGAGCATCTCAATAGAGAAATACAAAGTGAGAAAATATACATATTGATCTAGAAGATTTGTTATTACATTCAAGGTTGAATATGGAACATAAATACATATTTGATTTGATTTTAGATTTAGTTTTTGGTTCAAATGGTAGCAACTTTTTTATTGATGGTCCGGGTGGAACCATGAAGACTTTCTTGTACAGAGCGCCTCTTGCAGTTTTACAATCACAGAGTCATGTTGCAATTGTTGTTCTGACATCAGGTGCTGTAACATCGGTCCTTCCTGATGGTAGGACAACACACTCAAGATTTAAGATCCCACTTGATTTTTCGAAGAAGAAAGTTTGTCAGTTAAGTAAGCAAAGTAGTATTGCAAAGCTGATATTTGAATCCAGTCTCATCTTATGGGATGAGGCTTCAATGGCAAAATGAGAAGTCATTGAAGCACTTGATGATTTTCTCTAAGATATTATGGAGTCCAATAAGCCTTTTGGAGGAAAGATTGTTGTTTTTGGAAGTTATTTTTGTCAAACTTTACCCGTTATAGACCAAGCCACAAAAGAACAATTAATTGATTCAAATCTTATAAATTCACATCTCTGGCCACACATGCGTAAATTATCTTTAACAATAAATATGATAGCTATATCAAATCCAGCTTTTTACGATTTCTTATTAAGGGTAAGAGAAGGTATAGAACTTGTTGATGAGAAAGATCAGATTTGCTTACCCAAACAACTGGTTATTCCTTATCATAATAAGGATGAATCTCTGAACAAGTTGTATTTTTTATAACTTATCGTTTATTGTCCATTTTATGGTTTGTTTACAATTTTTTAAAACGTCTTTCTAATGCATGGTTGACTTCACCAGGTTAGTTGAAAACGTCTTCCCTGACTTAAGCATATATTCATCTAATCCATATCAAATGATAAATAGATGTGTACTTTGTCCAATAAACAATTGTGTTAATGAAATTAATGACATGATGATCAATAAATTGTCTGGAAATCTAGACTCATCTATAAGTTGTGACAGAACAGTTGACCGAAGACATCAAGCAGATTATGAGGATTTTCTCAATTCTCTGAATCCTAAAGGTTTACCTCCTTACAGATTATTACTGAAAGAAGGCTGTCCAATCATGCTCCTAAGAAATTTGAATCCAACAGAGGGTTTGTTCAATGACACAAGATTGATATGTAGACAATTAAAAGAGCACACAATTTCTGCAGAAATTGTTTTTGGACCTCATAAAGGAAAAATGGTTTTCATGCCTAAAATTCCTTTACAGTCTTCAGAGAATGAAAAGAATGGGATACCTTTTTGTAAGAACACAATTCCCTATTCGTTTGTGTTTCAGTGCCATACGCTTGATTATGTAGGAATTTTTCTTCGCCAGCCCATATTTTCACATGGACAATTGTATGTTGCTTTTTCAAGAGCTAGAACTCCTGAATTGGTTAAATTTCTAATTATTACAGGCACTTTTGAGTCTTCAAATATTTATCACAAAACAAGGAATATTGTATTCCATGAAATTTTCCAGTTGGAAAAGGTGTATTGATTGTTCAGTTCAAGTGTATTTAGTTTCATTCTATTTAGAAAATTATGCAAATACTTTCTTAACCATTTTTTTTTGTAAAATGGAGAAGCGTTTATTGATCAAGGATATTTTACATGGTGTTGAAGGGTGGTTATGCAAAATTACTATCCAAGAAAAACAACAAATTGCTACATCACCTAACAAGCCATCTAGGAGACAAAAGTTTATCATTTTTTATTCAGAGCTATAACAATTATACTTTCTTCATTCAAAATTTTACTTTTTCCATTAACTTTATTATTAACTCTATATTTAGAAAATAATTGTTGACCTGGCTATCAAATTGGAATTTCTATAAGTCTCTTTACAGTAGTACTAAATTCTTGAAATATTCAAGTTTTTTTTTTCTATTGCTATACCCTTTTTCTATGAAATGTCGTTACCATTTTTAGGTAAAGATTCGAGTATTTCAATGCGTCAAAATTTCAATTTGTTACTTTTCTCTGTCACTAGAGTAATCGTTTGTTTTTTTAACAGGGATCACACATTGAAGTTATCATATTTAACAATAGTATCCAAAGAATGAGCCCCATTTTGCAGCCCTATAAAAAATATATAATTTCTAATGCCATTGTCAAGCCAATTCCACCTCAATTCCAAGTTGAAGACTTGGAAGTTCAATGGATCATTACAAGTTGCACTGTTGTCGAGCCTATAACTGATGACGACAACATCCTACCTAGCAAATTCAGCTATACATCATTTGCGAATCTTATCAAGTACATTAATAACAAGGAAAAATCAATTGGTTAGATTTTTTATCTGTTTCTCTTAACAACTTTTTTTTTTCATTACATCTTATTGCACTTGTCATTAATATATGATAGATATTTTGGCTGTCATTATTCAAATTTTGGATGTGAGGCAGATCAACAAAGATGGCAAAGTTTTGACTGTCCAAAAATTCTTGCCAACAAACAGTATGTTGCATTCCCTATTATTCTCTGCAACTAATGAACTTCGATGACATTTGATTCTTTTGACAATTTTTGTTTTTATATTAGACAACAAACCATTATACTGTCAATGTGGAACGCTTTGGTTGCAAATGAAGGCCAACAAATTATACAAGCCTTGTATACTTATCCAGTGGTTGTGTGTCGTAGGCTAAATGTTCACTTTTATAATGATAATTCTGTTTTCATTTTCGTCATACTATTATATTTTTTATATTTATCCTTGTATTTTCTTTTTTAGCTTACCATTTAAGAATTTAGGTTTTACATTATCCACATGGGATGATTATGCAATTCTTATTGATCTGCCAATACAAAAAGCTGCAGATTTTAAAATTTGGTACTTTCACATATCCCATCTTTACTCTTACAACAAATAAACTTCTGTACACATTTTAAGATGTTTTTATGCTTACACTTATAATTACCATTTTTTCATGGTGCAGCAAAATAACAAGCAGCTATAAGACCCTGTTACCCAACAGGCTTACCTCAAGTATAATCCTGATGTATCTTTTGGATCAAATTAAAAAATTTCAAAGATCATTTTCTTAAAGTCCACTGACAAGGTACATAGATTTTATATTCTTCTATGAACTTTCTTTCTCACATATTATCTATCTAATTTGAATATTCCTAACGAACATCTATTTGTATCTTTTCAGACAGCATGTATTAAAGCTCGTATTTTCTTTCAACACATTATGCAAAAATATTGGTATATGAGCTGCAAAAAATGCTTTCGCTCAACTGCAGCTACATATGGGGTTACATTTACATGTAATTCTTACAAGGAAAAACATCCAGCTGAACCCAAGCATTTCTTCCCTTTTTCCTTTTCAAATTTTTTGTCTTTTTTAAAAATAAATGATGAACAAGGCCCTCATGTCATGAACAATCAAGTTCTTTTTTAGTCCTCTTCAAATCATATCCTGATGTGATTTTAACACATACCTAGGATACTTGTATGTTAACTTAAGTTTAAGATCGTTCATATCAATTCTAAATAAATTTTTATGATATTCTTTATTTATTCAAATGTACATTTTCTCATTCACTTTCCTTTGTAAATGTAGATGTTGGTATGATGTTTATTTAACTGACAGCATAGGAATTGTCACAACATTCATTTTTGGTGAACTTGTTGAAAATCTCTTGAACTTCAGTGTACTTAAAGCTATGTAGTATTACAACTAGGTTATATTTTTATACTTATTACAAATAAAAATACATTTGATTATTTTTTATGACATTTCTATTATATGATTAATGATTTACATTTTTCTCTTTGGTAAAAAGAGTATTGAACTTCCTTTTACTAAGGTCCATGCTGAACTGAAAGCAAAAACGTTTCTCATTCATATCAAACCTGAAAGCAAAAACGTTTCTCGTTCATATCAAACCTGTTCACATGCAACCATCGGATGGAAGACAACACTTCGTTGTTATCTATTACGGCCAAACTGATGATGCTGAATTAGAGGGAGGTTCAACTTTAAGCGAAAAAGGAGATAATAGCAATACTGAAATGAAACTTACAATTATTTCAGGTACCTATCATTATTTATTCAAACATTCTTTTTGTACTTATATTCATCAAACTATTTCAACTTTCCTTTTTTTCAACCCTCGCATATCACATGAACCTTGTACTAATAATGAACCAGAACTGCTGATAACTTTCAATTTTCTTGGTCATGGTTGCACCAAAAAGCACAATCATGAATTCTAAACACACTTCGCAATAGCTAAGTATATACCTTTCGTTAAAGATTCATTATTACTAGCATTTTATATCTCACCCTTCAAACTACTTCATAATAATGTTTACATTTTATAATTTGAGCTTTAATCCATATATGTCTATTCAACTTTTCCTTATACTTTTACCAGTTTTTATATAACTATATTTTAACATATATGTTAGGATTTATTTTTTAATATATCCTATTTTTATTTTTGGCATTTTATTTGGACATGGGAATTTTCCTTATACCTTTTGTTGATGTGCCTAAATTGGTAATTGGGTATTCTGTTGAAATTGGAAAGTGGATGGATCAATCACTAGACCTCCTTTATTGGATGGATCAAATTATCCATCATAGAAATATCGGATGAAATTCTTTATTCAAGCTCAGAGTACAAGAGCCTGGCATTCAGTAGTACATGGCTGGTATTTTGATAGTGGGTGTTCACGTCATATGACGGGGGAAAAGACCTACTTGAAGGCATCATTACAACATGGCTGGTATTTTGATAGTAAGTGTTCACGTCATATGATGGGGGAAAAGACCTACTTGACTAATTATCAATCTTGTATGGATGGTCATATGACTTTCGGAGATGGAAAGAGAGCTTCCATAATCGGTAAAGGAACTTTGTGCGTTGGCGGTTTGCCTCCTCTCAAGAATGTGCTTCATGTTGATGGGTTGAAAGCAAATATGGTAAGTATAAGCCAATTACTTGATGATGGGTTGCTAGTTAAATTCACAAGTGATGAATGCAGAGTACTCACTGAACAAGGTGAATGCATTGTGAGTGGCAAGCGATCAACTGACAATTGCTACATGTTGCAAGTCATAAGTACATGCAAATCGGCTGCTCATGAAAATAATATTGAGTTCTGGCATCAACGGCTTGAACACGTGAACTTTGATCTCAAAAGCAAATTGACAAAAATGGAGGCTATGAGAGGTTTAGCCAAAATGAACAAAGAAGGAACAGCAATGTGCAGCGTGTGTCAAATGGGAAAACAGCAGCAAACATCACATAAAAAGGTCAAATATGTTACTTCATCTCGTATACTTGAGTTGCTTCACTTAGATCTTGTGAGTCCAACACAACATGAGAGCATTGGTGGAATGAAATACTTCTTGACTTGTGTGGATGACTATTCAAGATACACATGG
>JANZLX010000211.1:22759668-22770601 GCA_025531955.1 Erythroxylum orinocense | reverse complement strand
TCTTGTATTGGTTGAGGCAAAATATCAAACACCTTCAGAGCAGCTTTCTTCAATCCTTGGAGGGAGCACTTTCAAGACGGCGAGGATGCGCTCAATTCCTTCTATAGTTCTGTACCAAGTAAGTATCATTTTTTTTTACTGTTATCATCATGGTTATGATCTAAATCATCATAGTTGTTGATTTCTTCTGATTCAAGTTTCTACGTTACAGAAATAGTGTATTGGCCACTGTTTGTTGTGGCTGTGTTAGCAGCTATCATTGCAAGTCAGTCATTGATCTCTGCATCCTTCTCCATAGTCAAACAAGCTGTAGCACTGGGGTGCTTTCCTCGTGTTAAGGTGGTCCACACCTCCTCAAAATATGAGGGACAGGTTTATGTGCCTGAAATAAACACACTTCTCATGCTAATTTGTGTTGCAGTTACTCTAGGTTTCAAGGACACATTGCAAATGGGCAATGCCTACGGTAATTCTCCATTTATGTGACTGTTGCTCTTTTTCATACTATAATCTTCAGTTGATCATATCATATGCTGCTGATGATAATCCATAACTATAATCCACTCCATAATTGCTTTCCTATACTTTATCAGTAGGGTGATACTTAGCAAATATCATGCTTTGCGAATAGATAAATTTTCCTTTCTTGTGAGGCTATAAAACTGCACATTCTTCTATTTGTGAAACTTCTCTTACCCTCCTTCAGTTACGGCTCATACAACCATCTTGATTCTTGCATTCTCAACGAGTACTATGCGAGAAAAAATTCGTAAAAATTTCACTATAACTATTTGTATGTAGTTGATCCATAACTACCTTTAGCTTTCATTATGTAAAAAGACTAATGATCATCTGACGAATATATATTTTTTTTTTCAGGAATGTCAGTTGCCTGTGTGTTTTGCATCACTTCTGTATTTCTTGTACTAGTGATGGTGATGATATGGAAGACGCATCCCATTCTCATCATCCTCTATGTTCTAACAATTGGATCGATTGAGCTTGTTATATTGAGCTCAGTATTCTACAAGTTTGTCGATGGGGGATACCTTCCTTTATTGATTGCTCTTATCATGGGTGCTACTATGCTCACTTGGCATTATGGTTACAGGAAAAAATACACATACGAGTTTACAAATAAAGTTGCTACTGAAAAGCTTACAGATATAATCTTTGATCAGAGGATTCATCGGATCCAAGGTGTTGGTCTTTTCTATACTCATCTAGTCGAGGGCATAGCACCTATATTTACTCATTACGTCTCCAATGTCCCCGCTCTACATTCTGTTCTTGTATTTCTTACAATTAAGGCAGTGCCAATTAGCAGAGTCCTCCCAGAGGAACGATTTTTATTTCAACGCGTCAGGCCTGACCAGCTCATATTCAGATGCATTGTGAGGTATGGTTACCATGATTCAAGAAAGGAGCAGAGTTCCTTTGAAGAGACATTGATGAATGAGTTGAATAAGTTCATACTGCACGATGATGGCGAAGAAGCTGAACGAGAGCTGGAATTGATTGATAATGCATTGAGGTATGGTGGTGTTGTATACTTAATGGGTGAGGGTGAGATACTGTGTTCAAAAGGTTCCTTTTGGATGAAGAAATTAGTCGTAGACTACTTCTACAAGTGGCTGAGCAGAAATGTAAGGAAGCCAGATGAAATTTTCATGATTCCTCGCAAGCGTCTACTCAAAGTGGGGATGACTTACGAGGTTTAACAAATCCAACACTCCAAACCATTGCTAATCCCCGATGATTTTGTTGAAGTTACAGAAATGGAGATACTCCCCGTGTTTTCAGTCATTTTCTATTAGTTAACTCATTATCCGGAATATTGCCTGGGCAAAGTTTTTTACTCAGTTTTCATTTCATTGTTGCAATAACATCTGTCGGTTAAATTCATCCATGATTATGAATGGAAGTTGTAGATTTGAAGAAGGCAAGCAGATTTATTTGGAAAGTTGACACGTGAATTCATGGAAAAAAGGGTATAAGATTTTAAACTAGTTTTCCTCCATTTGGCAGTGGAAGAAATGATACAAATCAAGTGTTGTAATGTAATGAGGTTCAGTGAATGTGCGTTGAGAACTGAAAAACTAACAATTCCAAAAGCTGGTGGTGGTGCTGCTGAATGAAACCAAAATTGACGGCTCTACTAATATTCCAAATTGTTTTCGTCAGTTCAGATGCCTTTTTCTTTTCAACTGTGCCACTTAACCCTCACTCGTATTGTGAAACTTGCTCAGAGCTTGGACTTGGGACCACAATTTGCTTAGATCATGAAGCACCATATTTCCCCACTTGAAAAGAAACGAGCACATTTATGAAAATCCCATAATTACTGAGGTTTGTGGAGATCTTGAGTTGAGTTGTTAGTGGTGGGTTGGCACCAAATTCCAGTCCTTTTTAACGACTCAGAATCACGGTCTCTAGCATTCATCCTTGGATTTAGTGGTCTCTTATTACATCAGAAATCTGTTTTTTTTTGGCCAATGTCATCCGTTTCCCTCCAAGCCAATTAAGTGGTTCTTAAAATTATGATAAAGAATTATTCATTTTGTGTTCATATGAAGTTATCAGCAAGTTTCATTGTAATGATCAAAGGAGAAGTCGCAAACTTTACTGGTTGTGCAACTAAAGTGGATTAAAATTTTAATATTTAGTTTGGCTCTAACGTAAGAGTTTGATTTAATAATTTCCAATCTCCGTGTCCCATGGGCTTGGGGACTGATGGGGGTTGACATAATCATTCCATCTCTCTGCTTAGAGCCAAAAATCATTATTTGCAAGCTCTGTCATCTTATTAACTGTTCATGGTAAATGATTTGATTGCATCATCATCTTCAACTTGTCACTTTTTTATTATTATTATAAATCACTTCAGTTTTTCTGATTCCATCGTCAGTAATCAGGTTATAAACATGTTGAAAAGATGGAGATATTGTGGTTTTTGCCTGTTTCTTCCACTCCACTGATTTCATTTATAAATATCCCATCTTAAGCTCTTCATGGTGTGGTCATCTGCTTCTTGGCAACACCTGAATACCACATCACAGAATGACAGAACCCATCAAGTTGTTTGCTTAGTGCTTCTCTCACACCAACAATATTAATAACTAAAACTATGGAATATGGACACATGATATGTGGGGTTACCACTATGAAAAAGCTTCCATTTCCTTGAAAAAGGTGAAGAATTATGTGATTTTCTAATGAAAAATGGGGTGGTGGTGTCTCTGGCTTCCCCGTCGCATACGAATATGATTGCTAACTTCTTTCTGTTAACACAGTAAAAGTGACGTCTTGTTGTACGATTTTTCTTCTTCTTTACAAGTTTATTCATCAAAGTCTTTGCAATTGCAGGCAGCCACTTCTTGACTAATTCAAAACTGAGTTAGACAGATCATGAATACTAAATCACTCCATGTTCATTAACTTGCATCTAACAAACACCTGACTTGGACTTATGCCACATGCATGGGATACTAAGAACTGAAACACAAAAGATCATAAACCACAAATTGGAGAACCACTTGCTTACTTCCCTAGGGGATTTCTCCTACCTAATCTTGGCAAATTCCAGGGTCTTCTTGCCTTGCAACTTGTTCGTCACATAGTGTTTACTGTACTCTCCATGATTATATCTCCTATACTTGCAAGGGTTGTTCTCATCCACCAGTACTGCCAATGGTCCAAGCTCTACTTCGTAGCTAGGAGCATAAAATGTGACAATTGAGAGTCTATCTAGTTCTTTATGAGTCACAGCTCTGTGCTCCACACTCTTGTATTTCCCATTTGTCAGAACCTGAAGATTAATGACGTTAAATGACGATAATATGATGGGAGGGAAGTAAAACCAATGTTTTCCAAAATCTTACTTCTAGGGTGTCACCAATGTTGATCACCAGTGCATTTGGAAAAGGTTGAACACGCACCCACTTATTGTCTTTAAGGATTTGGAGTCCCACAGAACTACCCTTTCCTTGCTGCAGAACTGTGAGGGCACTTCCATCCGAATGTGGGCTCAGACCTAGAACAAGATCAGGTCTTGAACATGGCGGATAGTAATTCATCCTTATTGCTTGCACAGCCTCTCCAAACATGTCCTCGAAGGTTGTTGATTTCAAGTCAAGACTCATGGCTATATATTTCAATAGATTCTGACACAACTTCCTCACTTCTCTTGAGTAAATCTCTACAGTTTCACTGGAAACAACCATGTGTAACTTTTAAGAAACTAACAATTTCACACTCTACAGCCTTAAAATTAAAAATCCTGAGGCCAATTACTATTACCTGAACTTAAATGGCTCCTTAGGCCACAGTTCTGGGTTCCTAATGTAGTGGGGCGCAATCCCAAGAGCAAACATATTGCACCAATCTAGCTTTTGATCCTCAGAGAACACAAAGGCCTGTCCATATCCTTGAACAGTCCCTGGCACCATAGGATACCTCTGCTTCTCCTCTAGAGGTAGCATGAAAAACTCCTTCGCCACCTTCTCTATGCTTTCAAGCACTTTCAAATCAATCCCATGGTTAATTACCTGATTCAATGCCTTAAAAGTCAGCTTCCATTATATATTCATTTATCTAGCAGTTACTATATCAAGTTTTTTACCTGAAAAAATCCCCACTCTTCACACGCCTTTGCAAGCTGCGAAATTTCATCCTGACATGCAGCTTTGTTGCTTCCAACAAGCCTTGAGAAATCAATGATGGGAATACTGCTGACTGAAGATAGAACCATGTCTGTTGTTGGCCTCTCACTCGTGTCTCTAACAAATCTGTGGGGAATTGTCGTTGGTTTAGCCTTCCTCAGTTCCTGAACATCATCAATATGACCAACTTTGATTGGAGAAACAGGAACAGGAGCCATGAAAACAGAACTTGTGTATCACACAAGAAGTTCTGAAAAACTAAGGGGTGCGTGTAGTTTCAAGCTCAGACAACTCCGTATTTATTGACGAAAAAATTCTTTTATTAAGTTCTTAATTAATTGTTTATGGTGAATAATGTGTAATGAGGAGGGGCCCTTATCATGCACTTTATAGTAAACAATTAACCCATATAATAAGTAAGCTCCACTGTTAAGATTTCTGCAGAAATAATGGGGCCATCAGCATACTCTACAGCAAAAGAAGTGGGGTGTGGGGGTGAAAAAGAACTTAATTGTTAGGTATGTACGCTCCTATATTTGTTTGTTTTCTATATTGAAGACCATGCTTGGTGGGACATATAAATTTCTTTTTTCAGCGAGGGAAACGAAGATAATTGCACAACTGCTGTTTAACTATCGCATTGGCTTGGAGTGATCACGGGACAAGGACATGGAATCTAGTGGGAAGTGTGAATAACTATGACTATTTGATTTGACTTTGTGAATGGTGTACTAGCACTAGTAGGGACCATTGCTTATTGTACTAAGTTAAACTTGTCCTCTATTCTGCAGACCACGTTTAGTGTTGTTGTCACCATTCACTTGTCCTTGCTGGCCCTTCACAGAAAAAGGTTCTCCCTTGTATTACAGGACTCTGTAATCTGAGACCTGATAGAGCTCTGCGGACATCATAACTGAGCCGTACTACGCGGGCAGGAAAATGCGTATGCCACTGGACCACTGATTTAGAGATAACTTGAAAGATAAGGTTATTGTTCCTCGTCAGTCCAGAAAACTGTCGTTGTTAGCACCATTTCATTCCAATCAGATTCAGAAAGCTTGAGCTGAATTTACCTTCAATTTACGTGACATAGGTATAGTCTGATTTAGGAGTTCAGATCCTCTGTCCAGTTTTGCTCTGTCTTATTCTGTCTCATTAAATTTCAGTCATTTATTTTGCGGACCCCACGTAGGTTTCATGTGAGACCCACATAAATAAATGGTTGAGATTTATTGGACACAATAAAATACCATAATATTATACAAAAGATCAGTACTCTTGATTTAGTGATAACTTATTTGAAAGAACTAGCAGACAGACAGTTAAACTTCTAAAAGACAGCAGCATAATAAACTACTTTACCTTGAACGCCACAAAGGGTTATATGGTACGTGTTTGAGTTGGTAAAAAGAGGTGTGAATATTCTGTCCTAGAGAAATGATGCAAAAAAGCTTTAAAATTGCTTGTCCATCACCATTAGGACTGTCGCAGATAAAAACTGCTAAAGAAAAAGTAGAGGATGCAACAAAATTCCTCTGTGTTGTGCTCGTGAGTCATGTATGGTCCTGTTTCCTTCTCAACTTTTTACCAGTTTTTCTTATTTCAGCTATCTTCTTTTTCATCACTTAAGTAATCCTTAACAAAGTCTTAGAGAAATATTATCTTCCTTGTATTAGAATAATAAAAAATGAATGAATCTAAAAAACTTATGTAAATCAACAATCTCTATTAAAGAAAGTAAGTAATGACCAATAATCAAATGATCTAATAAAAAATTTACAAATTTATGAAAGTGGACCAATAATCAAATGATCCTATAAAAAATTTACAAATTTATGAAAGTGGGTTTTAATTGGAGGTGATAGCATAAGTTTTGGGTGCGATGGCCTCCATGTTCGCGAGGATGGAGAAGATTATTAGGTAATATGATATTTTAATATTTTTGTTGATATTATGGAAATAATCGATTCTCTGTAGTTAATTAGGTGATGTTTTATTAATTAGTTGAGATTTTATTACTTAGATAATAAATAGATTCTTCTTAATTTAAAGAGGAAAGAGTTGTATTGTCCTATTCACGGGAAAAATTACTCTCTTCTTTCTTTATGGTATCAAAGCTATGACTCTTCTACAATATTTTTTTCTTTTTTCATTCAAATCAATCCTAAAATGGACTATTGCTTAACCATGACTGGCCAATGGAGAAACTCCTCATCTTCCAATGATGATTTTAGCAGTTTGAGAGTGACTAATCTCAGTGTTACAACAAGCAACCTACAACGTAAATGTGATCTTCTTGGCTCAAATTTGCCTTTTCAATTAACGAATCATAGGTTGGATGGTTAGAATTACCTATAATGGTCGCAAACAATAAAGTTGACCATTGATTGTAGAGGTAAACTCAAGTATTTGACTGGAGAAGAGTTTCGGTAACATCATTAATCCAACCCAAAATGCATTCATCAGAGGGAGAACAATAGGTACTAACATATTGCTTTGTCAGGAGATCCTTAAAAGATACAAACTAAGACTAAAGTAAAGAACCACACTATAAAGATAGACTTGGCTAAGGCATATGACTCAATCAATTGGGGCCTCATTTTTAGTATTTTAATAGCAGCAGGCAATCCCCCTTGTTCAGGAAATGGATTGAAGTTTATGTGTCAACAACTTCTCCTATTGTTTTGGTGAATAGAGAACCTACGAAACTAATCAAAACTAAAAAAGGGCTAAGGTAAGGGGACCTTATCCCCTTATTATTTTGTAGGGAAAAAAAAGCAATCAATCAACATGCCTTTGCAATCAATGGAGGACTTAAAGCAATGTCAGGATTGAAAAGTAATCCTAGTAAGAGTTGTTTTTACCTATCATCAAGTTGTGGAATTGAAGTAGCTACTCAAGCATTGAAGAAAGGGTTGAAGCAAGAATGTTTCCCAATTAAGTACCTTAGAGTGCCAATTTTACAAAAAAAAAAATCACTGCTTCGGATTGCAAACCATTGATGGACTCTTTTGAGGGAATAATCAATCATTGGTGTAATAAACATCTTAGCTATGGTGGAAGATTACAATAGGCCCATACAATCTTGAGTAAACTAGTAAGCTATTAGATTAGCAACATATCTTTACCAAAGAGTGTATCGAAGGAGATTGACAAAAAGTTAAGAGACTTCCTATGGGGGGTTAGGTTATGGAAGTAATAAGGCTAAAGTTAGTTGGAACATGACATGGAAGCCTAAAAACCAAGGAGATTTAAGAAAATATTCAGCTAGGTTGTTAAACAGAGTCAGTCTGGCAAAGAATTTGTGGAGATTATGCAGCAAGAAGTTTTCACATATTCCATAAGATTGGGAATGGGATCATACAATGTTTTGGTTTGATAATTATCACTCCTAAAGCTGGTGATTAGCCTTGATACTAAGGTTAACAGGCTGATCAGAAATAAATCTGGATGAAGTGTTGTGAACTACAGAGGGTTCAAAGACATTTAACTATAAACCTTGTAGAGCATTTCTCCAAAAGGATCCAAGAAACATGGTATCATCCATCTCTTACTTTCATATTATGGATAGGGCTACTAAGGAAACTTCTCACCAAGGATAAAATAAAATTCACAACCAATTCTCTAGAATGTGAGTTGTGCAGTCACAAACTAGAATATCTGGACCATCTGCTGGTTAAATGTGTCAGTTAAAAATAAATAAAAGCTGAAAAATAGAGGATTGCAAAAGATAGCAGAACAAGTTTATTCGAAGAAAACACTACTGTAGAGACAAGAACGAAGATACAACTAGAGCTTTGAGCTCATGACTTAAATAGCTGATTTACTAACTAAAACATAGAAAATCGAGCATAAAATCAGAAAATCTGATCCTAATCCCTTTTGACTAGGTGTAACATCCCGACCCCGCATTAGGGATTAATGTGTTTGTTTACTGTGCATTAAATGTGTATTGTATTGCCTGAGACCTTAGAACCGACCAATCGACTGATATTGTAATGGCCGAGCGATCGCGTTACCGAGCGATCACATTGACTGAATGGTCGCACTACTGAGCGATCGTATGGGTCGAGCGATCGTACTGCCTAGCGTTTGCACTGAAGAGCTGCTGTAGTGGACTAGGAAAAAGATAAAGTGAAATGATTTGGAAGTGAGAAAATTGAAATGAAAGTTAATAATGACATTGATATACTGTTGATGCCGAGCGGTATAGATAGGTAGATAACGATGCCGATCAGTAAAGATTATAATACTGCTGATCAGTACAGATAGTGCTCGCATGATGTTGGACGGTTCGGATAATGCCGATCGATAGGAAAGACTGAGCGACAGAATAGGAAAGACTAAGTGACTGATCGATAGAATAGGCTTTATAAATGATGACCGATCTATAGAAATGATATGGTGAATGATCGATCGATAGAATGACCGATCGATAGAAATGCTATGGTGACTGACCGAACGATAGAATGATATGGTGATTAACTGATAAGTAGAAATGTGGCGGACTGATCGATCAAGTGGAGGTCTGAATGACCGATCGCTGGAACAGAATTACCGACTGAGGAAATAGAAACATGATTAAACAGAACTGTGATCGATCGATAGAAAGAAGTGAGAATATGACAGACCGAGCTATAGAGATTGATAGATGGGGTAACTGACTGATCAGTTTGACTGAGGTCACTAAAAGGGAACTATAGATAGGTAGCTGAATGGGTACGGAATAGACATAATACTGAATTGACTGAGCATGATGCATGGACTGACCGATCGAGGAGCATTGATTGTCGATCGACCAGCATTGCCGATCGATGAATTGATTCTGACCGATCAATAGGAACTGATCGACTGATTATGAGAACTGATTACTAAGGTGAATTTCTACATACATGAACGGATAGAATATATGGGAATTGAATACGTAAACTGATAGGCATTAGTTGGGCATGTGTCATCTTCTGAGTCAATGATATGAGTGTTAGAAGGTTGATGGTCGGATTAGGTGAACGACCGAGCGAGCGAGCGAGTGAATATGGATTGGTCGCCCGTGTAAGGGCGAAGCGATGGGTCTGACTAGTTTTGGTACTAAGCCGGCAATTGTAGGTCGAGCTTCCTGAAGCCGACCAACTTCTTATTTGATTACCGAGTCCCAAATTGTAAGTCGATTGCTGACCGACCTTGTTCTCTGATCAATTGATTCTAATTGACTGATTGATCCTTCTGAGGCCAATTGCTCCTTTCTGGCTGAACGATCCGATCGAACTCTTTGCTCTGTTATTATGGCCGAGCTCTCCTAGTCTGACTGATTTCTTTGTTATCATTACAGAGCTCTATTGTTGACTGAACTCTCTCCTTTGCTAGCCGAATTCATTTGGTTAACTGCGGCCGACCTTGGTTCATTTGGCTGACTGGCCTTTGCGATATGTGAAACCTACTGGATCTGTTTTATTATCTGACCGAGCTCTTCTTTGTATAGTCGAGCTCTTTACTTTGTTCAGACGACTAAGACCTTTGCTATTCAGACCGAGGTCATGACCGAGCTCTAAGTGTTGCTTTGAACTGATATTATTCGACTGACCTTTGTTCAGTGCTCTTTATTTATGACCGAGCTTTATCTTCTTTGCATCACTGTTATTTACTGAGCTCTTCATTTTTTGATCGGACTGATCTCATGACCGAGCTCCTCATATTGTTTGACTGAGACTGACCTTGTATCTGAGTGAATTCTTGAATGATGTCCGATCTCCCATCAGTTGTTTTTTATTACAGTCGAGCTCCTCATTAGTTGATCGAGCTCTTCCTTGCTGAGCTCCTCACTGATTGCCAAGCTCCCATCAATTGCTTTGATTGTGGCCGATCTCTTTGTTCTGTGGTCGACCTTGTATTTATTGATTATTGGAAGTGCTGTCTAGCATTTAATGAGAGTGGACACATGAATAATAGGATTTATGACACGTAAAGAGAAGGTTCGAGAATGGGACAGGTGAATGGTCAAGATTTGTAGTCAAAAGAAAAGTGTAACACGTTATTGACTGCATTTATTGAGAGTGAGTATAAAAGCTTCCAAGGAGAAGCTATTGCGGAGGGAGAGCCGAATGAAAAGAATGGAGGAGAACGTCGGAAATTGTTTCAGGCACATCCGCGAAAGCTAATCTGGATATACTGTGAGTAGGCCGAGATGGTTTCATCTCTTTGTTTGCTTTATTTGCTTTGTTTCACTGTATGAATTACTGTAAATTGACTGACTGATACTGATACTGATACTGATA
>JANZLX010000211.1:22742966-22753024 GCA_025531955.1 Erythroxylum orinocense | reverse complement strand
GCTACTACATTAATTTGTTTTAACGGAAGTGTTTTCTTTTATATTTGGTTGCAGGCGACAGCATCACCAAATTTTGGTATCTGCAACGTTATTCTCCTTCCTACTCTGGTATTGCACTTCAAAATCGTAGCCCAACAATTTTGGAAGCCATGATTGTTGGAATGGAGTTGTCAGTCTCTGCTCTAACAAGTATTTGAGACTCCTATGTTCTATCCTCACAATGAATGACTTACAGCTCAAGTAATGATGCCAATGCTTGATTGCCTTGATTATCGCCAAAAACTCCTTCTTGTAGGTTGACAAACCATAGTGCTCCTTGCTAACGACTTACTGAGAAACGCTATGGGTGGCCTTCCTATTGTAGTACCGCTCCTATTCCTCGTCCACTCACGTCTGCTTCAATTACAAACGTCTTTGAGAAGTCAGGCAATGTCAACACCATTGTTGAAGTAATAACTCTTTTTAATTTCTCAAAAGCCTTGTGTTCTTCATTCTGTCATTCCCAACTCGCCATACGTTCCTTCTTCAATAATTCCGTTAATGACTTAGCTATCATCCATATCCTTTAATGAATCTCCGATAATACCCTATAATTCCTAGGAATCCTCTGAGCTCCTTAATCCCTTTAGGTTCCAGCCACTCTTCGATCGTTTTAACCTTTCGATAATCGGTGGCAACCCCATCTTTGAAATTATATAACCTAAATACTCAATTTGTCTCGCCCCAAACACACACTTATTACCTTTTAAGAATAATTGATTCCTCCTCAGTGTCTCCATTGCTGTTGAAATATGTTGAATGTGCGGCTGCAATGACAGACTGTATATCAAGATAATGTAGAAGAAGACTAGAATAAAATGGCACAGATATGGTTTGAACAGCTCATTCATTAGCCTTTGAAACATTGAAGGAGCATTCGTTAGACCGAATGACATGATGAGGAACTCGTAGTAACCTTAATGTGTCCTGAAGGCGATTTTTGACACATCTTTCGGTTGCATTGGGATTTGATGGTATCCGAAATGTAGATCCAATTTAGTGAACCAAACAGCCTAGTATAACTCGTCTAACAATTCCTCAATCAACGGTATCAGAAATTTGTCTTTGACCGTGTGTTTGTTTAGCTCTCTGTAATCCACTCACATCCTCTATGAATCGTCCTTCTTATTTATTAAAACCACTGGTAATGCATATGACCCGTAACTCTATCAAATAAAACCTTATCTCATGAGATCCCCAACTGATTGTTCGACTATATCTTTTTGTACCCCTGAGTATCTATATGGTCGGACATTAATGATCTCTAGTAATTACATAAAATTGTAATTGTCTCTTCTTACATTGATGGCTGATGTTATATTTTTTGTCACGCCAGAAATAGAGGCCCTTTGCCCTTTTCTTAACGAAATCCTTGCTACTGAAATGCTTATAGGGTTTAAAAGTTCTTACCGATGATGATGGTCATAGCGTCGACGTTGTTGTAGGCAGTATTTCGTCAAATGGTGACCTTCGAATGACATTCGTCGACTATGAACCAAGTGAGTTTGAATTGAAATGGCTATTATCATTCACTCCTTTTATCATTGTTTCGTGTTTAAACGTCGTGTTCCTCATGGACCTCAAGATTGCCTCCTGCTTCCTAGCTAGCGTATAAGCTTGATGTAAGGAATGGGGCTCATGTAATTTCACCGTCACTCCAATCTCTGGTTTAAGTCCTTTAATGAAAAACCCCACCAAATATTCTTTAGATCACGTGAACCTGTTGGAATGGTGATTGAATTGCGCACAATAGTCTAGGACTGTTCCTTATTGTTAATCACCTATTGGATCATCAAATATTTCTGCATCGAATCGTTGCTTCAAAGCCTTTATGAACTCCTCCCATTCCACTACTTCTGTCTTGTTACGATTTGTAACATACAAACAATACCATTCCTGAGCTCGTTCATCCATGTGTAAGATTTCCACACTCACCTTTGTCTTCTCAGAAGTCTAATCTAACAAGAAAAACTATTAGCATCGGTACAACTGCACTTTAACATTCTTACCATCAAATGGCCGGAACTCAATCCAACTTATTCTTGTAGGTATTACATTGCTGTCTCGCTCTTGCCTTACTGGACTACTCTGCGGTGTGGATTCGGTCGTTTCGACGTCTCCTCCCTATTTATGAAAATTATGCAAGAGTTGTTGAATTAACTTGTCTTAAGCAGCCTGCTGTATTGAAATCAGTGGATGAGCTAGCAATGATAGTGAAAGTGAGGAAAAAGAAGAAGCTGAAGGAAAAACCGAAGGTTAGGTGCAAATGGAGATTGGAATGGATGATTTTAAGCATAATTCAACAACATATGGATCAAATCAATGAAGATCAAGGTCAGATGAATGTAAATCCAATTCAGATGAAGGAAATTCGATGCAAAATGAAGCTGAAGAGAAGATGGAAGCAAATATGTAAAAGTCCAAAAGTGCAAATTGAAGAAAAAGCACAGCAGAAGTCAGTTAGTTACTTTAAAGGAAATAACCAGAAGTGCAGAGAAAAAAATCAGCAGAAGGTTGAATTAATTTTCAAGAAGTTTAATTAGTAAAATCAAGCTTAGTGTTAATCCACAACTGAAAATCAGATCTGCAAGTCAATCTTTTGGAGATGGATAATCAAATTACTGCAGAAGAATTAATTATTGTTTAGTTTCTATTTTTCAATGTTAGCTTAGTTACACTAAAGACAAAAATTGTTTACTTTTGTGTTTTGCCAAATCTGGAAAAGTCAAAACTAGTTAGTCTTTACTCATCAGATTATGCTTCTGTCCTCTAGTTTCTAGTTGTAGCAGAAAGTTGTAGAGCTATTATAAGGCTCATTCTCATCATTTTCGTATGTAAGGTGAAAAAAATACAAAACCTTCAATACAAGATCATTTTCTCTCAAGTTTCAATTTCTTGTTAAGTTTCATTGTTGTTCTCGTTATCTAGTAGCTCATTTCTGTTTTGATTGTCCAGTAACAAGTTTAGCATTAGAGTTTGAAGAAGTATTTTGTGTATGTTCTGTTTTTCCAAAAACTAGAAACTAGTTTGAAAAATTCTTGAGAGTGAAAACCAAAAGCTCCATCAGATTTGCAAGTTTCAATTCATTTGATCTGATTTTTTCTTTTACATCATTTTATTCCTCCAGAAGCTAAGTTTCATTTTGAAGAATAGAGAGCTGAAGTAGATTTCATGCACCCAGAAATTGCAAAACTGAAGTTCATTAGTCGGATGTTGTAGAAGTGCTACATTCATTTTTCTGCTTACACAAAATTATCTCCCATACATCCTCATTTTTAGTGAGCAATCAGAGTTGTTATTTTGGAGACATTCATTCACGCACATTACAAATTGAAGAATAGAACCAACATTTTCTAGCTAAAGGAGTCTTGCATGAACAGAGCACAAAGTGCTTGATCTTTTGCCACAACCAACATTCAAACTCAACAGGGCAGCAGCTAAAGCTTCCATCTTCAATCTTTCAAGGGAGCACTTTCAAGAGAGCTTCACCTTCAAGAACATTAAGCATATTATTTTTTATAAATAATAATAATTATTATTAAATAATGATCAGGTCTCGTAAATAATTTTCAATATAAATAAAAAAATTTAGATTCCCAGACGAACATTGGAGAAAGTTTTGGGTTGGGCCAATACTGGACTCGCGCAAACTCGTCTCAAAGAAAAACGTTCATAAGCGGCCATGAAATGGCTCTTTCCCAAGTATGATTAGGCCTAGTTTCAGGCGACTGTGTACCGTCGCAAGCACAGCTTTCACAGAGAACATAGACCTCGCGTTCTCGTCTCGGGAGGCTTCAAATAACTTAACATGGAAAACCCAGCTCGCTTATCCCGTGAATGTGTTCCAAGTGAACTCCCAACTCAAGGAACTGGTCAAAACCAGTCGATTGTTTGAAGCGCGTAAGGTGTTTGATACAATGTCTCTTAGAGACGAGATTTCGTGGACCACGATGATTACTGGTTATGTGAATGCCTCGGACGCTGTTGAGGCGTTGGCTTTGTTTTCGAAGATGTGGGTACTGCCTGGAGTTCGTATGGACCCGTTTATACTTAGCGTTGCTTTCAAGGCTGGTGGCCTTGATTTGAATGTTGGTTTTGGAGGATCGTTACATGGTTATACGGTTAAAAGCAACTTTGTCGACTCAGTTTTTGTTGGTAGTGCGCTTTTGGATATGTACATGAAAATTGGAAAAGTTGAACATGGTTGCAAGATCTTTATGGAGATGCCTCTAAAGAATGTTGTATCATGGACAGCTATAATTACCGGGCTTGTCCGTGTTGGTCGTTACAAAGAGAGCTTGTTTTACTTCTCTGATATGTTGAGATCAAAAGTTGTGTGCGATTCGTATTGTTTTGCTATTGCATTAAAGGCCTGTGCCGATTCAGGTGCTTTGGATTATGGAAGGGAAATTCATTCTCAAACCATAAAGGGAGGGGTTCATGAAAGCTCGTTTGTGGCTAATACTCTTGTTACTATGTATAACAAATGTGGAAAGTTTGACTACGGTTCTCGTTTGTTCGAAAATATGAGCATCAAGGGTGTGGTTTCATGGACAACGTGTATAACAACGTATGTTCAGACTGGTCAAGAGGCAAATGCTGTTAAATCATTTAAAACAATGCGAGAAACGGGTGTAAATCCTAATGAGTTCACTTTTGCAGCAGTTATTTCTGGTTGTGCCAATATGGGGAGGATTGAATGGGGTGTACAATTACATGCCCATATTCTACGCCTTGGTCTTGTGGATTATCATTCAGTTGCTAATTCAATCATGACCATGTATGCAAAATGTGGTCTGCTAACCTTGGCTTCTATGGTCTTTGAAGGGTTGACTCAAAGAGATATAGTTTCATGGAGCACTATGATTACGCGGTGTTCTCAAGGAGGCTATGCAGAGGAAGCTTTCCAGTATCTGTCTCGGATGAGAAATGAAGGGCCAAGACCAAATGACTTTGCCTTTTCTAGTGTTCTCAGTCTTTGTGGTAACATGGCAATTCCTGATCAAGGGAAGCAACTCCATGCCCATGTTTTTTGTGTTGGGTTAGAACAGACTTCTCTGATTCAAAGTTCACTGATTAATATGTATTCAAAATGTGGTAACATTAAGGAAGCTTTGAAAGTCTTTGAGGAGGGAGAAAACAATGATATTGTATCATGGACAGCACTGATTAATGGTTATGCTGAGCATGGGTACAGCAACCAAGCCATTGATTTGTTTCAGAGGATTCCTGAGGCTAGTTTGAGACCAGATTCAGTCACCTTCTTAGGTGTTCTCACTGCTTGCAGCCATGCTGGACTGGTTGATTTGGGTTACCACTACTTTAATTTAATGAGCAAAGAGTACAGGATTCATCCTTCCAAGCAACATTATGGCTGCATGATTGATCTTCTTTGCCGAGCTGGACGGTTAAGTGAGGCAGAAAACATGATCCAAAGCATGCCATGTCAACAGGATAATGTCAGTTGGTCAGCACTTCTCAGGGCATGTAGGGAACATGGTGATGTTGATCGTGGAAGACGTGCTGCAGAGAAGATTCTTGAGCTGGAGCCAAATTGTGCAGGGGCACACATTACCTTGGCTAACCTGTATGCTGCCAAAGGAAGGTGGAGAGAAGCAGCTTATACAAGAAAAGGGATGAGATTGAAGGGTGTAATTAAAGAGCCAGGATGGTCCTGGATTAAGGTAAAGAATCAACTTTTTGTCTTTGTGTCTAGTGATCGATCTCATCCAGAGGAGGAAGATATATCTGCCATGTTGGACTTTGTGGGCTCTGGGTCAGATATGGCCAACAAGGAGATTGAGTATTTTCTAAATTATATTGAAGATTAGCTAGGCAAAATAGTATTTCATTACCAGATCGCTGGATTCGTTTGAAGATGAGTTTTGTATTCACAGGAAGATGTCACCATGGATGGGACAATATTCAGTTGGAGATTCATCTTCGTTGTAGCTTGGCATACAAGTGCTTTTTGCGCTAATGAGCCTTAAGCTTAAGTGGCATTTGCTACCTTTCTACAACACTCAAGTTCAGATCACCCTGTTGCCACCAAAAAAAAAAAAGGAGGTGCATTAGACAGCATGCTTAAACCAAATGGGAAATCCACCCAAAGTTGGTAACTATTTTTAAAAGCCTGAAGAAATGTTGAACAATGATATGTCAACATTTGTGATTAATTAGTATGTGGTGGATGATCTCTAGGATGAAGTTGTGAACTTGAATCCATGCAATTCCTCTACACTACAGGGCTTCCAGCCTTCAGCCAGTATTGTCTGCTATCTGCTTCAAGAGTTAGAAATGCAGTTTAGGCCTAGTTCCCGAAGCACAGCATTCCAGTTCAATCATATTTTGCTAAAGGTAGGTTGAGCTGTCATTCATTCGTCAACCAGTGTTATACCACTAAAATTATGCCTCTTATGCTCTCCCTTCATATCCTTGTTACAGGAGCTACATGCCTCTTATGCTCTCCCTTCATATCCTTGTTACAGGAGCTGAATGTAGCTACGAAAGACGTGCCTTGTTGGCATTTATGACTTTATTCGAAGGGCTTGCTCCCACTCCTAATATTATGACCTCTTCCTTATATTATCTGAGGTGAACAAAGAGAACATGATTGCAATTGCATGACACTTACCTAGGTTCTGATTTAGTGAAGGCTTACTGTCTGGTGCTTGTTGGAGGGCAAATTTAAATAAATGTAGGGCATGTTTTCAAGGGAGATTTTTACCTCTAGGATACATGCCTCTCATCAGAATAAAGGCTGTCATCAAGTTATAGAAAGGTAAATTGTACATTGGATTGGACTATGCAGAAGCTGAATAGTTGTCTTGTTTCGCTTTCCATTTGCATCTTCCTCTTAGGCTATACCCCTTCAGAATTTCATTTGCCAGGTAATTCCTTGTCATTTGACAGATAACGATAAGAACTAGTCAATCTCTTTCCCTACTAATAACTTTGTTGATGCTGGTAGTTTGAAGGTCACAAATTACCCATTACAAGGACAGTTGCAGCATTAGCCCTAAACATGACTAGCTCAGCCATGGAAGTCCGGATTAACATTAATTCAGGATGTCCATTGGACATGGAATGTCTACTGAGAGGCTAAGATATTCTGCGACGCTTTGATTGTTAGGTACTTTAAGACTGCTAAGTAAAGAACAAGAGGGCTTTAACTCCACAGCCACCAGCAGCTACCTTATTCTCAAAGTAGAAGAAATTGACGATTAGTTGTTAGCAGTATGTGACTAATAAGATTTGAGATACCGCTATTAGTAGAGCACATTCATACTCGTTAGTATACATCACTTGCACAAGGTTTACCACATTATGGGCAAACCTCTGACCCGAATCTAACCATATAAACCACCTTTTCATATTACATTTTTTTTTATGCGTTCTAAAATACCTGCAAAAGCAATAACTTATCAGTCATTTTGAAACTTTACAAATCTATCAGTTATACATCTGTCAATCTTTAATAAGGTTTGTCAATCATCGTTGAACCAATAACGGATCACATGCACAAGAAAACAAAGGCAGAATCCAACAGCCCCCGTAACAACAACTATGCGAACCCACAAAAATGAAATAAATGCTTTCAGCACAAAATCATTCCATAGCCATAACCACAAAATAGAAAAACAAGATCCTACAGCTGCACCAACGAACACTTGACTAATTGTATGAAGTTGTTGTGAGACTCGTAGCCACGCCTGCAACAGAGGGAAGTTAGAAAAAGAAAATATTAGCAAGATGTCCATTTCAGGTTTTTAGTATTTATCGTCATTATTTAGCCAAGAATTTCACTCCCTTGGCCTTGAGAGTACAATAAACTGCCTTGAAATAAAAATTATAAGGAACTATTACAAATTGTGCATTGCTGACAATGGCAAGCGCTTTGGTTTCATTATTCCTAATTGCTTCTTGGCAAAACTGAAAGCACTTGCCCAAGCATGGATTCCTCTGTAGTACTTACAAGATATGAGCCAAAAGCAACTGTCACAGCACTGAGAACCAAAGTCAACTCATTCACTCCCAGACATTGCACGACTGATAGAGCATAAGATGCAGCCAGACAAAATTGTAAAAGGAAAGTCAGTACAACTTTAGTATGCTTCAAGGAACTAATCAATACTTGCACCTAAAAGATCAACAGATATAGGCATGCGTAATGACATGAATTGTTGACAAGAAGATGACTGTGGTTACTAGCCCTGATCTATATGCAAGAACCTGTGCCTAGAAGCACATATAGTTCAGGGATCAAGGATTGGTTTCATCTGATCATCTCCCCGTACCTATCCAAATTCACTCAAAATAAATGCCAGGCATTGACATTCCACATGCAGTCATCAATCCATTTTAAAATGAAACATTGAATCTGCCATTGATTTGATGCAACAGAACGTTGCATTCTATGTAACATAAATTTCAAATTTTTGGTTCACAAGCTATAGATTAATCCAAATTCCTTTCTGCATAAAACATTGAAACAATTTTTGTTGAAATAGCTGTAGTTGGTTCCAAGTAATCCTTTGCATTTCATGCATTTAGGCAAAACTGTGGCACATGAATGTAGAGCGTGATAAAAATATTCAATTTAGTGTAAACATTTTAATTGAACAGTTTTATAGGGCCAAAAACTGCACTTCATGAGGGTATAAATCTGCATATGTCTCGTAGCAATACCGTGAAAAGATAGAGTAAAAGAATTACTTGACACAATGACAAATATGACAATATAGAAGATGGATTGTGCATGTGAAGATGGCATCCCAGGGTCAGATCTTGATGTTGGAAAAGGTCTGTCCTGGTTCAGAATCCGTTTGAGTATTACTGAGAGGCTAGTATTTAAAACAGATCCCATAGCAGCCCACAAGGCTTCAGCATCATGCCTCCAGATAACAATAGCACCAAAAATGGCAGCTACAAGCCACTTGCTCTACAAGAAATAGTATTCCAGAAAGAAAAAAAAGATTGTAATCTAAAGATTTAACGTATTCAACGAAGAAAAGAGGGGGGGAAAAACACGTCAACAGATAAAACATACCAAACAAGTTGGGATAACATTGTCACTCAAATCTGGTTGCAGGTTTAAGAAGCACAAGCCTTAATAATTAACTCAGTGGAGTGATTTCCCTAATCAAATAATGCAGTTGTATAAATGTAACGTCTAAAGGACCAAACAAAATTTATAGGTTGGATGCGGATGAGTCTAAAGTTGTTATAGGATTTAAGTTTCCATCTGAAGAAAGAGAGGCTCCCAATTTTCTACACATCAAGCATGATACTGTATTTAGTTGAGAGATACGGGTGCCATCCCCCTTGAACACACAATTCCTAAGAACAAAGTTACAGATAGACTTAAATTATAGAACCTAGTTCAAAATTAAATCCTCAAAAATAAGAAACTCCTATCCAAGGAAACTCTCTATAAACTTTCATTTCTATCTCAGCCAACGAAATTCATCGTTAATAGAAATCAAATTCTAAATAAAAATAGCAACCCAATGCAAAGAGAAGAACAATACCAGACGATTGAGTGTGGCTTCAAGTCCCAAAGCCGTCAATTGTGAACGGAATTGAGTTATTCCATTAACAGCTGCTTCATGTTGGAAAAACCCCACATTTTCCTCACTGTCTCTATCGCTAAAAGCAGACACCTTGACCAACTCAGTCATTGTGTGCGACAAGAAAGCAGCTTTCTTTGAACCAAAGCCACCAGAAGAAGTCGATTTTGAAGCTGGGAAACGGATATTTGAACTAGGTCTCTCTTTATCAGGCTTGGAAGATCGAGAAAGATGAAATTTCAAGTTGGGTGAGTGAAAAGGGCCGTTGTTGCCAACATTTTGGCTGTAGTTTCCCACGAAAGCAGAACTCCAAGACATGAGTAGCAACAGACCGGTTTCGTGGTTACTGTTACAAAGGTCACCTTTGGGACTTGAACTTTCACCGAAGTCTATCGCCAAACACCCTTTGCACGGCAATCTCACTTAGATCCGTTTAAGCAAGATCCAGCC
>JANZLX010000211.1:22722068-22739754 GCA_025531955.1 Erythroxylum orinocense | reverse complement strand
TATTGTGGTTATATAAATATAAATTAGTTTAGTTAATAACTAAATTATTGTGATATATTCTTTGAAAAAAATTTGGTGTAAAAATTTAGTGTAGAATGATTGGAGTAACACCAAATTTGATGTCAAAAGCTTCTAAGAATATTATTTACACCAAATTTGGTGTAAAAATTTAGTGTAAAGGTTCGGAAGTCATCAGTTTGAATACTTAGACTGAGGTTTTTAGAAATCTTTCTTTTCAATATCTACAAACTTGGTGCTACTCGATGCAAGCAAGCTTTGGAAAATTTTCCGTGCTCTCAAAATTTTAACTGTATACACTTGAATTTATCTATTGTGGGTTTTTACATTATAAAAAAGAACAAATGCAAATAGTAAGCACTGATATAGCTAAAAGAGTAAAGAGCAATACCTCATGACGTTGATGATTCCATTCGGATTGATTCTTTGTCGCTCAAACCGCGTATGAATGAATAAGATATAACCCAAAAGAATATTTCCAGTGTCGTGCGACTCCAATGGGATAAGAGTTCCAATGCCAGAGAAAAGCAATAAGAGGTCAATGTCATTAGTTTTCATGGAGCTGATTTTGGCACGAGAGCACACCCAAAGTTAACAATATCTCGAGCTTACTTTACACATATTCTTCAAGGCCTTTACAGGCAATCAAGACCCTTATGTGAAAATCAGGATCAAGTAGATCAATTTCCACGCCAGAAGCAAGGAACTTTAGTCGACTGCAAATTCTTTGGAAACAAACTTCCACCACTAGACTAGCACCTTATTAACCTCTAATATGTTGTTTCTTCTTTCAGGATAATGTAAATAATGCAGCAAATACATTTGATAATTGAAACAAACGTACATGAAAAGGAGCAAAGAATAAAGCTAGGAAGCAGCATGCATATTGCAGATTACGTGATTGAGAAAAAAAAAAAAACTTTATAAGGAACATCAGTGCATAAATTAATTCTAACTAGATATACGTTTTACTTGAAACCATCTTTTGACCATAAATTCTACATCTATCTAGCTGTTTATCTTTTTTTAGAATACAAAAGAATTCATTTGGAGGTCAAGTAATCATTTTTTATTTGTCAAATTTTTTATTCCCATCTATCAAGATTTGAACCTGTCATCACTCTTCGTTTCCTTTAGGATTCATTCAAGATGTAATCCTTCGATTACTTATTGAAATTGCCTGTAAAGGGTTTCTTTGAGAAAAATAAGAAGATTATAAAGAATAAGGACAGATCGCAGAGAGCATTGAGAGTAGAGTGAAACAGGCCAACATGAGATTCATTGCAGGGGTAGGGGTCCAAACAGAAGAAGGGGTTGCGACACATGTAGGGAGGAGATGGGTTGGAGAGTTGGTATCTTGGAAAAAGAGACGGTAAAGACACGTCCATCAAACTAAAAAATCTCCAATCTGACACTTATGAGGGGCCAGAGTTGCAGAAAAAGAACACGGACCATGAGACCAATCTTGCAAGTCTTATTTTAGAAACTTCAGTCACAGAACTCACAGACAGACAGTAGGCTGAATTGCAGCAAAGTGAATCCAAGTTCGCAGATACCCCATGGACCACAATTCCTGCTCCGCAGGTCGTTGGTCGTTTCACTTTCATTTTTGTTTTCCAGGAACTGGTAAAACACAATGAGAAATGTACATCTTGCAAGAAGTTTGAATAATAGTATGCAGTCAAACTTCCTCAAAGAACTCACACCTGAAGAATCTGTATACACTTGAAGAATCGTATTTAAGATTTTCAAATAAATTATAATATAAGGCTGAAATAAGTCCTGGCTCCCCGCCTCGGAACTCTGTAAAGAAGTTGTGTAAGAAATGAAGGCAACACACAATCGCCTGTCTGACAACAGACAAGTCCCTTTTCTCCAACAGTAAAAACGTTCTGTTCCCTAATAAGGAAATATGAAAATTGTATAATATTTATTATGCATTGATTAATATACAATACTAGTATATTTTAACCCCGTCAAAATGATTTTAGGATTAGTACAGCAAGTTTTTCAGAGCCACGTGAGAACACGAACCAATTGCTGAACTGTACGGACAGCGATCCTTGTGTTTACACGAGGAAGTTTGTGCACGCATGCATGCTGCACTCTCTCTCTCTCTCAATTCAGATGCTTGTCATTACTCTTGTTAAGTACTCTTTCACTATCTCCATGTCAAAAATCTACAGAATTCGGTGAAGCTGACATTTCTTATATTACATGTACCACTTGTGGATCAGTGCTAATTCCGTTCGCTTGTGCTTGTAGATAGAGCATACCATTAAGTTCTATTTAGAGGGATATTAACTGCGCTTGTCATCATTAAACTTTATGTTAGTGTTAGAGATGATATAAAATATATGATATTCCTCCTTTCCTAATAATACACCTTTTGAGTTTTGAGACTGAGACAAGTGAAGGAGTCCCACTGAATCTCACTTATTAGGAGCCTATGATATGATGTGTGGTAAACCGATCATACTTTGGACCAAGCTTAAATTTGAAAGGGTAAAACTTTGAAATTATAGTCACACGGGAAAAAAGAAAAAAAGGAAAATCAGTGAGGCCTGACTTGTACCATCTCAAAAGAAATGAATAGGTCGTGTGTAGAAATAATTTCGATCAAGCAAAGCAAGTGGACGGACACAGAAAGCTGTAAGCATTCGCAGAAGTGCAGGGTCTAGGGTCTAAGGAAACCGCACCCCTCACGTGAAAACACCCTATTTATCCCATCTCACGCACTAACATTTACTCCTCCACCAGCCCACACACCATCGACGTCGTTTTTCTTTTTCTAATTTCTAGTTGTAAAAGACAGTAAACTAAAATTATTTTGTGTGTATTTAATTTCATTATTTAAAAAATAATTTGTAATATATAAAATTAATTAAGTTGGTTTTTTACAATAGTTTAAACTATTATAATAAAACGGTCATTTAACATAATATCAAAGCCTGTATGATTAAGTGGCCATGAGTTTAATTCCTACCACTCATTTATTATTCAACACAAAATAAAGTGAGTCTGTATAAATTTCAACTCTAAATAATTTTTTATTTTTAATAATCCACGTAGCAAGTCAATTGGTTGGCTACTTTAAACAGCTATAATCCACGCTCTGTCTGAAGAATGGTCCCCATCTTGATTTTGGGAACAAATACGATAATTAAAAAATTCAAATTTGTGTATGTTTTTGCGAGAACTTAATCGTGCGAGGAGTCTATTAAAGGCAAAGATTTGCGGGCAAGCGGGGTTCAGTTCTCTCTTTGAAGTTGTTGCACGTTCAACAATTCCATTCTCTGTCTCCTCCATTTTCCTGTTCGTTTTCTCTCAATTTTCCCGGTAAACTAACGACCCTAGTCGACATTTCTCACGAGAACCTCACCCTGTCAACTTTTCCTGCTCGACCCTTTTCGTTTTCTCTCCTGGATCTCTGGAATTTGATGGATTTTTCCGATTTTGACAGCGTAAAAACAGAGAAAGCAAGCGCCATGCGAAGTTACAATCAGCTACCGAACTTGACGAGGTTGTTTCGAGTAATTGAGTTTTGTCTTGCTCTGCTAATTCTCTCTTGGGCCTCTACTCGTGTACCGTTCGCCGTCAGAATCTCCCGCGAGGTTTTCAGGAGAGTGGCTGGAATTGTTTCTAATCCTCTGTTTGTTTTCATGCTCTGCAACGCCATTGTTGCCACTCTATTCGTAAAGTCCAAGAGATTTTGCGCCGAGAATCCTGCCTCGAGCAATGCTGAGACTGAACTCTACGAGGAGTTCATTAAAAACAGCGAACATCGTTGTCTCAAGTCCTTGTCAGAGAATCCTCCTTCTCATACAACTCTTTCTCTGTCTCTTGGGACGGATGATACTTTGTACCAGGATAAAGAGATCATCTCTCTAGTGAATGTAGTAACCAACACGTCTGTGGAGGAAAGGAACAATGATTTTGATGATATGGGTTTGTTCTCGGGTTCTGATTCCGACTTGGGTTCAGATTCAGACCATCCAAAGGTTTATCGCCGGACAATGTCGGATAACGTGAAGAGGAAAAGCTCGGAGAAGGTTAAACATAAACTCCGACGATTGGAGACGGAGAAGTGCCGGAAAATGGTGACATCAGCCGACGAGAAGCAGTGTCCAGAGGATGAGTTGAGTGAGGAGGAGTTTCAGCGTGCAGTGGATGACTTTATCGCCAGGCATCTGATGTTTCGTCGCCAGGAGTCTTTGGCAATTGTTCTTCAGAAAGAATAAGGAGCAAAGAAAAGAAAAAAAAATAAAGATCACGACTTTCCTCCCTTTTGTTAGGAAATTGCTCCATTTAATCCTTCCCATGTACAGTTAATCTCTCCAAAGAACAAAAGGACCTTGTATTGAGGGTTTAATTATCCTAGAGCCTAATAAGCATGAAAATCAAGGGGGTCCATGAGCAGGATGGTTAGTTTTGTTTGTTTCTGTAAAATCCATCTTGTGGCACCCGTTGATTGTGATTTTTAGGATGAGATGTGAGTGATTCTACTTTTTTATGGGAAGCTAAAGGAGATTCTGCAATTGGAAATACAATGTTCATCTTGTCTGTTTTTACATGCTGAAATGGGTGTCGGGTGTAAACTTTTCTTTCCTTTTGCTCTCTTTATAATGGTGGGATGGAGTGATGGAATGTACTGTATTCCTTTCAGCATTGTGTTTTGCAGTACCTGTATATACTTGTACTTTTTCTTACCACTGGTCTTCTTCATTTCTATTTCTTTCGTTGGTTCAACTTTACCAGTCCTGAACTTGCCAGTCCACAGGCTAGAAATTATTCAAGTTGTAAACCTTGGCTCCAAGTTCACCAAGGTGGAATGGTAACAAGTGTTTTCGAAAGTACCAGAATTGATTGAGCGGCAACTTACCAATACCATAGATGGACTGCAACTTCTTTTGTTTTTTGGTGCTCCTATTCTGTCCTTGTTTGCTTTTTGGTCCTAGCACAGAGCTGACAAATTCGTATCCAGGTCATTCAAGCTTTAGATGTTCTAAATCAAAACTGTGACTATTGCCATGAAGATTAAGTGGTTAAACCATCAATTCAGAAACAAAAGGCTCTTTTGCGGTGTTATTGGGCTGCTATTGTATGATTATGAAATGGACAAACTTGGTTCTTCAAAGGGAAGACAATTGTTGTAAAAAGTTGAAACATTTCGCTCCTCAGAAATAGTTATTGATTGAAAATATCTTGACAGGTTTATCAAGGATCGTCCCCACAACCTTGTAATAATTTGCCCTTTGTCAAGCAACTGACGTCTCTAGTGGATATCTGGAACCAATCATAACATAATTATATGATAATGATTCCCTTATACTATTTGTACTTTACGTTCACCGCCCCCTGCAATTACTCGTTGAAAAAGTCACTTTTATCTTGAAAGATTAAATTCTGAGTGATGGTCCGCATTTGTGCCTGCCTTAATTTAATCCTTTCTTTCTTCTCCTTTTCCCCTTTCAATTGGGCCAGTCATGATTATTTCCACCATAGAAGTTATATGATTAGAATTTAAAAGGGTTTTACCCTACTTTTCCTTTCACTAATTGCACTCCTTAAGAACCTGCGACCTCTTTTTGTCACTTGAACTCTCTTTGTACCTTTCAATTGTTCCTTTTGGAAAAGCGTCAAGTGAAGATGTTTAGGCATGTCATCATGGGGTGGGGAGTTTTCAGTGGTTGTTGCCAACAGGCAACACCTTTCAGGAAGAAGCCAGTGGCTTGTTATTAATTTTTATGTGTATCATCTTACCCTTATCCATTTGCTGGAGAAGTTTTTCCCAAAGAAAAATCTTTGTTTTTTTTTGGATCTAAGCCTTCAATTATTCTGCTAAAGTTGACCATCTTCTCCTGTTTATTCATATACCTTTCTTATTTTTCCAGCATGATTTTGGCTTTATTGCTGAAAAGTCGGGGAAAAAAACTTGGAAAGTAGATATGCAATGATGAGTTGCAGCACTCCAGAGTTGAAATGGACTGACCATTATCAGAACCTAACGGCAGAGGCCACATTTCGCTGGAGAATTCCATTTCTGCTGTTTAATATATCTAATCCATACCATAACGCTTTATCCAAATAATTAAAAAAAAAAAACTACGTAACTTACTAAACCATGGATTTCTTCGTTTCCAGGTTGTAGTTTTCTGAAGATTTCTTGTTTGGAAAATGGTCAAGCAAACTGGTCCCCATGTTTCAATTATGATCAGATCTCAAAATCTTCCCGTGAAATAAGAACTGTTTAGCATTGTTCACCAAAATGCATATAATTTTGTTTTCCTGGAAGGTAAAGGTTTTCCTTAGAAGGTGATATATTTATGGCTTACTTGGGTCTTACTTTCTTCTTTTTTTCCTTTTGATAAACTTACTTTCTGCTGCTACCCCCACTTCAAACTCTATCAAACAATTATACAATTCTCTTTAAACAACATAGCATTGATTTGATTCCGATTTTGCAGCCCCATCCAATTTCTGGTTTAAATTCCAGAAATTGGGTCTACCATATGACAAAAATGCACTGGTCAAGTTCTTTCGATCCTCGCTTTCTGTCATGGAATTAGTCACTGGAATTGAGCATCTATTCCCTGAAGTCATCAAAGATGCCGATCCTTTGGAACCTGCAAAAACAAAGAAGCATAAATGATCTTCATTTCCACGTCTAAATCACAAGCAGTTTACATACGTGGATTGATTGGTGGGCTTGTATCAGATTTCAGGCCATATCATAAACTCTAAAATATAGATCCTTCATCTCCTTGTTATTATTGGACTGTGGTCGATGTCGAGTAATGCGTGCCTCGTAATTTGCCACTTAATTAAGAGCAGCAAATGTAATATATTCCACGTCCATAACTACAGACTCTACCCAAATCTTGAACGGCGGGTAATCTGTTATAATCATTAAGTCTGCAAGCTGAAAATGCCAGCCAATTCCTTTTTCAGCCCCATACTACAATTTAATATAATTGTACTTATATCACTTACAATTGAGCTTGCACTATCCGAATGATGCCCCAATAGACCACAAGACCTTGATTTATCAACTCCTTTATTCTAGTACGTTAGACTATGTTTACAGTTGGAACAGCTACACAACCTGCTCGGAATGTCCGTCGACTCATGACCTGTGTTGGTTGGGTCCCGAGACAGTGATTCTGTCAAGAAACATATCAAATCCACATGGAAGGCCTACCGTTAGATCACAGCAAGACTGAGTCAGTCCATTCTTTTCACCGAACAGGTTCTAGTTGTGGGTCTGTACCGAGGAAAGAAAAAGAGGGTAAGAATTAGTCACTGTTTTGGATGTAAATGAAATCAATAACTTTTAGTAAGTACTGACTTGGCGTGAAACCTACTTTTCGGTCATTCAACCATTGATAATTTTCGTGCATTGAAACCACATCCTGCTCCTTGCTCAGATCTCAGTGGCACCAATTATTAAAAATAAAAATCTACAGTTGTGAGTTGATTGAACGCAGAAGACAGGAATGAATCAAAGTTGATTACAGGAAAAGGGACAGAACAAGTTCTTGTACATTTTAATGGACCACCACAAAAATCAATTCAGGTAGGCAAAGCTTGGCAAACCTCAAGTTCTTGTCTGTCAAAGAACAGATTGTACGTTTATGACTCTTTTTAACTGTGGCCATTATGGACAAGAAAAAACAATCTAGAGTACCTAAAAGGAAAAGATCAAAACAGGCAACTACTATAGTCTATAAAGTACAATGCCAAATGGCTACCATAGAACTAAGAAACATGAACCAGCTCAAAGGGCCCTCAAAGAACACACGGGTTGATAAAAGAGAAAAAGAATGATACCCATCAACCAAATCATGATTGTATAAGGACAAATTTATGTGTATAGACTGTAGCCTTCCTATCTAACTACTAGCTAGGTGCGAACGCTTTGGCTGGACTGTAACAGAGTTGGCATGCAAGTGGCTGAATCAGACAAACTATTTCTTCAGTATACCCACGTCCAGTCTTATTTCCAGCAGGACAGTAAAGTAATAAACATGGTGTCAATTTTGGACTATGTGATGAAGTTTCCGTTCCCTAACCCAGATGTGGATTGAACTGATTCCTAGTCTACGAGATAGATTTCCGAACTTGATATAATTTATATGATGAGCAAGTTGACATGAGCGGTCATTATAGTGTAGATCCTTCATGTCATTTATAGAAATGACTTGTACTACAGCTATATGGGCGGTTCTTGCTCTTGATTTGGTTTAATTCAGCGATTGATAGGCTAATTTCCTTTATTTTGAGGCTACCTCTGCTCTCAGGCAAGGCCATAGATTCACGTCTACTGAACTTACTAGTACTAAGTCCATGGTGGAAGAACTGTTGACGTTAAACGAACAAATACCTAATGAGACGCTCTTTCTGAGAAAAGCACGTAATCGAGACACCTCTCTCTGTTCTGTTGTTTAGTTGCAATATGGAGTGCATTGATTCTACTTATCCTATAAGAAAAGTAAGGTTTCTGAATTCTGATCAATTTGCAGTATTTTTAATTTAATTCTTTTCTTTATAATTTCATTTTATAAGACAAGATAACATATTTTATTAAGTGATAGGAAAGTAAAGACAGCAAGCTCATGACCTCAGGGACAGACAACAGTTAACTGTTTGCTCCCATTTTCAGCTTAAAGTGCCTAATCAAATCTAAACTGTCATTCGACACAATTACAGATGGTGCAATACTTCAATACCTTGCTCCTGGAACCACAGATAGTGAGATAGATATCCATTAACAACTCTTTCCAGCTCCTCTATTGTTTTCATGCTGGCTTGTAAGGAGGATTAGGCGAAGTGCTTTTGTCCTTACTCACGTGCCACGCATACAAACGCAACCATAAATTGACAAAGTCCGGATTTTCTATTCAGTTTTACTCTGTTTTATTTTGTCTCATAAAATTTCAGTCATTTATTTTGTGAGCTCTATGCGGATTTCATGCAGAACCCACATAAATAAATGACTAAGATTTATTGAACATAATAAGACACCATAATATTAGACAGAAGATCTGAACTCTTTAAAAAATAGTTTCTATATTAGAGAGGTAGTATCCATCGTTTTTCATAACAACATCCACTCAATCCATTATAAACTCTATCTGGCTAAAAGTATACCGATGCTGCCATAGTGTTTTTCTTTTTGTTCCCCGCGGAAACTGATTGTCGGCCACAGTTTATCTCTTCCTTTCTGCTCTTGGAAAGCCAGGAAGGCCCAAGATTGAGTTTGGCCCGTTCCAAATATTTAATTCTAGCCATTCAAAGCCTACATTTCGACTGCTGCTTGAAAGAACAACGAGCATAGACAAAGATAAATACAAGTTGCAAAATATGCAATATATCTATTATATATACATAACTTGATTGCATTTCCATACGAAATTCACAGTTTCCTAAGAACAAGAAGATTAATGGGATTATTTTCTTCTTTATCCATTCCCTCATCCACTACTTCTGTATATCTCAGAAAAAGGCTACGAAAGCATTGATTCATGGATGGCTCAAACTGTTGTTTAAAGCTGTTGTTCCATAGCCTTTAACATTATTCATTACGGGAATAGATCAACTATTTTGATTAATCAGTTTTTATTTTGTTCTATTAAATTTTATCCACAAATTTATGTGAGATCTATATAAAAACGTGGACAAAATTAAGTAGCACAGAGTTGAAGCACCCTAAAGGAAATAGGGTGCTCCAACCCATTTGTTACCTTCCATTCCCTCTCTAGTCCAAACATCTCTAACCTGTGAAACTGAAAAGACGTTTCTTTCCAACCTCTATTTCTTCCCTTATGGCGCATAGGAATACATGTTATATTGGATTTCAAGCAATAACACCCTAAAGATCAAATTGGTTAGAAGATGAGTTGAATACATGACTTTTAACCAATAAGAATGATTCACTGAACGATACAAGCTTTTTAATGTTTTTAGTTATTGACTCTAACTCAAAAAACGCCTTACAAAACAACTATTATTAATCTCTCTTCCAAGTTTCAGTACAAATTGAATATATATATATATATAAACACATCAATATTATTCCCAATTAATACTAAAAAAAAAATTCAATAAAATTGTGGTTGAACAACGTTATTTAGATTCTAAAACTCTTATTCCATCATATATTTCTATCTTAAGCATTTTAAATATAAGAATATAAGAATTTTGTTCAAAAAAAAAAAAAGAATATAAGAATTTTAAACCGCATACAGTTGCCCACATGGCCATGTGTGGTAACCTTGTTTTATTTTTATGCCTCAAAACTATAAATCATGAATATACATAGTTTCAGTGACTTACCTGGTCAGTGGACACAATTATGTCCATAAATGACATAGGGCGTGTCTATCCTTAAACATCATCATTTAACTTTACATGGTTACAGAAGTTTACGCGTTCATCCACATGGCTAGTGCAACTTAGATGTGGGCGTGTGCTCGCTTCCAATCATTCGTTTCTACCTTAAAACCACTCAATCTTTGTCCCCTTTTTTTGTTTCCATAAAGACATCTAACACTTTTAAAGCCCAAATTTATTGGTACTTAGATGAACAACAACTATAAAAAGGGATTAGACCCACAACAATTATCATATTACTACCCCATTAAACACTTATAAATCATCCCGAGGAGCTTATTACAAAGCTCAAGTTTACTCTTAAGAACTACCTTTGTCAATATGTCAATACCATTCTTATCCAATGAATCCATCTCCTCTTACATTGCCTTGAGCTAAAAGTTTTTATTTTTGAGTGACTGAACTTCTTGAAAATGTTTTGGCTTCCCCTCAGTAGATTAGAAGATATTTTAAACTTAGGTATCTAGTTGAAGGCTTCTTCACTCTAGTTGACCTTTGAAGTTGGACATCTTCTAACACTTTAACAAGTTTATGCTTATGGACCTCTTCTACATCATCCACAGGAAGTGACTCATGTGGCTTATCTCCATCAAGTTGCACATGACCATCACCATCATATGTTAGCTCATGGTCTTTGCCTTCATCACTTGTAGACTGATCAATAGAAGTAGAAATAAGAAAAGCATTCATAGTACAGAAAGGCAAACTATTAGAAGTAATATTGCCTTCTTTGATGATATTTACACCCATCTACTTTTCAGGTCATAGAGCCTATAGCCAAACTCCTCTTCTCCATGTCTAATAAATATACGAGGAGTAGTCTTCAAATCCAGATTCAATCTCTACTACTTTGCTATATGCTTAAAAGCATATACACACCCTCTTATGTGTATAAGTCAGATCCTTCTCTTTTCACACTCTCTTGGGAATATCAAGATCTTAAAGGACCAAAAAAGTTCTACCGATCATATATACTATTGTTGGAACCATCTCACTCGAAGAAGACTTTTGTAGGTTAGACATTTAGTGATATACTGAACCTTTTTCATAATGGCTCTATTCATTCTCTCGGTAGCACTATTGTGTTGTGAGGTAACATGTTCTATCTTCTCATGTCTTATGTCATGTCTCAAACAATAGCCATCAAATTCATTGGTGTACTTGCCTCCATTGTTAGTTCAGGGACATTATAACTTTCTCTTTGTCTCCCTCTCCACCATTTCATGAAATTTTCAAAGGGTCTTAAACATATAACTTTTTGTTTTCAGCATGACGATCCAAGTCTTGCAAGTAATATCATCAATAAAAATACAAAAATACTTTGTTACAACCTATGGACTCTATCTCGAAGGCAAGATACATGTCAGAGTGCACCAATTATAACTTTAACATTTTATTTGGTAGACTTTTAATGGAAAGACACTGGATACTACTTTACAGTGCCATAATGATCATAGAGGCTGAGAGAAACATTGCATTTTATAGGGATAAGAAGGATCAATATAAGATATTAGATCTTATTTGAACCTAATAGTATTTAATTATAATTAATTGTAAATCTAGTTAAAATTTAATTGAAATTAGAATTTTGTTTTAATAAAATTATTAAAATGTCTAAAATATATTATAAATAGGTTTACACTCCTAAAAAGCTATCACTTCTTTTATAACCCTCTCTACAACCTTTATAGAATTCTATCAGTTGTAGATATTGTTAGATGCTAGAAACTTGTATGGTTAAGATGGTTGAGATGAACCAATTACAGAAATGGTTCAAGAGAAACGACAAGAAAATGATCAAGTTTCATAATAAAGCATAAATTATAATTCTTACTTTATTATATTCTAGATATTAGTCATGTTATAGAATTTAAGTAATCTTGGCTTTGAAAAAAAACAAAAATTTTCGTATATATTTTGTTGTGCCCAAGATTGGATCTCACCCAATTCCTAACTCAAAGTTGATATAAATGCACGGTTAAAGCTTCACATAATCCTTGTTTCATCTTACTAACTCTGTAAGTATGCATAATATATAAGTTGCAATAGCTTGTGCCTCAGAGTTTTAGGAATATTTCAAGTCAGTATTTATTTAAAACATTTTTGTCTTTAATTATCTGAATCAATTATCAATTAGTTTTCATGTCTAATTTGCCCATTTAAACACTTACTTGAACAATCCAAGCTTTTATTTATCAGAGATAGAACTCATATGTACACACCAAGCATGATAATACGAAAATGAAAATAATAAGAGAATATTTTAAAAGTTAGGTGTCTAAATTTGCAAATCCTCATATTGGTTTCTCCTTGGAGGCAAATTTTGTGCCTCTAATGCGAGTTTTAAAGAAAGCAATGTGCATATATTTGGGGGTTTAAGCTTCCTTTGACCACATTTGTGTGAAGTAGTTTTTCGGTCCATTTCGATAAGTTTGGGTTATTTCTCTTCAGCTACAATTGAAACTAGTGGCCTATGAAATAAGAAATAATATTCAGGTACCTGATACTACTTTCAATTGCTTACCCATCCCTTCAAATATCTTTTTCTTCTCTTCTGGTATTGCAAGCCTTAATCACCAGTTGTAGGATCCTCATAAGGAGTAGATCACCAATAATACTCGGTTAGATTGATAGCATAACATGGTTAAAACAAAAAGTTGTAGGCTTAAACTACCTAACTTATGGTTTCATCTACAAACTTCGTCCAAAAGGCTGCAATATATATATGGCCCTATTATAAGGGTCTTTAGGCAAGATACAGATTGTTTCTCCATATGTCCTCAATGTACTCTAGTATGACGAGCAATTCTATAATTTAGTTTTCGATTGTACATAAGCACAGGAATATCAACTGAATTATTTTCTTTTAATTAATTTAATTAAGTCTGACGTGTACAATTTAATACAATTATAATTATATGTATTTAGATTTATGTCTTATGTGTTTTTCCATGTCAGCAGCGTTAACGAAGATACTAACAATAGGATAGAATTGGAAAATTTGAAAATTTGGGTATTTAATTACCACTTTTTAAAGTTTGAGCTATAATTGCAAAATTCAGTAAAGTTTAAGTTTTTTATAATTAACGTTTGGTTTAATGTCTTTATTAGGCTGAGTGCCAATAAAGCAAAAAAAATTAAGTTATAGAGAAACATTATTAATTCAAATGTTGACGCATCTAATATATGGTAAATCTATCAAATTGTATCAACAAAAGTAATATAAAATAAATAAGTGATTCTTTATTGTTTCGCAAAATATTAATAATAGTCTGAGCATTCCTTATAGTTTGTAAACAAACAATATGAAAATACCATTAATTGGAATATTTCAAGATATACTATCAAATATTAGCCATAAGTGTTGTCCAAATTCAGACCTCTATAACAAATAACAAGCTTGCCTTGAGTAAACTAAAAATATTATTGAAAAATATATATAATTATTTTGTTCAAATTAAAGGAAACACTGCATAACTTTATACCATTCACAATATGGTTAGTTATTAGTTGCATCTTCATCCATTATATAATTTGAGAAAAAAGTATTAAATTTAAATTATAGTATTTATAAGAAGTGATAGAATAAGTCTAAGAATTATAATCAAGTTCGTTCACTTTCTTCTTCATTTCCATCATATATTGCGAGCCAAGTTGTCTTTTGAATAACATATCATGTTTTCCTAATTTAACTTAAGTTTCTTCTCCCTTGATTACTTCAACTTTAATGTAGTCTTATGGTAGTTATTTTTCCTCTTGAAATTGTTCAATGATTGTTTTATATGTAAATGTTGAAAATTTTGGCTTGGGATCATAGCCAAGGCCTTTAATATAACCCTAACAAGTACTAAGTATTGCATCATAAATCACATCCACACTAAGCTCATCACCCTTAGATTTAGACTTTTTCAACATATCTTGTATCTTATTCTAAAATAAAAGAAGAAAACTAATATTCAATCAAAATATTACTGCTATATTAATAAATAAAAAATATTTAGCAAACTTTTATATTTAGATAGTTGTTGTCTACTTCTTATGAAACTCATCATTTACCTTCCTTATAGTGAATAAGTTTACATAGTGTGATCTTATCACACTCTTGTTCATTTAGGTCCTTCTCACTCAATTCCATGAAATAAAAAAAAATCTAGTGACAATAAATAATTTAATACTTATTCATTAAGGTACAACTTGCAAACATAGATCTTATATATTCATTTCGAACAATTACAAATGTCTTGTACTTTGGCTGCTTCTATTATATTGAGATCAAATCTCTATCATAGAATGATGATATATCCTCATCTTTAATTTTGAGTGATACGCTACTCCCTTGTTATTTAAAATTTCGAGTACTACATTATTCCCCTATTATTCAATCTCTTACTATACTTCGTCATTATCTTGACCTATTTCACCATTTTTCCTTTCACAAAAATCAAAAAGATTTAGTGTTCAAACTTCTGCATAACTTAGCAATTGCTGCCTAATATCATGTCATTGAGATAGAACACATGCTTTACTTGAATTGCAAGGACAAATGATTCATTTTCATACCAAGTGTTACTGACAATGATTAAGGTAATATTGTTATTCACTTTATGTTCATCCCTTTTTCACCAAGATTAAACCATCTGCACTTGGAAAAAAACAACCTTTTTATCCTTGATGTAATCTAACTTAAATATTCTAGAAATAACATCATAAAGGTCAATAAAGTTATCCTTATGTTGTCTTTTAATAATAACCCTACAATTTTGGCTTCTAAGTTGACTATTATATTCTTTTTTGTGACATCTAACTTTATTATATGAAAACTATATATTTTTTTACCCCACATATAAGACCCACATGCCAAAAAATATAATGCTTTCGTCTCTTTTGATAATTTATGGTTATGAAACTATATCATCTGTTAAAAAATCACAAAAAATAATGTTGTAATATTAACGACAATGTTTATTTATTTTTTACTTTTACATAAATAAATACTCATGTCCTAAATAATGAGGGGAAGTTTATCTTATGCTTTTCTCTAACATTAACTTCACCTTTGCTTTTAATCTTACTTTTTTGCTCTCTAATTAAAATATAAATTGATATAAGAAAAGAGAGTCTTAATATTATGAACTAATGGATAAGAAGCAATACACATATTCATATACGAGTCAACTTGCTCAAAATTGTTCAAAATGTATCAATGACTAATTCCAAGTTTTTCTTTAGTAAACTCTACACTTTTTTCTATTCCAAGGGGCCTTACTTTTAGGAGAAAAATGATAAGTCACCATCTTAATCAAAGTCGAAGTTACATTCTTCTCTATTAAATCGTGTCTTAATGTTATTCAAGTACATAAAACAAAATGTCAAACATTCATTTGACACATAAGTAGATCTTTAAGCCAAGATCTATTGTGTATATAACACTTAAGATAACCCAAAAACCTAAAAATATAAAAGATTAGCATTTACTACTAAATATTAGCAAAAGACAGTAAATGTAAAATTGAAAACAAATTACCTTTAAATTGGAAAAGTTAAACACTTGTCTTCTTCTTTTCATCATATCAAGCAAACATTCATTTCTTATTGGCTAAGAGTACTACCACCTTCAACATCCTTAGTATCATTCTGGCCACTAGATAATAATTTCCTCAACTAATTTCGTAGGTTAACCTTTTGTTCTATCTTTTTTATGCTAATACTCTTCAAGTAAAGTCTTCATTTGTTATTTCACGTCATGACTCACTTTTTTACAAGACTCTACTTCACCTTTGATCTCAACTAAATGCTTCTTTAATCTAGTGATTCCCTAGTTTCAATACATACAAATGATAGAGTTCTTCATTCTAGGAACGAATCTAGCATAATGCTAAGCTGAATCATCAAATATTTCTAAAACGTTTGAATTATTAGGAGTAATTAAACAACCCTCCATTTATCTAAAACAATAAATGAACACATGTGTTAAAATTAAATTAATAAATTCATACTCAAAAATACAATTTTTGTATATAATATCATTACATAACTATAAAAATTCAATATTCAATTATAAGCATATCAAGATTCTAAACATATACCCAAAGTCTAAACATACTTTATCTTACATCTTTCTTTATGATAACACACGTTGTAAAAGTTAAATTTCTTTATGATAATACACATCATAAAAATGATTTAAACACTTAAAATTTTTCATTATGTTAAGTAATGATTATTCTCTCATAAATTCACATGTTATTTTTTTACAATGTATTTAACAACTCATAAAATAAGAATATGAATGTGTATTTACTACTTATAAGATATGATTGATATTTGTAATATTATTTCCTAATGACAACAATTTAATTATATATTAAATCTTATATTTAAATGGTTAATCATATGTTAGATATCTTTTATATAAAAGCACTAACTAGTAAATTTTATGTTCATATAAATTAGTTAACAATTAACAATTTAATGAATTAAATTTGATCTCATTTTATGATTATTAAAATAATAAATAATATGACATATTCTTGAATTACACCAAATTCTCAATACCTAAATGTTCTTTCATAATTTATAACAACATTGTTTTGATCTCATTTTTTTCATGAATTTACAATGTCTAAATATTATTAAACTATACACATTTCACACAACCAATTCCAACTCTCAAACCTAAATTGCCCAATGCATATTTTATAAACCAATCACAATACACGCATTACACAACCAAAACATAATGCAATTGCAATTGAGAGTAGAAATAAGCAACCTAAAACACTCCAAAAATTAGACAAATTGCAATCAAGCTAATGAGGCCCACAGGTCAAGTCAGGTCAGGCCAATTCAACTAGATGAATTTGGATTATAGATTCAATGGTGGACTAATGGAGACGAGCAAGCGAGCAGTGATGGTGGAGACAAGTAGCTACCATTGAGCAACAATGATGGGGAGGAGCAGTAACGACAACAACTAGCAAGCGATCTAGTCTAGGGGTGAGCATTATTCGGCCCGACCCGGCCCGAATTAATTCAGGTAATAAAATGCTAAAATATGAATAAATCGGGTCAGGCCAGATATTACCCGAATTGTTTTCGGTTTGGGACGGGTAATTCCGAAAAAAATTTGGGTTACCCGATTACTCGAATTAGGTTTAAAAGAATTATGAAAATACATTTCGTTATTTTTCTTGTAGAAATAACAGATTAATTATGCTAGTTAATTGAAATATTTGGTTATATTATTAGTGAATTCAACTATTTGTTTTGTTTTATG
>JANZLX010000211.1:22700194-22712096 GCA_025531955.1 Erythroxylum orinocense | reverse complement strand
CTTATAAGCAAGCAAGGAAGAACACTTAAGGTTGGAGGAGAAGATAGTAGCAACTAAGTGAAACCAAAGAAGAAAATTGATGAGAAGGAAGAGATGGAGTTTTCGGATGGAAATGAAGAATGTAAGCTAGAAACTCATCTTTATTCATTCTTTCTTTTAAGTCACCGGAATGCAACATTAAATGAAGTGGGTATGTGGCAATCACATATTTGTCCGCTTAAAAGAGGAAAAGTCAAACTATCATTCAAAATTTTGAAAAAATAATACAAATACTAAGAAATTTCAATCCAATTTAAGGGTCCATTTTCGGTCCCAACCATAGAAAAAACATATTCAAGAATCCCAATTGACAGTACTTTTCACTACCGAAAATTAATCGATTCGCCACTTGGCAATTTTTTTCCGGTCTGGGAATTTTCTTCGGAAAATTCCTAAAAATCCCTTAAAATATAAAACACACAATGGATCACTCTAATAAATTTTTCAAACACTATTTCTACATGAATCATAATAAAAGTCCATTTAGGCCCAATACCGAGAAATAATCATGAATGCATGTACAGTTATTTCATGTGCACAAATTCACTGTTTGCAAATACCAGTATGCATGAAAATTTCCAATTAGTCCTAATCACTCTCACCCCTAGCCAAATGACTATTTTACCCTTCCCGTCGGGGGTGGGATGTTACATAGGGTGCTACATTACAAGTAAGGGCAATTATTGCTAAGTTGCCTTCTTCTTGGAATGATTATCAAAAGAAGTTGTTGCACCCTTTTGAAATTTTAACTATCGGTAGTGTTTTGAAGCATCTTCAAATTGAAAAAGGTACGAGAATTCTTCAAAGAAAAGAAGTGGAAGGAGATCCAAAGGTGAATTTTGTGGATGAGAAGAAATCCAACAATTCTAAAAGGAAGAAACCTGAAAATGATAGTGGTAAAGACAAGAAAAAGAATCATATTTACTACAATTGTAGAAAGAAAGGGCACTAAAAGGCCGAATGTAGATCCAACAAGAAACAAAAAGGAAATAATATTCCTAGTGCTAGCCTTATTGATGAATGTGCAGAAATTGTGGCAACCTTGACTCTTGGTATTGTGATGGAACTTCACATGGCAACATTAATTCCTTATAAGGATTGGTGGTGTGATTTTGGTGCAGCAATTCATGTGTGCAATAACAAGGACCAATTCAAGAACTATGGAGTTCCTGAAGGACATAAAGTGGTGATGGCCAATGGTGTGAAAGCCAAGGTGCGCGAAAAGTGAGATGTGCATTTGCTATTCACTTTTGGCAAAAAGTTGGCGCTCACTAGTGTTCTTCATGTTCCAGATGTGATCAAGAACCTTGTTTCTATGGATATCCTGAACAAAAAGGGCTTGAAGTCTGTAATTGAGTCAAACAATGTAATCTTGTTAAGAATGGTGTTTTTTTTAGGAAAAGGATATTCTTGTAATGACATGTTTAAGCTTAGTCTTAATAAAGTGAATGATGTTTCTCTTTATTCGGTTGATGCTCCTTATTCTTTATGGCCTAGTAGATTAGGACTTATTAGTCATAAAGTGATCCATTATATATCTAAAAATGGACTAATATCTTATAAGGGCCAAGTGAATAAGAAATGTGAAACATGCATACAAGCAAAGATAACCAAACTTCCTTTTCCTAAAGTTGAAAGACATACAAAATTACTTGATTTAGTGCATTCAGATATATGTGAATTTAATGGTTTTTTTAACAAGAGATGGTAACAAATACTTTATTACTTTCATTGATGATTGCTCTAGATTTATGCATGTTTATTTGATGAAAACCAAGGATAAGCATTAAATATGTTTAAGACATATAAGTTTCTTGTTGAAAATTAATTAAGTAAAAAGATTAAAATTTTGAGAAGTGATAGAGCAGGAGAATACTGCTCTAATGAGTTCTCAAAATTTTGTGAACAAATGGAATTATACACCAAACTAGTGCACCATATACTTCCTAGAAAAATGGTTTGACTAAAAGGAAAAATAGAACTCTGCAAGATATAGTTAATTCTATGCTGTTGAGTTTGGGTTTGCCAAAAAACTTATGGGGTGAGGCTTTGTTAGCTGCATGTCATTTGCATAATCGAAATGAAGTATGGAAGGGAAGGAAGTCAAACTTTTCTTATTTAAAAGTTTGGGACTATGTAGCTTACTATAGACTCCCTGACAAAAAAAGAACAAAGTTAGGACCAAGAGCACTTAAAAGTGTGTTTGTGGGCTATGCAAAAAATTCTAAAGCTTATAGGGTACTAGAAGATGACTCTAATGTGATTGTAGAATCAAGGGATGTTGAGTTCTTTGAGGATTTGTTTCTTAAAGACTCAGTGGTAAATAAGGATCCATCAAATGGACCTACCCCTTCTCCAAGTGTTGAACTCTCAAATGCGTTAAAAAGACCAAGTGTAGACCCTCCAAGTGAACCTAGGAGGAGTCAATGTCAAAGGAAGGAAAAATATTTGCCTTCAGATTTTATTTCTTCACAAACTATTGTTTTCTTAGTTAAACGCAATAGGGATACTCTACTAAATGAAACTCCATTTTTATTAAGTGTAGATGAAGGTCTTAAAACCTTTAATGAAACAATGAAATCACGGGATATGACATTTTGGAGAGAAGTGGTAAATGATGAAATGGACTCAATATTGTCTAACAATACTTGGGTTCTAGTTGATTTACCTCACGGGTCCAAACCACTTGGTTATAAGTGGGTATTTCGAAGAAAATATGCCATATATGGTGCTATTCTAACTTATAAAGCAAGGCTAGTAGCTAAAGGTTTTAGGCAAAAAGAAGGAATCGATTACTTTGACACATATGCATCGGTTGCTAGAATTACGTCGGTAAGAGTACTTTTGGTTTTAGCTTCGATCTATAGCCTTCATATACACCAAACGGATGTAAAGACAACATTCTTAAATGGTGATCTAGATGAAGAAGTGTATATGGAACAACCGGAAGGCTTTTTGCTACCAGGAAATGAACAGAAAGTATATAAGCTACTCAAGTCATTATATGGCTTGAAGCATGCACCTAAACAATGGCATGAGAAATTTGAATTTGTTTTACTCTTATATGTATTTAGATATAATAATGGTGATAAGTGTATTTATTCTAAATTCAATGAAGAGTATGGAGTGATCATTTGTCTCTATATAGATGACATGCTTATTGTTAGTCCTATATATAAAGGTGTGGTTGAAACTAAGAAGTATCTTTCTTCTAAATTCAAGATAAAGGATCTGGGTGAAGTAGATACTATCTTAGGCATTAAAGTTAAGAAATATAGTGGGGGGGGGGGGGTTTACACTCTCTCAATGATATTATGTTGAGGAAATTTTGAAGAAATATCAACATTTGAATGTGAAAGAGGTAAGTACTCCTTTTGATCCTAACTTAAAGTCGCATGAGAATGACGATAATCCAATTGCATAACTTGAATATACTAGTATAATTGGAAGTCTAAAGTATGCAATGAGTTGCACTAGACCAGATATCTCATACTCAGTGTGTAGCCTAGGAAGATACACTAAAAGTCTTAGACAAGAACATTGCTTAGCTATTAAAAGAGTGTTTGGATATCTTAAGAAGACAAAAGATTTTGGACTCTTTTATACTAGCTTTCCAAATATTCTTGAAGGATTTTTAGATGCTAGTTGGATTACTAGCATTAGCGACCAAAAACTTACAAGTGGTTGGGTATTCTTGCTTAGTGGTGGAGCTGTTTCTTGGGCTTCGAAGAATCAAATGGTGATTACTTACTCTACCATAGAAGCTGAATTTATAACTCTATGTTCTACTTGTAAGGAGGTTGAGTGGCTAAGGGATTTGTTGTTGGATATAGATCTTTGGCCTCATCCTATGCTTGCGATAACCTGACATTGTGATAGTGCGTCGACTATGGATAGAACATTAAATAAAGTGTACAATGGTAAATCTAGACAAATAAGCTTAAGACATGCATTCATTAGAAAAATACTAAATAGAGATGTCGTCTTAGTTGCTTATGTAAAACAATTTGATAGATCCGTTTACTAAACCTCCTGTAATAGATTTAGTTAGTTCGTTGACATCTGGAATGGGATTAAGACCTTTTAATCGAAAATCACTAGCAATAGTATCCCAACCCTCTTCTAGTACTACTCATAGATTGTAAGGTTTAAAGGGTAATAACAAGTTGTTTAGTGGTTGTGAACACTAAGATTGTGTAAACCATTCCAAGTAATTAGTACTGCAATTTGTTACTCTTAAGTGAGAAGGTTGAGAAAAATCTCTTAATGAAATTATTCTTGAGTGCTTGTTTATGGTTATGTAAATATATATAAAATACTTTTCACCTATATGATCATTAGAAGTGGTGTTACTTTTAGTAAGAGTTTAAGGTAATCTCTTGTATATGATCATGAAGTAGGATGAGCACATGGCTGGTAATAGTGCTAAAATTGTAACGTGAATTAATTGACTGCTAAGAAGGTGTATGTGTTCGACATGTTTGAACCTTTGTGAATGATGGTTTAAGCAACGAGCCACCAATCATTTCCTTTGGATTTCGTGATATGTTTGTACTATAACATGGTTAGAGGCGCAAGCTACCTTCATTTAGGCATGATTTCTTGTTTATGTTGTGTTTTGTCTTAAGTCAAAAAACTAAGTGGGGGATTGTTGGAAATTAGTTTATGATATAAGTAGTTAAAGTCAAACTTGGAAATGAAGGGTTGCTTCCTTTCCAAGAGTTATGACTTGTCATGAACAGACATGATCGTTCTGAAGGGTTGCTTCTTTTCTAAGAGTTGTGACTTGTAGTGAACAGACGTGCTTCCTTTCTAAAAGTTGTGATTTATAATGAACAGACGTAATTGTTTTGAAGGGTGCTTCTTTTCCAAGAGTTGTGACTTATCGTGAACAGACGTGGCTATTCTGAAAATTCTATATAAATATGAGTTTTAGTCAAGATTAAAAAGTTTTGAACAATTCTATCAACACAATCTTTGTATTCATAATTCTTGAAGAACATTCATACTCTTAAACTTGAATGTTCTTGTGTTTTTTGTATCCTAGAAGTAATTTGCCTTTAACTCGGTTTGTAAGTATAGTGGGGGCAAATAACACTTTAAGGAAAGTGTCCAACATGCCTAGAGCACTTTAAACTTTGTGTTTTGATCTCAAATTCTCTCAATTTTCTGCATCACCATTTAATTCATTATTCATCCTTTGTTTTGTGGACTTCTAACTCCCATTCTATTACAGCAGGGCATTTGCCCGGAGACCACCCTCATAAAGAAAAAAATAGGGTCCAACCTTATTTAAGGAGTTGCAAAACATATGTAGGGAAATAAAAAAAGTTGATAGGACCATGCAATACTTAGACGAGAATTATAGTCAAAATTAAGAGCAAAATAGGCCCCATCTTTATAGAGCAAAATTAGTCAAATTTAACGGTTGTCAGTGGAAGAGGCTCTTAACATTAGGAAGGTCAATGGGCCGGGCTAGGGTGGGCCATGACCCCGCCAATGGCCTGATGAGCGGGGATAGGTCAACCTATGGTCCGATCCGACCACGAGTTGACCCGCCTATGGTCCGATGAGCCACGAGCAGGCTAGACCAACCTAACTCACCTTATATATATATTTTAAAAAATATAAAAAAATGATGTCATTTTTTATAAAAACGACGTCGTTTTTGAAGTAAATAGTCAAGTCACGGGGTAGGTCGGGCCAACCCGTGGCTCGATCAGGCCGGGCTGACCATTTTTGGCCTATGGCCCGCTCGTGCCAAAATCGGGTTTGGTCAGGTCGGACTGGCCAAAATTGACATCCTTACTTAACATGTGATTTCTTTGAAGTTTGTTATTTTAAATTCCAATTTAATGTCAACTTTTTTGTTCTTTCAAGGAGTTTTAACATTAGCTTTTATGCTTTTTCAAGGAGTTTTAACGTTAACTTTTTATTTTAATTTATTTATAAATTTCCTTTAAACATTTTATTGCAGTTTTACTTTTTAGCTTTTTTATTTTCATCAGTACATCAACCTATGATATCCTAACTTAAGAATTAACTTATAGTTTTACTTTTTTATCCTTTTTTATCTTCATCAATGCATGAATATAAGATATCCTAACTTAAGAATTGACAGCAAAAGATTTTCATAGTTCTAATTTCAGAGTGATAACTGAAAGGTAAATTTTATATTTTTTCTTTGTATTTTCAACTTATTGAATATGCGCTAGGATAGTTTTTGCTTTCTTTATAGGTTTTAATTTTTCAATCACAATACTTAATCATAATTATTATTAGGGAGCTTTATTTTAACTTAAACAACGTAAATTAGGGAGCTTCATTCTTATTCATAATTCTATATTAGGAAATTATTTGAACACAATCAAAGTTTTGTTTATTTTTTAAATGTTTATTCATATCCAAAATCATATTATCATTGTACATTACCACTCTAGGATATAGGATCAAAACATTTCTATTGTTTTACTTTTATGACTTTAAGAGGGTTCCTCCTTGATTGCTTTTATTGCTCTTCATTAGTATTTTTATTTGTTTGACCTTGGCATAATATGGTGTTTGGATATTGCATGTTCACGAGAAATTTCATTATGAATCTCTCTTCACTTTTTCTTTATTGAATATTGTTGTTGACATTACATTTTAGTACTTTTATATCCTTAAATTCATATACATAAGATACAATGTGTATGATCTTAGAGAAAGTCTTCTTTTTACTACGTAGAATATTTGATAAAAGCATAAGCAAATTGGAGAATATAAAAGCATACATGTGTAGTGAAAGTAAACACAGATACTATTCACCATAATTTCAAACTATCCATTCAATATGGTTTTTTTATTATGAAAATTTCTTTCTTGTTTCTCCCTTTCTTTCATTTTTTTGTCACTTTTTTCTATTGACACTCATATGTAATTACTTTTAGTGATCAAAGTTTTGAATAACAAAAACAATTTTAATAATTGTATGGAAATGAAAAAGATTGAACATAGAATGAAGTCGAAGATATGCATTAATTTCATTAATGGTTGAAGAAGTGAAGAAAGAAAATTGAACACTACTACCTTTTTCAAACTTGGTTAGAAGAATATTAAGGCATGTTGAAAAAAATTCAATAAAAAATATGTTGATATTCAATTCAAAAACAAATATAATCTATTCAGGGTTAGATTGAAGAATTTCATTGGTTACAACTCCTTCACCAATTTTATTAATGCTACATATAAATGTTAGGACTATTTATTTAAGGTAAAATTTCTCTTTGCTTCTTGATATACCATTTTATAATTTTTTGTCATTTATACTTTTCATCATTGTAGGTGTATAAAATGTTTCACATATTCAAAGAAGAAGGATGCAAGGAGTTTTCACACTTGTGTCACATTTTTAGAAATACCATTGCAAGTGCACATCTATTAACTAAATTTATATCAAATGGTACAAAAGAGGATTTTATAATTGATATTGATGAAGTTTATTCATTCAATGGAAAAGTAGATCAATTTATAACTTTTTAATAAAAGAAATCTTCTAAAAAGAAGGCAAAGAATACATACTTTAGCATTCTAGAAAATGGCTTGATTACAATTTATGAATAGTAAAAAATAAAGAATGATTTAGTTGACAAAAAGAATATTAGTTACATAATCTATTTTAGAGAATGGATAGAAGTTCCATAAGTTAATCAAGAGGCTAACACAATGATGGAATATTTAGATTTATTATATGATTTAGGTATCAAGGGTGTGTAATATGAAAAACAATAAAGGCTTTACATGATTCTCCATTTTATAAGGAGACCTTTATAAATATGTTAGATGTAAGGAAGATGAATTAGATTATGTTTCTTTTAATTATATTTTTATGTTATTGTGTATTGAAGTCTTATTGATTTCAGAACTTCTATATTAATAAAATAGTTTGAACATTTTATGTGTATCTTATAAATGTTTGCTATGAACCTTTTAACTATATGCTTGTTATAAAAATTTTAAATTTATATTAAGTGTTATGGTGTTTTATAATCATCTTGTCATTTTTATTCAAATGCCTTTATTAATTATTTAATGCTAATATTGTAGACAAATGGTTTTCATATCAAATTTCAAATTAGATGGAGATGATGAACTAATAAAGGTAGTTATTATTTCTCTAGCTGGGGAAGAAAATGAATATGTGTATTTATACAAACAACCATGTAGAATTTCTAGTCCATGAGATCAAGATTGGATATTGGAACTTCTGAACAGGAATCTTATAAGAATTTATGAGAACTTAAGAATAAGTAAAACAATCTTTTTGAGCTTATATGATCATCTTAAAAGTTTAATAGAATTTCTAGTCTATAAGGTCAAGATTGGATTTTAGAACTTTTGAATAGAAATCTTACAACAATTTATGAGAACTTAAGAATAAGTAAAACAATCTTTTTGAGCTTATATGATCAGTTTAAAAGGCTTAAAGCCAATTATTAAGAGGAACAAGTTTCAATTTTCATCATGATTATTAAGCATAGTTAGATAATTAAAGTTAGTGCATAGTGCTCATGAACAATTTCAAAGTACTTTTGCAAAGTCTTATATGTAGTTAATCATTTTGTAAAAAGAGTCATAACTCCTCTATATTTTATCAATACACCTCCTAAATTTATTATAATTCAAAATAAATTTCATATTTTTACATATATTCATTTATTTTCTATTTTTATATTTAAACAATTATTTTAATAATATAATTTCATTTTTCAAGATTTCATAGGAGCAATAGATAATGCACATATTGATGCATATGTTCTAACTAATGAAGAAATACTATATAGAATTAAAAGAATGAATATAACCTAAAATATTATGCATTATTGCCCATTTTACATACATTTCATATATGCAATGGCTGAACGGAAAGATATTGCGAATTATTTTCAAGTTCTTCTAGAAATAGTTACAAATCCACTTAACCAATTTCTTATGCATCCATAAGGTCATATATTATTTTCAATAAATATAGTATTGAACCAATGGAGACTCTAATTGGTATTTTGATGATAATAAAATATAAGTACTAGTAATGGTTATTTTGATGAGAAGAAATAGCAGAACAAGATGTAATAAAATTATAAAGATAGTTCATGAAGTTAAAACAAGAAAAGATGAAGTGTTTAACTTAAAAAGTGAAGACCAAGTCAAGAACAAAAAAAGAACGAGGAACATCAAGTTTATTCTTTAGTTTGTAATGCTAATTGTAATCTCATTTTTTTTCATGTTAATGTTCTAAAATGCTTACAATTTATAAACATTTTATGTCACTTTATTAAATGAGTATTTTATTCATTAAGAGGCATTGAAGTTTTGATTTAAAAAAAAAACTCTTGATATTTTAACCACTATACATAGGTTAGTTGTTGGGACCCGATCTCAGAACCGGATCCCAACCGGAAAACAAACGAAAAACGAAAAGCAAAATACAAAATGAAACGAACGGATCGGCAAATCGGAGAACAAAATTGCGAAAACAAAATCGAAAGCGGAAATCGAAGGAACAGATTTACAAAACGAAAGCAAATCGAATTCAAATCGAACTGAAACAAATTTCTGACATCCGTGAACAAATATTTTAGAAAAACATCGCGTTGAAAAACTTACGACAATCGGTCTAAACCAATACAAAACGATGTCTCAATTTATTTTATCCCTCATAAGCGAATCATAACCATCAAGTTAAACAAAAGCTTATTTTTTTCTTATACCATCAAGATGCACCCATGTCTATATATCACCAATTCAAACCCATACATAACCAAAGCACTTCTATAATTCTCAAACATCAGTATCATCAGGCCTCCTGTCCGGAACCCATAACACATTCATACCTTAATTCAATACACAAATTCATAACCCATTATTTACATTTCAAAATAAATACATTACGAATAATACAACATCAATCCCAAAATCCAAATCCAAAATATAAAGTTATAACTTCAAAATATACATGATATAAAAGTCCCAAAAATTCTCAATCATGACTAAGATCTAAATCTTACAACAAATTAACTTAAAAAACAACATATGCATAATCAAAAAAATGCCCTAACTTTCTTTCATCTGATCTCGTGTTCGATACCTGGAGATGGGAATGAAAGAGGGTGAGTTTTACAGCTCGTGGATAACATGTTTATAACAGAAAAACAAGCAAAAACTATTTTCAAAACTCATTGCCTTGTACATTTTCAAAATCATAGTAATTTCACATTTAAAAATCATAAAACTTTACTTCATGAAATTTCTCAATTTTTCAAATAATTCACAAAAGCACAAATCATGTATACATCAATCTTGTCAAATAAATCAGGAGCACATAAGCACATCTGAATGGTTTGGGTAAGTCCGGATTCATGACGCACTACACATTTCCATATAATGGTCCTGTGTAGCTGTAAATTCTTGAGGGAGTACCTGAGGGAGCTCCATGCCACTAGCGGGCAGGCGGGAGAAGCCTATACTTGTGTCAACGTGCACGTGACGGTTCTTGAGGGACTACCACAAACCCACCTAACACATATAGTTTAAAATCTTGAAATCTTGTTGCCCAACATGACACATTTTCTTGAAAACTTGCTTTTCAAAAATTTGATATCCTTGCAAAACTCATTTCTAAAAACATGATGTCATAAACATGTATCCTTTTAAAAAGAAAACTTTTTCAAAATCTTTTTATCAATCCTCCACACAATTCATGTAACCAGCATATAATAATTTCACAATTCATTCAAAAAGCAAATAAATGCAACACTTAGAATGCAATTGAAATCATTAAACTTTCTTGATTCAAAGATAGTATTTAATGGCTTATTTACTCTATTATAAACATAAAACTCACCTTGATTTCCGTGCCTAAAGACTTTCCCAAAGGTTCCTCACACTTGCTCCTCTTGCCTTCCTTGATGTCCTCTAACAATGAAAACAATCCCCATTCAATTGTAATTCCAAATTATGATCAAGTTCCATCCAAAATTGAAATTCTTAGAAACTTAATTACAACTTCATTTCTTCATAAAACTTGTAGCCCTATGTCTCTAGTTTACAACAAACCAAAAATCACCTCATTTAGACATCTACAACCAAAGTTATGCCCAAAATACTAAAGCACATCAGTGTTGAAAAATTGGAGCTCTCGTCACGACGAGGAAACTGGGGCTTGTCGCGACGAAGGAGCTGGTGCAAACGTACAACCCCAAAAACCTCTGAACACCTGATTTTTCCAACATTCTTCATCCATATACTTCCCATCTTTCAAAAATAACCCTAAAACATCATTCTTACTTCATTTCTAAGCTTATTACAACCCAAAAACATTCACAAACACAACATAATCATTAACCCTAAAAGATTAAACCATTTTCATACACCATTCATCAACAACTCCTATATACATTCAACTTCATTTTCACTTCTAATTCTCATTAAACATGGTTCATCCAAAAATCAAGAAGGGTTAAAGCTCATACTTACTTGTTTAGCACCACGATTCTTCAAATTCTTCAAGATCTTACAAACCCTAGCTCTTCTTTTCTTCTCTTCATCCACGATTCTTTCTTCATTCTCAAGAAAAACAACCATTTCTTCTTCTTTATACCTTTAATGAGTGTGCAATGTCCATTTTACCCTTCATTTAAGCCTTATAACCTTACATGCTTAAGGGAACTTCCAACAATGCCCTTCATGCCTTCTAACACTTTAATTTCTAACACTTTAATTGAATATAATCCAATAAAGTTTTGCCGTATGATCTTACTCAATTTAACATGTTAATTACTCACATTAACATGCTAATTAAGTCCTCAAAATCATAAAATAAATC
>JANZLX010000211.1:22685722-22700094 GCA_025531955.1 Erythroxylum orinocense | reverse complement strand
AATCATTAAAAGACCACTTTGCCCTCCAAAATAAGCCTTATGTCCTAATTGCTTAAGTAACCTTCCAATTTTGCCCTATGCCTTCTAACACTTTACTTTCATATAATCCAATAAACTTATGCCATATGATCTTACTCAATTTAACATGTTAATTACTCTAAAAGTTTCACCTTAAACATTTCGGATTATTCTTATGCTAAAACATTTTTCAACTCACTTTGATTAAATCAATCTTTTCCAGATAAATCTCAAAAATCCTAATTTCCCAAGAAGATGTAGATAATTGTCTTAGAAATCCAACGCTTTAAAAACCAAGTCAATCTGATGTCGGACAGAAAAGATATAAGCAAAAGATTGCAAAGGGTCGGATTATAAGCAAAATAACAGAAGTTCATATATATAACCGAATTTTCCAAAAATCATAACTCCACATTCGATGGTCCAAAATTTCCATACTTTACATCAATGGAAAGACCAAAACATACTCTAAAACTTTCATGAAGGGCTTCAAAGCAACTTCAACCTCTAGCTATGTAAATTTTCTAATCAAAGTTTCTGCCATAATAAAAATCACCTAAACAATATCCAAACTTTCAAATTTCACATCTTCCAATTTCCACAATCAACAATAACATATTATACATCATTTTACAGCTATGCAATTTCTCTATAACTTTTATGTAGACCACTTACTCTAATTCAGACCACATCAGTACAGAAATTGCCCTCAAAGCAGTTCACACAAACTTACCCTAAGGATCATTTTCAAAACAAAGCAAAAATACTACTTTAATTCGAATGATCATAACTTTCAATCCCGACATCGAAAACTAACATACTTTATGGCGACAGAAAGCTCTCAACAGAAACTACAAGTTCTATGAAGATCATTTTCTCAAATTCTGTTTAAATCAAAAAGTCAACTCTCTACTCCAAAAAGTCAAACTTTCTCAACTGTTCATATTCTCCAAATTCTCAAACTTTCACTATTTATTTCTTGCTTTTCGATACCATTCAAAACAATTTATTCACTATCAACTTCATTTAAACTTAAAACGCCATTTTAGGCCATAAATAATCATAAACATCAATAACAAAATCATATTTCACCTATCTTAATCTCATATAACTATTCACATTCTTAAATTTTCTTTTTCTTTGCACGTGAATGATTCACCACAAATTCCTCATTTAATGTCAATTTACACTTCAAAAATTTCAAGAAAAGTTTGGGGTCTAACATTAGTAGTTAATCAATATATATTAAAATTGTTGAACTTGATTTATTAAGAGTTTATAATAACATTGGTTGATGTATTAGCCCACTAATGTGCTATATTGGTTAACCAAAATACCTACTAGTTGACCAATGTCTCAGCAGTTAATGAAATTTATGCATTTAATGCATACCAACTGACTAATATGATATACTGTTCAATCAGTACTCTATAACTAGCTATTGTAACAACTAGTTTTTGGTTCTAATGGTTACTAGGGGTCTTAAAATCCTATAAATATATATTTTCTCTTTATTTTTATCATCAAGTAAAGTATTTGGGTGTCTTTTACATGCATTTATAAATGTTTAGCAATCATTTGAGCATCATTATCTTATTTTTGTGTTAGTGAGTCTCTTTAGAGTTGACAAGTGATAAACTGAGATATTTCAAGTTATAAGATTTAGTTAAGGCATTATATTATTGTACTTAGAGATGTTTTAATTAGGATTAAGGTTCTTTTTCATTATGAAAGAAGATTGTAAAAGGATTCCTCTTTGGTTGATAAAAGTTGTACAAAGGTTATTTTTCACCTTGAAATAAGAATTATAGTGGAATACCAATAAGAGTCTTAGGAGTGTATTTAGGCATAGGTTGCTTACTGAACCACTATAAATCACTTTATATGCTCTCTTTTCTATCCTCTTTAAATTATTATTCAATTGTTTGACAGATTTATACTAAGCAATCCTTTTATTCTTATATGTATTGACTGTAGTTAAATTGAGTTTATTAGTTAGAAAAATGAATTTTATAAATACTCAAGCTACCCCTCGCTTAGGTGCTATTAAGGACTAACAAGTGCTATCAAAATAGGTATTATACTAACATTTCAAATAAAATCGTATAGCGAAGATGTTAATGGCTTATTTAGAAGTATCATCATCATCATTAAACCAAAACAGATAAAGCATTAATAGAAAACCTTTCCTTGGCGGCAATGATTACCTCTACTAGAATGTCAGGATGAGATTTTTTTAATAGATGAAAGTGTTAAACTATGAGAACTAGTTTAACATGGTCCCTTTATACCTATAAAAATTGTAGATAACAAAAAGGTCCCCAAATTAAAAGAAGAATGAATATCCCAAGATAAGAGAATAATTTTCTTGAATAATAAGTTTGTACACATCTTATTTTATTTGTTAAGAAAAAATCAATTTAATAGTGTCTTTATGTGGGAAACTACTTATGAAATTTATCACACTTTACAAGTTACACAGGAGAGAACAAATCAAGTAAAGAAGAGTAGAGTTAGCATATTAACACATCAATATAAATTGTCTCAAATGAAGTATGATGAAACTATATCTAGCATGTACACTAGATTTATTAATATTATTAATGCTCTCAGAGGTCTTAAAAAGACCTATGCTAATGTTTAAATGGTAAAGAAGTTACTTACGTCACTTTGAAGACGTAAGAAGATAAAGCGATGCTTATACTAGTTGTTAAGGATCTAACAACACTGCCATTGAAAGAAACTTAGTAGATCTCTTCTTACATAGGAAATGATACTCCAAGAGATGAAATAAGAAATGATGCTTCTAAAGAAAAATAATTGGTATTTAAAGCCTCAAAGAAAGAATCGAGTGAAAAGAAAAAGACATCAACAAGTGAAAGTAATAAAAGAATACATTGCCTTAATCAATATTAAATTCAAGAATTTCTTAAAGAAAAAGTTCTTCAAAAGAAAGGACTTTAAGGAAGGTAAAGGTGATTTTACATATAAATCATTTAACATTATTTTTTTAATATAGAAAACCTAATCATATAAGTCATAATATGCTTTACCCAAAGGTAATGAGAAGTATAAAAAAGGTATAAAAAGGAAAAGAAGAAAAAATTTAAAGCCTTAACTTGAAATGACACAAGTGAATTTGAAAATGAGAATTTGCAATAACAAATAGCATATATATACTTTACCACTATGAAAAATGATAAGGTATCATCCAACTCTAACTTGTGTGATAGTGATAGTCATTTGAAATATGATGAATTAGTCAAAAGGAAAAATCATGAACAAAAAAAAAGGAAAATATAATCTTGCAAACTCAAGGAAGGTCAAAAATATTTGGATGCATACATGATTGAGAATAAAAATATGATTGCATAGCTTAAAGCATAAAAAAAATTGATCATTGATAAAAATCATGTATTAAATACATTAAAGCATGAAAATGAGGCATTGAAAAAGGACATTTATGGTCTCTATAATTCATTATCTAAATTTATTAAAGGGAGTGAAAAACTAGAAAACATGCTACAAGCTCAAAATAATTTCAATGATAGGCATGGAATAGGATACAATCATAGAAATGAAATCGATTCTAAAACCACATTATAAAGGAAAAATATTTGCATAATAAAGAACCATTGCCTAATATGACAAATGAGTATGAATCATATATATCTAAGCATATGCATGCATATACCACATCCACTAGGATTAATTCTAAAAGTAAACATCATGCTTTTGTATGTAGCTCAAAATCTAAGTATAGGCTTAAATACTTTCAAGAGAAGAATAGGCATAAATTTTATGATAATATATAAAACTACTCACAACTTTTTATGCCTAAAAAAAGCATACATCAAGCTTTCATTCATAGTAGGTATTAAATATATAATCATGATAGGAATTTCACTGCCCTAAAAGAATATTCAACATATGTCTAAAGGAAGATTCCTTATACGTATACACACATAAAAGTCTAAGTAATGTATTCATGCATTATCATTACCTATATAACATGGTATTTTATTTTGTGGTAAGTATGGACATGTTGATATATTTTGTTTTCTCAAAAAAGAAATGATAATAAGGTCTTTGAAAGTGTAGGTGAAAAATAAAGAGCCTAACAATCAAGAAATCAAGCTAATTTAGGCATTTAGAGCACATTAATTGCCTTATTTAGTAGGACTCTTATAAAAGAAAGAGCAAATTGTATGTAGTAGAGATGGTAATTGCTGAATTAAGTATTATTTTTAAAGATTTTATACTTTTTATCTTAATGAATCTATCCTTCTTGCTTGTAAGAAATTCTTAAAGATATTATTATGGGATGAGGAGAATTTAGCCTTTGAAAATTTACTACCATGACTTTTCAGAAGATTTAATACTGAACAAAGTGAAACAGATGAGATAGGTGAGATGTTTTTAATAGATTGAAAAATCAATGATCATTTAAATTATTTATAGGTAATGTTCAATAAGATGAATGTTGGGTTTGCATTATGAATGAGAAATTGAGCATTTTTTTCCGTATATTATGGAACTAAACTTGGAGATTATGTACATATAGGCATATTGAGTTAAATTTTGTTGACATATTAGGCCAATTGGGATATAGTTTCATTATACTAATGAATGATGATATTAGGAGATATTTGGGTATGATTCTTTATGATTAAAGTCTCCTTTGATGTTTTAATTTAAGTTTAAAGGCTATTTTTCAAGTTATATGGTCAATTGGTCGCCCATTATCCTTAAAATACACTATTCTCCTACTTTTTAATGAGTTTGCTATTTTTTTAATTGCTAATTTAGGCGACCAGTTAGACATATTGGTTAACCAATATCCTTTTGTGTTGACTAATATCACTTCACCTTAAATTTTTTTTTCATTTTAGTGAGTTTGCTCTAGGTTTTGCTACATATATTGGTGATCACCTAATTTTATTGATTGACCAATATATTCCAGTTGTCGAATAATATACCTTTTTCCTTCATAAACATTTCTTCCATTGAGTTGGTGCTTTAATTAGTTGACAGGTTTGGTTGATCACATATATTAGTTGACTAATAAAAGTTATGCAGTCGACCAATCTTCACGATTAAAGCTTTCTTCCTCCTCCTTTCCTCTATTTTTCAATTTGTTTGTTTATATCTTCCAACACCCTAAATAGTTCACTCATTTCTTTGCCAAAAAAAAACATCCTTTCATTAAAATCTCATCAGATAGCATCAAATTGAAAATTTTTCATTCTTGGAGTTCAAATTTAGGGATTTTCAAAATTTTTCTTAATTAGGAGTTATCTCTTCAAATCAATGCTTTCATGTTTAAATCGTAAAAGGATTCAAGGTGATCTCCCTTTCACTTATATCGATGCATCTTTGATTTTGTTCAATTTTAGTATTTTGGGCATTTTTTTACTACTTTTGAAATTTTGAGACTTTCAAAATTATACATTCTCATATGAAATTGATTGTTGGATATTACAAGTATGCTTATACTTGTTACAATTTCAACCTCTAATTTTTTCAAACTCTTGTTACTTTAATTACATATTTCAGCTTAGGCAAAATATCAAAATTGGAGATGTTTGAACATTAGACATCATTAGGAATGCTTATATTCAAATTAACTTTTTAAACAATTATTTCTCTTTAAATATTTAGTATTCCTCTTCCTTGAATAAACTTACCCACATTGATCAAATTTGTTTTGATCTTTTAACCAAGTTAGCTTAATACATGACACTTTTTATTCTTTTTTTGTAGAAAATTGATTTATTTTTATGATTCTAAAAAGGGAGAGAAAGATTTATGATATTAGATTTAGGAGTAATGATGACATTCAGGGAGGCTGACTTTTATATATGTGGTGATTTTTATATATATGACATTTCTGTACTTAAGTAAATTTATTTCTTTAACTTGTTATTGGATATCACTTACTTGAAATTAAAAATCTCTTTTTTTTTTCTTGATATTGACTTATGTCTTATGTATGAATTAGAATGGAGCTAGTCATTATTTTGATATAGTTAGTTGATGTTTATATACTTAATTTTATTATGGTTATCTAATATCATAAATGTTTTGTCATTATAAAAAAGGAGGAGATTACTGAACTACGAAAGATTTCAATCAATGTTTTTATAATAGCAAAACATAAGTACTACTAATAGGTTTATTGTTTTGATGAGAAGGAATACAAAAACAAGATATAATCATAAACTCAAGAAGATGGTCCATGAAGTTAGATAAAAGGAGAGACAAAGTGTGTGACTTATAAAGTGAAGATCGTGTCAAAAGCAAAAGAAGAACAAGGAATATCAAGTTTATTCTTTAGTTTGTAATGTAATTATAATCCCTTTTAGTCACTTTATTGTTCTAAAATGCTCAGCTCAAACAAACATTTCATGTCACTTTCCTGTATGAGTCTTTTTGTTTGTTAAGAGAGACTTCTGATTTTTAGAACACTCTTTAGGAAATCTTTTAAAAAATGTTTAAAATGTAATTGCATTAAATAAATTAAGTTGGAGCATTTGAAGTTGTTAAAATCATAATTTTTATAGATTGATCAACTTATATGAGTTAGTGGTTAACTAATATAAGTTAAAATTATCAAATTTGATATAATGGGATTTTGTAACAATGTTGATTAATATATTTGTCGACCAATGACTAATAATTTTTTGAATTCAATATACATTAGTGGACCAATATGTTATATTGGTCAACTAGTGCTTTGCAACTAGGCATTGTCACGATTAGTTTTTGGCTCTAGCAGTTAGTAGGGATCTCAAAACTATATAAAATGTGTGTTTGCTCTTTGGTTTTAACACTAAGAAGTATTTTGGTGCACTTTATAGGCATTTCTAACCCAATTATGTAGAGTTGGAGACCATAATAAACCGAAAAATCAAAATTTTAAGTGAAATCTAACATAAAATAAAGAACAACAACAATGATTCACAAAAGCCCCATTAGGCAGGGAGTTTGTCACTACAAGTAGAAAAAAGATATGATGCCGAAAAAAATCGCAAAATTTGTAAAGGGAACCGAGAACCGAGGCTTATGATGGTAGATGTACAAAGAGAAAAGTTTGACGTCAACGACCCTATATTCTTATCTCGAGTGAATCAGTGTGTCTGAGTCGTCGAAAAATTCAAGTTCTCCTCTCTTGGTTGTCACAATTCATAAAAACACATTTTTTGTGTTTTGGTAAATTAAAGTCCATAGGCACTTTACCGTTGTTTCTGCGTACTCCCTTCTGGTTGGTCCCGTGACTGCGACTCGGCATGGGGTTTGGCAGACCATTTGGCAATGAAGGGGGCCCCAACGGGTGCGCTCCTTTTTATGGTTACTGGCGAAGGATCGCTTACTTAGTAATCAACACCGGATGCGCCGTCATCTCACCGCCGTTAGTACCTGTCCCCACTGCTTCTCTGAAGAATCCGCTCTTCATATTGTTCGTGACTGTTCGCTTGCTCGTCGGCTGTGGGCCATTTTTCCATCTGACATCGTTACTTCGACTGGCTTTACTCTCCCCACTTGTGACTGGTTGCATACCAACCTTCTCCAGTGTCGGCGGGTGCACGGCCAGGCGTGATCACTGCTTTTTGGGTTAACCTGCTGGTTCCTTTGGCCCTGGAGGAACAAATCTCTTTTTGATTCTACTTTTGTTCGTCCCACCTCACCCTTGTTTCTTCTCTTGTCTTTTGCAGGTCAGGTTCAGCAGGCCGAAGACCGGCACATCCCGAGCCCCACTGGCTCTCGCCCACGTCGGGTTCACCGGGTTGGTTGGAGTTGTCTGCAGGCTGGCTGGGTTAAGCTCAACACGGATGGGGCCTATAATCCTACTCATCTCACGGCTTCAGCTGGCGGTCTTATACGTGACAGTGATGGCAGTTGGCGAGGTGGGTTCTCCCAGCTCATTGGTTGGTGCTTAACGCAGTTAGCGGAACTCTGGGCCGTCTACACAGGTCTCTCCTTAGCTTGGCGATTGGGCTTCCGTCGGCTTGAACTGGAAGTGGACTCAATGGGGGTGTTCCAACTCTTGTCCTCTGTGCCCTCCCGCTCTCAGTCGGGCATTCCTCTCGTCATGGGTATCCGGGAGCTCCTCAACCGGAACTAGTCTGTTGTTCATCGTCATATCTTCCGAGAAGGCAACAGATGTGCGAACTGGCTCGCCGACCTGGCAGGACAGACCGACATTGGAGTCACTTATTTTGATGTACCACCATTAGGGTGTCACAGTCTCCTCTTCGAGGATATGTCGGGGATCAGTTTTCCCCGACTCATTTAGTTTCGGTGTTTTTTTCCCTTTATGCAACAAAAAAGTCAATTGTGAATTTTCTTGGTTTTAAAAACTAAAAGCCAAGCATGATTTAGTGGTTTGTTTCCTTGGGATCATGCGATGTTTACTTTAATTGCAGATCCAGGTCTTTGAATTATCTCTTTAATATGGTTTTTTATATATATGAAATTTTTGTACTTGAGTAAATTTATGATATTTTTAAATTTGTGTGTGGATTTCTTTAACTTGTTATTGGATATCACTTACTTGAAATTTAAAATCTCTTTTTTTTTTCTTATTGATATTGACTTATGTCTTATGTATGATTAGAATGGAGCTAATCATTATCTTGATATAGTTAGTTGTTGTTTATATGCTTAATTTTATTATTGTTATCTAATATCATAAATGTTTTGTCATTATAAAAAAAGGAGGAGATTAGTTAACTAAGAAAGGTTCCAATCAATGTTTTCATAATAGCAAAAAATAAGTACTACTAATAGGTTTATTATTTTTATGAGAAGGAATACAAAAACAAGATGTAATCATAAACTCAAGAAGATGGTCCATGAAGTTAGATAAAAGGAGAGATGAAGTGTGCAACTTATAAAGTGAAGACCAAGTCAAAAGGAAACGAAGAACCAGGAATATCAAGTTTATTCTTTAGTTTGTAATTATAATCCCTTTTAGTCACTTTATTGTTCTAAAAGGCTCACCTCAGATAAACATTTCATGTCACTTTATTGTACGAGTCTTTTTGTTTGTCAAGAGGTATTGGAGCTTTTAGTTTTAATAAAAAAGCCTTCCGATCTTTCGAACACTTTTTAGGAAATCTTTTAGGAGGTTTTTAAATTGTAGTTGAAATAAATAAATTGATTTTGAGCATTTGAAGTTGTTAAAATCATAATTTTTGGGAGATTGATCAACTTATATGAGTAAGGAGTTGACTAATATAAGTTAAAATTATCAAATTTGATATAATGAAAATTTGAAGATGTTTGACAAATAGCTTATCAACTGTTTTTTAACTTATTGACTAAAAGTTAACTTTTTGACCATCTTAAAAAATTATTGATGTGTTTGGTGAATGACTTATTGATTAGCTTGTTTAACCTCAATAAGCTAATTTCTAAAAGCTCCATAAGCGGAACTTTTGGAGTTAGCTGTTTACCTAATGACAATATTGCCCTCCACTTTACTTTCTACTTTTGCTCTGTGTGTTTTTAAAGTTGGCCTTTTTTTTATCGTACAATTATGTCGTAAAATTTGGAAGAATATAATAAAGAGGTTAATTAAACTTTTTAATTTTTATTTAATTTTATAATATTAGTTTTCATTTAAAAATACCATAATATTAAGTTTTTAAACATAAAGAGTCATACAAAATTAATATTTGTAGTATATAACTACTATATATTGTATTTATATCATACTATAAATGTAGATATTTTTAATTTATTAAATAATAAAATTTATACATATTATTTGAAAAATACTAATATGATATAGCTCGCTGCATCATTCATATTAATAGAGAATTTAACATTGGATTATTATTATTATTATTATTATTATGTTTTTCTTATTAAAGTTATAAATTTAATTTTTGTAAAAAAATATATTTAAATCTAAATTTTTATGAGAATATTCAACGAAATATTAAGAAATTTTTTAAAATCATGCCTTTATAAGTCATTTTACCCATCAACAGTTAATACTAAATAGCTACTTTTACCAAACATCTTTAATAAACAGTTGATGTTATCTAATAGTTAAATCAGTTGGTATAATCAACTATGAGCTAAATGTTGAGAGAATTAGCTACCAACTAATGCAATTCATTATTTGTCAAACAGAGTCTTTGTAGCAACTTCGATTAATATATTGGTCAATCAGTGTCTCCATGACTAATGATTTTTTGGATTCAATAACATTAGTGGACCAATATGTTATGTTGGTCAACTAGTGTTTTGCAACTAGGCATTGTCACGATTCGTTTTTGGTCCTAGCAGTTAGTAGGGATCTCGAAACTATATAAAATGCTTGTTTTCTCTTTGGTTTTAATACCAAGAAGTATTTTGGTGTATTTTAAACGCATTTCTAACCCAATTATGTAAAGTCGGTGACCATAATCGACCGAAAAATTAAAATTTTAAGTGAAATCTGACATACAATAAAGAACAACAGCAATGATTCACAAAAAACCCCCATTAGGCAGGGAGTTTGTCACTACAAGTAGAAAAAGATATGATGCCGAAAACAAAATCGCAAAATTTGTAAAGGGCACCGAGGCTTATGATGGTAGATGTACGGAGAGAAAAGTTTGACGTCGACGACCCTATATTCTTATCTCGAGTGAATCAGTGTCTCTGAGTCGTCGAAAAAGTCAGGTTGTGCTCTATTGGTTTTCACAATTCATGAAAACACATTTTTTTTTGTGTTTTCGTAAATTAAAGTCAATTGTGAATTTTCTTGGTTTTAAAAACTAAAAGCCAAACATGATTGAGTGGTTTGTTTTCTTGGAATCATGCGATGTTTACTTTAATTGCGGGTCCAGGTCCTTGAATTATCTCTTTAATTGTATGTGTTTTTCTTCTTCTTCTAGTTCTACACCTCTCTATTGTCGTATCTTTGGACTAAACTATTCAAAGCTTGAAAACACTCTCCAATCTATCAACTATTTATCAAAGGATGGACATTTGAAATTAAATAAATATATAGCACTAGAAGTTAATATAAAATTTTGCTAAATAATAAATTAATTTAACTTCTTTTTTCTAAATTTACTATAAATAAATAAGGATATATAATATTTATTTCACAACCAAATTATTATTCTTTATTTCCATATCTTCAAAATAATCTATAATTTTTATTGTAAATGACATGATAAAGAAGGGAACGACAGAAAAGATTGATTTAAATTAATTTTTAATTTAAAGATGAGACAATTAAATTAAAAATTAATTATATAAAACTACATATTTAAATATGTTTAATTTTTATACATTTAAAAAGAATAAATAATCAGCTAATTATATTTTCTTATTTTAAATAATTTTGATGAATATTATTTTTTAATATTAAACTCAGAAGAAACCAATTCTCGGAATTATTCGATGAGATTACCTAACTCGAGGAAAAAATGGGCCGGCAGACTTCAGTCATGCTTGAAGACCCTATACTCTCTCGTACGTCAAAAAAACAAAACATTTCCACAAACAAAAAATTTCCACCCTGCAACTGTTGAAACTTCAGAGAGACTTGTCCAAGTTTCAAAGTCTTTAGCCATCAATGCCGGGAGACTAGGATGTCAATGGCTGAGCCGACTCTTGGCCGATTTATTTAAGCGTAGAAGCCGGTCAAATTAAGGGTGCTCTGGTCCGGTCTATCCATTCTTATCTTGTTTTTAAAAAGTTTAGAAATCAAGGTTTGTTTTTGTTATTTCGGTCGGATCACAGGTCAGCCTGATTCGGCTGTGCCCAACTCATAACATAATCGAGCCGAATTATTTAACCCGCGCCCAATCAATTCGTGCCAAACTGGCCAAGATTAACATCCTTAAGAAAACTTGCCTGAAACTTCCTAAAGCTTGTATCTTTGTATTTGTGGTTGTGGAGTTGCCTTTCCCAAGTCTCTCATCTTATTTTCACAATTCCTATAGGAAAACAATATCTGGGGTAACCACATTTTCAGGAATCTTCAAATTATTCAAATCGCAGCATTATCATGGACCCTTCTCCAACAGAAGCCAAGCTCGCCAACGCAAAGTCCGTCCTGACTACGGTGGCTTCTGTAGCCGGAACATTGATGCTTGCTCGATCAGTGGCTCTAAATTTTTTGCCGCGTCAATTTCAGGATTATGTTTTCTTTAATATTTACAGATTTTTCCGTCGTTTCTCGACCCAGTTTACCATAGTCGTCGATGAATACGATGGATTTGTCAAAAATGAAATCTACGACGCTGCTAATGTTTACTTAGGGAGCTTAATTTCTCCATCGGCTCAAAGACTGAAAGTGACCAAACCTGCGAAAGAAAATGACTTCACCGTGAAGATGGAGCAAGGTGTAGAGATAGTAGATGTTTACCAAGGTGTGAAATTTAAGTGGGTTCTTGTTTGCAGACAAGTTGAGAGAAGAAACTTCCATAATCGTCGTGATTTTAACGCCTCATTGATCTCAGAAACGAGGTCTTTCAGAGTTAGTTTCCCTAAGAAACACAAGAACATGGTTCTTCAATATTAATTTCCTCACATTGTTAAAGAAGGGAAATCGATAAAGCGAGAGAAGAGAACACCGAGAATTTTCACAGTTGACTACAACAACAGGTATGGTAAACCATGGGGAGCTATGAACTTTGATCATCCTTCCAATTTTGACACTCTAGCTTTGGATATGAAGGTTAAAGATACGATCTTGAAAGATCTTGAAATGTTTGTGAAAAGAAAAGACTATTACGTTAAGGTTGGTAAAGCTTGGAAAAGAGGTTATTTGTTGTATGGACCTCCAGGGACTGGTAAATCGAGCCTGATCGCCGCAATGGCTAATTACTTGAACTTCGATATCTATGAATTGGAGTTGACAGAGGTAAGGTCCAATTTACACCTTAAGAGATTGCTTTTAGCCACTGCCAATCGGTCCATTCTGGTGGTTGAAGACATAGATTGTACCATTGAGTTTCATGATCGATTTGCAGAATCAAGAACTGCACAAACTCGAAGAAATCCACCGGAAAACCAGGTTAGACTTATCATTACACACATGCATTCTGATGCGCTTTCGTTTTAATGCTTTTCTTGGTATGGTTCATTTGAATTGTTGTTTTATTAGGCTAATGGTTTATGCTTCATGTTCTACCTTGATATTGGAACTTGGAGCAGCAAGCAGCCACAGTTAACAGTTTTGATTACATGCTTATGGCTGACTTAACACCGGCAATTTCCATTCTACAATAACAACTGTGTAAAACAAACTTGCCTCATAACTCTGTTTTGAGTGGTGTTGGAAGTTGTTAATGAATCTATTGCTTAACGTACTTGAATTTACTGTTAAATGGTGTTAATCTATTGCTTAACGTACTTGAATATACTGTTAAATGGTGTTACCAATAGCTTTTCTTCCTTGGACAGGTTACATTGTCAGGATTTCTTAATTTCCTAGATGGGTTATGGTCAAGCTGTGGAGATGAGCGGATTATAGTGTTTACCACTAATCATAAGGACAAGTTAGACCCAGCATTGTTGAGACCAGGACGCATGGATGTTCATATCCACATGTCCTACTGCACACCACATAGTTTTAAGGTTCTTGCTGCTAATTATCTTGGGATTAAAGATCACAGATTGTTTGGAGAAGTTGAAGAATTGATTCGAGCAACTGAGGTCACCCCAGCAGAGGTGGCAGAGCAGCTGCTGAGGAGCGATGAAATTGTGACCGTCCTCAACGAACTAGTTGAATTCCTCATATTGAAAAAGAATAAAAGTGAGGAGACAAAGGCTAGAGTAAAACAGGAGGAATCTGCAGTTGACGTAAAAGGTAAAAGCGTGGATAAAGATAACAAAGTTGATGACGAAGGAAAAGCTGTTGGTAGTTGGTCTAACTCTGTTCAAAGCCAAATTTCGTCCTTCAATCTCTCTTAACCCAGTTAACCAGCCCATTGTATAGAAGAACTATATTTTTTTTTTGATAATTTAATATAAGAACAACAGGTTGTATATGTCTCGAGGATTGTGCCAGCAGCTAAGTTGTCCATTTTGTTTGATGATTATCATTTAGCTGAAATTAGGATTCACCTTGTCACCTATCATCAGTTTTCGATAAACACTTGATTTGTAGTTCAGTATCCATATAACTAAGTATTTTCTTAATTTGAAAAACAGAGGTAAGATAGGATTTGAGAGAAAAGAACTAGTGCTACCTGCAGCTTAACGTAGTCCAACTCATCTCTAAATTAAAGTTTAATGATTGAACTAAGACTATGTTTGGGATACCAAGGGTAAGTGAGGGCATAATTGGAAGTTTAAGAAGGAAATAAAAGATGAAAAATTAGAAGAAGGGGGAGGCATCA
>JANZLX010000211.1:22609358-22627326 GCA_025531955.1 Erythroxylum orinocense | reverse complement strand
TATTTACCGAAACAAATATGATTACCTCGATAAGATATTCCTTTCAGTCTTCCTCTATGTTGTTTACGGAATCGAGTTCTTTTAGGGTTATAGTTGATGGTTCTTTTTCTGTTCCATCTCTACTACAGAACCGAACATGAGAGTTTCTTCTCATCCAGCTCCTCGCGAATGAAATGATTAAAAAAATATTAAAAATATATTAAAAAAATAAATAAAAAGAGAAATAAATAGAAATAATAAATAGAAATAAATAGAAATATATATATTATAGAATATATATGTATATATATAATACTATAATCAATTGTGGGAAACTTTTCATTTAACTTTTCATTTAATCTGTTTACTAATCTCTTTAGATTATATATATAAATAGATAGAATATTTATATATACTTAGATAGATAGAATATTTATATATACTTAGATAGATAGAATATTTATATATACTTAGATAGGATATACTTAGAGAGAATTAGATGTTTATTATATATTTAGATCTAATTATTTTTAGATACTCTCATTTTTGTTATAACATAATGTTATCACAAATCTTTATTTACTTTATTTATTATTATTATTATTATTTATTTTATATTTTATATATTTTATGATATGATTATCGGAATGGTATAATATTACTTAAAGTTCGGAATGGTATAATATTACTTAAAGTTTAGGAATCCAATAACATAAAAAAAACCTTCGCGGGCGAATATTTACTCTTTCAATATTTATTTTTATTTCATTTGTAGGGTTAATCCATGAGCGCTCCGAATACATGGATTGTTTCCTGGTTCGTTTCGCCATCCTGCCCAATAAATCATTAAGATTCTTTTTCTTTTTATTTAATAGAATTTTTTTTATTTAATAGAATTTTATGTATTCATAGATTCCGTCGTTCCCATCACTTCTCAATTAATGCTTAGGTCTCAATTTTGACAACGGAGCCCCATTAATCAAATTCGATGAAATTTTTTCTTGAGTCAATCTTCTCAATCTTTATTGGCTCGAGGCTCTTGATTTTTTTTTTCTTTTGTTCTATGAATGTTCTATGAAGAGTTTTATTTAATTATATATTAATTATATTATATATGGATTAATATAGATTAATCGGTATTGATGCTTTATTACTTTGGCTTTTATGAGATGACTTATAGACCTTACATAGTGGAATCCTATATCATTGATATCTTTTTCTTTCTTTCTCTCACCTTTCCATTTATCCGCAATATTTTATATTTTGCTTTACAACCCATAATCAGATTTTTTTCTTTTGTTTATGCAAAAAGGACTTCATTTACTATATTGATATGATCAATATAGATTGATAGGACCAATATAGTCTATTTTGACTCTTTCTTTAGATCCAGATCCAGATAATGCGAAGCGATGAGTTGGTTATTAGTTCCATATTTATTAGTTCGTTCTATATTTATTAGTTCATAGTACAGGTCATTCCATTTTTTTTTGAATACTGATCCTAAAAAAACCAACGAGTCACACATTAAGCATAGCAATTATGTCAAATTCTCAATGGAATTTTTTATTTTTTAGTTTATTCAACCTTATAGAATTAGAATTCTAATTGATACTTTTTGTTTCGATTGAACAAAAACAAAAAAAAAACTATTTCATTCTTTTTTTGTTCTATCTATATCAATCGTTAGAACGTAAAGACAATAAGTCAACTAAGGGTCCACTATTTTTCGTCTACAAATATCCAAATTTTTATGCCTAATACCCCATAGACAGTCCTAACTGGATAGGAACAATAACCAATTGTAGCTCGAATGGTTTGTAGAGGAACCCGCCCTTCTCGAATCCATTCAACGCGTGCAATTTCTTTTCCGTCAAGACGTCCCGCAATTTGTACTTGAATTCCTTTTGTATCCGCCTGTTCAGTTAATTCAATAGCCTTTTTTATTGCTTTGCGAAATGAAACTCTATTCTTTAATTGTCCAGCTATAAATTTGTAATACAAACATTCTTCACTGGAATGTTTTAAAGTAATGAAAGCTCAATGATTGTTATCTACTCCAATTCCTCAACTTTATTATCTAAATTTGTTGATTCCTTGCATTTCTTCGAATTTTTATTTTAATCTTTATCAAGAGAATGGAAAAAACAAAGAGAGCCAAAAAAAAAGAAAAGTGAGAATAACTTGGGGAAGCTAACAAAAAAACAAAGACGATTTCCTAAGAACTTGGATGAAAGCTAAAATATATTTACATAAAAATAACAAAAAAAGAGTGAACATAAAGTAAGAGGCAAGCAAGCAAACACACAGGCTCTGACCACAATCTCAGCTCTACCACCCCTTTGATAATGATATGCCATCAGCATTCATGAGAAAGAAATTAGGTTACATTAAATTTTGATTAATATTTAATTATGATTATTTAAGTATAATAAAGTGTGATGATTTGTATTAATTAAGAGTTCACTAATATTAACTATAATTTATTATAACTAATTATAATCAATTAATATTATTTAGAAATTAAAATAAATTAATTTAATAATAATTTAGATTCATTTAAAACAATTGGATCTATAGTATTAAGTAGAAGTGAACTCACATGGAAAAAAAAAACGAGTGATATATTGATAATACATGATATTCAATTGACAAACATATAATTTTATCAATATTTTGTTAATTCAACAAATTTGAAAAGTTAAAATTTTTTATAAATACTATAAAATGTTAAAATTTCACTAGTATTTTAGTATAAATATCATCATTAAAATATATTTTTTCTTTAAATTAAAATATGTGAAAAATTCATATTGAAAATTATAAGATATGATTAAAAATATAATTATATAAATGTGTAGTGCTTCATATAAACAATATTAATTATATAAAAAGTCACATCTTTTATTTAAAAGATTAATAATTTTATAATTAATATTATTTAAATTTTATTTATACTAAGTAATTAATATTCTTTTCATTTATAATCTTGATTTTTAAAAATTTTAAATTCAATAGAAAACATGTTTGTTGAGTTTAGTTTTTAACTTTTAGTTTTGATTTTATTTTCTTCCAGTTTTTAAAATTTATGATAACCATATAAACAAGTTTTTGTTGTTTGTTTTTATTTTTCAGATATAGTATGAACTAAATACATATTATCTAATTATTTAATATTAATTATTAACAAGAACTATATTAATTATTTAACTATTAATTAGTAATAAGAATTACAAATATTTTTAATAATTAATTTTAAATAATTTTAATTTAATAATCATTAATATATATAAATTAAATTTAAAATATCTCAAAAATATATAAATTCTAAATAAAATTTGCATTAGCTAAAAATATATTAGTTTATAAAATTTAATTATTAAAATATTTATTTAATAAAATATAAGAAATAAAAAATAAAAATCATAAAAGTAGAAGTAAAACCAAACCACTTTTATAACAATATTGATTATGATATTAACCGTAAAAGAGCACCAAACTTAAAAGTATATATATTTTTATCTGATTTTAATACATGATGCAATATATAGTCTTAAATACATAATTTAAAAAACAATATTAATTGTATAAAAATTTACATATTAGATTAATAATTTATTAAATAATATTTAAATTAAACTTTATATTAAATAGCTAATATTCATAATAATTTAGATTATAATAACCAAGTTAAAAGTATACTTGATGTAATATATTATATAATAATTTTAAAAATAATATTAGTTATATAAAAATTCAAATATTTTATTTAGAATATTAATAATTTTATAATTAATATTGTTTACATTATTTTTGTCAATTATTAATATCTACATATAATTTAGATTATAATGATCGATAATAATGAAGAACGTAAAAGAACAGCAAACAAATGATTACGTTCAGCTCCATTTTCTTTTTCTTGACATACTAATGGATCGCTATAAATAGAGCTCATGTGACGAGGAAACCCTAACAGCGGCCCTAGGCAAATATAGGTCTTGTTCTTCGACTTAAAGGAGACCAAAAGGTTAGAGCCCTTTAACTGCGTAAAAATCATGGCTTTCACTCTTGTACGATATGCACGGATGCTGCCATCATCGACCTCTTTGCTTTCATACTATGCTTCCTTCTCCACATCGCTGATGCTGCTACGAAACGCTTACAAGGAACTGGTTCCCGAGAAGCTTGAAGAGTATGTTCTCGACAAGCTGAGCTCATTTTTCTCACGTAAAGCCCCACCATCTCAGTCTACCTTCATTATTGACGACTATTGGGACTGTTTCGACCGCAACGAACTCATTAAAGCTGTAACCTTGTACCTGTCCAGCAAGATTGGTCCCAAGAATAAGACGGTAAAAGTGGGTAAATTCAGGAAACAAGAGGATTTGACGACTGGCCTTGTTCGTGGAGAGGAGATTGTCGACCAGTTTGATGGGATTCAGGTTACTTGGAAGCTTCTTAATGAAAACGACAATGAGAATAGTGGGCGGCAGAAGCGTTATGTTAGTGACGCGGATAGTTACTTTGAGTTAACTTTTGAAGAGAAAGATAGAGATATCGTCCTGAAGAAGTATTTGACTCGCATTCTACAAATTCATGAAGCTACTATGAACAAAGGACAAAGGGTTCTACAGCTCTTCACGAAGAAAAACTACCGAGGAAGTTGGACAAGCCTTGATTTCGATCACCCATCCACATTTGACACTCTCGCCATGGATTATGATTTGAAGAAGGCTATAGTAGATGATTTGGACAAGTTCTTGTCAAGAAAGGACTTCTACAGAAGAGTGGGCAAGGCTTGGAAGAGGGGTTATTTATTGTATGGTCCTCCTGGTACTGGGAAATCAAGCTTAATTGCAGCCATAGCCAATTACTTGAAATATGATATTTATAACTTAGAGCTTGGAAGCGTTACTTCAGATAGTGATCTAAGGGATACATTACTAGACTCGGGCAATAAGTCCTTGATTGTTGTTGAGGACATTGACTGTAATCAAGAAGTCTGGAACCGAGACTTGTCAGATGATGACGACGAGTATTACGATGATGATGATAACGACGAAGAGAAATCTTCCAACAGCCCTGGCAATTCCAACTACGATTCCAGGGTTAGTGACTTGTTAAAAACTCAGAGCTTTAGTTTTAGATTTATCTCTTATTATTGATCAAATTGCATAAGTTGAAGATATTTCAATGTGCTTTGTCATTAATTAATTACTGTTTCTTTTGTTTGCCCATTGGAGAGCAGTTTACCCTGTCAACTCTTCTCAATTGCATGGACGGGTTGTGGTCAGTGTGTGGAGATGAGCGTATATTTGTTTTCACCACAAATCACAAGGAACTGTTAGATCCTGCATTGCTTCGACCAGGTAGGTTGGATATGCATATTCACATGTCTTATTGCACTACTCAGGGCTTCAGAGTCTTGGTCTCAAACTATCTTGAGATACAAGAGCATCCACTCTTTGAGGAGATTGATGATTTAATAAGGACTGTAGACGTCACTCCTGCAGCTTTGGCTGAAGAATTAATGAAAAGCGAACTTCCTGATGTCGCTCTTGAAGGAATTCTTAATTACTTGAAAAAAAAGAAAATGGAGAAAGACACCAAAAGAAAATTGGGAAGAGAAGGTGGACGACAAGAGAAGAAGATGGAGAAAGCTGCAGAAAAAGAAGAAAATTTTGAAGAGGAAAAGATGGGAAAAGATTGAGAAGGAAAAGAAAGCGAAATTGAGCTCTAGAATTGTTCAACAATTATGATCAAATATTTGAAGTTCTACTCTTGCTTTTTCTAAACACTTGAACAAATTTTGAGAAGCAAATTTAAGGACGTGTGATGATTTTAATAAAGCTAGTTTCTGAAAAAAAAAATTTTCCAAGGCAAGGTTTACATTTCTCTGTACATAAATCCTCTATTTTTATCACATCATCAAACGTTAATTTTCTTGTCAACCCTTTCGATGCTCTTCAGTTGTCAAGTTTTATATTATCAATTGGTGTTTTAATGTCAATGCATCTTAAACAGTTATGAAGTCCTTCATGTTCATCCTTCTTATTTTATCATTTAATTTACTATATAATGCATTTTGCAATCACCTAACATTTTATCTTTGTAACGTAATGGGGATTCTTTCTGCTGGTCTACTGAAGCATTCAGAAGGCACGCTTTATTTGCACTCATTTGTTTATTTTAATATTTAATTTCCTAAAGATAGATAAACTCATCTTCATGAAGTTATCCTGCTAGGTCTCACCCTTCATGATCTAAAAAACGTTATACATATATATATTGTGTTTGTTTAATAATTTTCCTTTTGAGCGCAAGAGTTTATTTGGATGTCATGTATTTCATCTTGATGTTATTGTTCCCAAGATTCTGAAATTAGAGAGACACATCATGGATGATATAACTCTGCTTTCTAGCAAGTGATGAGTTGAATGAGAATGATATGGATTGGGAAAGATAAGTTTTAACACTTATAAGTGACAAGTACTTAACTTTACTTGGAATGATCTGTTGTTACTTAAATAATATCATCTTATTAATTAGTTGATATGCACGTAGATTTGATATGGGTTAGATTTTTTGGAAGTTTGAAAAAGAGAGAGATTTTAGGAGATTAGAAAAGATAGAATCAGAATAGAAAAGGATTTGTTTTAATTGGTTGTTTCTTTTATTAAATATTCAGCACCTATTTATAACAATCCAAATCATCTAGGAAACAAATAATCTTGCACCCTAATTATCTAATCCACTACTTATAATGGCCTAGAAAACAGGAAACATAAGCAAATCATAAAGATCGATTCTCACGTACGGCAAACAACAAAACAGAAGCAAATAGTAACAACACTTCCTAGCTACACATTGCATACTTCATGCAACCTTAAAACCACGTTCCACTTGGCCAACTAAAGAACCCACATAGCATGGACTGCCATGGGCTAAAGAGAACGTATCATTAGTCAACATAAATGTATAAATTAGCAATAAGCTATTAAGTTAATCATTGCTTATTAGAGTTACCTCTTTTGAATTTGAACATAGTCACTAAATCCCAAACGAATTCGACGAACTTTCCAATCATCACCATAGAACAATCTTCTCCACTCTTTACACGCAACAAATTGCAGCTTCCTCCTGAAATGACCGATGATAGAGTAGACCAAACCATATATTCTTGTTGACGTATCAAAACCTGGGATGAGATTCACATTTTAATATGCCCTGCAACTAGGTTGCCAATCATAAGTCAAAAGATCATGAAAACTAATTGGAATAGAAGTAGCTCACCCATGACAATGAAATTTCTCAACCTGTGAGCTGTACCTTTTATAAGTTGAAAAAAGATCGCAAAATTGATTCTTTTTTTCTACACCCAGTTCTTTTTTATCCATCAATGTATAAACTTTGGTATCCAAGTTCTGAACTTCTGAAACTTGGGGACCAAAACCATACTTCTAGCTTTTCTTGATTATGGCAGTTTTTGCTTTCTCACGATCAGGGTTTATACCTTTAACACAACATCTAATTTCCTGGTATGTTTCCTTCTTCACAACGTTGATGCTGCAAAAAATACTTACAGGGAACTGGTTCCTGAGAATCTGGAACGGTATGTTCTCCACAAACTGAGCTACTTTTTTTCTCGTAAAGCCGCAAAATCTACCTGTAGCTTCATTTTTGGCGACTTGTGGGGGTTATTCGACAGCGACGAGCTTATTAAAGCTGCAACCACTTACCTGTTTGATAAGTACGGCCTTAAAAACTAAGAGTAGTTAAGTTAAAGAATGATCACGGATTGACCATTGGTCTTGCTCCTGCAAAGGAAATTGTTAACAATTTTAATGGGGTTGACATTACTTGGAGACTTCTTGGTGAAAAAGTTTGATCGTGATGATGTTGGTGGGAATCAATACTTATTTTGAGTAATCATTTCATGAAAAACGTGGAGACGTAATATTTAAGAATTATTTCATTCACATCCTTGTCATTCATGAAACCATGAAGCAAGAACAAAATCCTTGAAGCTTTACACTAAAAGAGATCGTGGCAGTAGCCCAATTATCAATTTCAACCATCATCCATCCACATTCGATACCGCTGTCCTGGATTACGAGTTAAAGAAAGCTTTATGGATGATTTGGAGAGGTTCTTGTCAAGGAAGGAATTTTACAGGAGAGTTGGGAAGACCTGAAAGAGAGGCTATCTATTAAACGCCTCTCCTGGAAGTAGGAAATCAAGCTCGATCGCAGCCCTGGCCAATCGATTGAAAATTTTGTTCTTTTCCACAAAATTGGACAAATATTAATTATATTTATTGGTTTTTAAATGAATAATTGATTAAATTACGTAATTTGATTTAGATAAAGATAATAAAATGACCCAATAAATGATTTAGATTAATGAGTCAAAGTCCGGGTAGAAAATAGATCCCAATTAGTGTGGTTCATACCCACATCGGCCTTATGAAGGGGAAACCCGATATGAATGCTATATAAAGGTTAATGTTTCCTGCAGTTGCTCATATCAATCGTAAGCATAAGGAATCTCTGACCTATTAGGAGAGCTTACATATTGAGAAAATTATAGAAAGACTTAGCCCGTGTCTCGGTAAACACTTTTTGTAAAGGTTTTGGAGATTCGTGATCATTTGGAGCTTAGAATTAGGATCAGAATCAGAGATGGAACAAAAATTAGGTATTCTGTATTACCTTCGTTTTTAATCCTTTCATGTTGATCCAGATTACGTAATAAGGTCTATACTACGTATTACATGTGGTATCAGAGCGGTTACGTGATTGGATCACTGGAAATGAAGGTTTCTAGTTTTTCATCTCATATGGGTTTCTTCAATTTTTGATTCGTTTTTTCAGCTATAAAAAACAGGTCAAAAAAGGACTTTTCAACCAAATGGAGCAAAAAATGAAGTCCCGGGATGCCAAAAATAGCCTCCAGAGTGGGAGAAGACGACTGCACACGCTCGATGCTGCTACAGTAAGCGGGGGGCAGCAGTGTACGGCTGGTGCGTGCCAATCATGACGCGCCACACATTGCTCTAGTGAGCGACAAACTACACACGTGACTTGCGACCCGCGCTCCCACTAGCGTGGGACGATTGAAAGGCACGTGGTGGCATGCACAGATACGCGTGGGTAGCGCTTGACATGCACCCGCTAGATGTATCTGGCGCACGTCGGCACTCACGCGTGTTGCGCAAGTGTGGACTCGTGGCACGCTCACTGACGTGGCTTGCTATGTCAGCTATACGGATGTAGCTATAGTGATTTTCCTAAAAAAAAAACCACAAAAATTTTAGATTTTTCGTAAGGGTACCACAGGGTGTTTTGGGTCAGTTTTCAGGTCTAGAAAACTTATAAAGTAAGTTTTTCTATTTTTCTGGATTTATTATATTAGTAATAAATTAAAGTTTAACTCTAGAAAAGAAATTAATGTATTTTGAATCCGAATTCGAATGAATTTTCATGCTTCAGACATCGTATGAGGGAGATACATGAGGTTCTTGTGTCTCGGGTCTCATGTTCGGTGTTCGGGATTGCATAATAGTCGATCGAAAAAGGAATTGGGACATTTTGAAGCTATTATTGAGTGACTTTTCGTGCAACGAACTTACCATAAGGGAGATACATGAGGTTTTCGTGTCTTGGGTGGTCGATTTAGTGTCCAGTGACACATGATAGTTACTCTACTGAGAATTTTCTTTTACGAAAGTCTTAAATTAAATTTTCAGAGAATGTCTTCAGCACGAGTATGTGACAATGAAATAGTGCATTCGATTTTTTGCATTTTTTTGATGTTACATTATCACATACTATATGCCCATAAAAAATGTGAGGATAATATAAAGTTATATCCCTTGTGTTTATGGACTTTTTGAGTGTTGATGAGAATGTAGTCACCAAAGTAGCCTTTCAAGTCAATATATTGAATTGTTCAGCTTGTATATTGGGGGCTGTCTCTGATTTTATGTTTGGTTATTCTACCCAAAGGAGTTGGCCTTCCATAACATTTTGAGATGTACATAAAGGTATTAGATAGAAGAAAATCATTGTTTTAGTGATCTATTCTCCCACAAGTGGTAGTATCATGAGAGTTGATGATTTGTACTCTGATCACTTTTATGTGTGGAGGTCTAGTTGCATATATTATGTATTCAACCCACAAGTGTTTCAATGCCATTAAATGGTAAAGATACTATTTAATGGCATTGAGTATCGTTGTTAACCTATATTTGTGTTGATTTAAAGATTATCATCTTGAAGTCACCATTTTAGTCAACAAAATCAGTGCCACCATTGAAACTTTGACCGATTTCAATACAAAGAAGTGGACAGAGGATGTATTGAATGATATGGAGATAGTTGTGGTTAGTATGACCATACGGACGGATAGGTCATCTCCACATGCATCCATGAGATTGAAAACTCATAAAGCAGCCTAGGATCGGTCTAACAAATTATATCTAATGACCATTAAGAGCCCCATTCTGAATCATCTACAAAGCGGACTTCCGGACATAGACATAGCGAAGGAGTTTCTTGATAATGTCTCCTAGAGGTACACAGTCTCATCTAGTGTTGAGATCATTGCCTTGATGAAAGAATTATTCTCCATAAGGTATACGGGAGAAAAGGGGAGTAATGAAGAACATATCGAGAATAGTTCATCTTCACAGTAGATTGAAGATGTTCAGACTTTAATGCTTTGATAGCCCATTGCGTTGCTAAGGAGGAGAAAATCAAGCTTGCTACTCCTACCGCCCTCGAAGCAGCTTAAGGGAAGACAAAGATGAAGCCCGCTAAGTTTAAAGGTAGAAAAGTCAAATCTTCTTCACATGCTGACGTTGGTCAAACCAGTGCTGATAAAGGTCCTAGGGACATAAAGGAACCAGTAGTATGAGGTTTAAAAGGAAAGACTAAGACCATCAGGTTACTCTTTGGCTTGTCAATTATGAATCTAATTTGCGATAGTCCCATTAAGTAGTCTGTGGCTGTTTAGTGGAATATCTAATCAAGGTGTTTCTGCGATGCAATAGTTCATATCAAGGATAAATCCAAATAAAAGGGAATGAGGAACTATGGTTCACAACAATAAACAAGTGGAATTAATATATATAGGGGATGAATGTAATAAACCTTGCTGTAAGGTTCATTTAGGTTTTACATGACACATTTTATATATGATCTTTTGATTAATTTTTGATAAAGAAGGTTGATGTTTTGCATTTAATGCTTATGTGGTACAATTGTTGTTTAATGCAAAACATAATGGTACAACTTTCTTGTCATATGGTTTGTATAGAATATGTCTTATCCCGAATTAGATAAATGCTTCTTCGTATCTTGCTAAACAAGTTATGAAATGAGAGACCCAGATGAATGAGAAGTCATACATGGTGTGGCATGATAGTTTAAGCCACATTGCCAGAGCTAGGGTTGAGAGATTGATCAAGGAAAACATTTCTCAATTCTAGATTATGATGATCTAGGAACATGTGCTGACTATTGTAGGAGTAAGTTGACTAATAAGGATATTGAGGTGAACTCATGCTTCTAACTTGTTGAGTATGATACATAAAGATATTGGTAGACCTTATACAGTTGCATTGTGCAATTCTAAATGTATTATGACATTTGTTGATGATTATTCCCATCACAGTTATGTATTCTTTCTTAAAAACTGAAGGTTGAGAACCACTTGGAAAAATTCATCAAGATAGTCAGATTTGACCGTAGAGGAGAATATCATGGCAAACATGATGTTTTAGGACTTTAAAAGGTCCGTTTGCTAGATATTTGGAATTAGTTGGATAGTGACTTAATCCACTATACTGAGTACAACTGAGCAAAATGGTGTGTTGTCGAAAGGCATAACTACACCTTAAAGGGCTTGAAGAAGTCAATGTAGAACAGGACTATTCTACTTAATTATCTAAAAGCTTGGAAATCCAGCCTTGCACACATTCGTGTATAGAGCTGCCCTACTGAGGTAGTAGAATCCTTATAAAGAAGGATTGCATGCTCGTTCCCTTCATTGCTATTTAGCAAGATATCTCGACTACTTTAAGGCTACAGATTTTTACTGTAGAGAAGGAGGGACCAAAATAGTGGAATCACAAACAACTAAGTTTCTGGAATACGATTTCTATGATGATGGTAGGTCTTTTGACCCTTCGGATGATAGTAGGGTGGATACTACAGTTATTATGTAACTGCTACTCATATAGTTAGATCCGGTGGATATAGGTCTTTGTACTGTGCCTATACAGGAATAGGAAACTATACCTGTAGACACAGAGTTCTTGAGGATACAAGATCTAATACAGTTAAGTAAATCCATTAGAGTGAGATGACCTGCTATCCCATCTGATTAAATAGTCTATCAGGTGTAAAGGACTATGCTATTAGACATGTTATAAATCTAGTTACTTTTACATAAGCTGTTTATGGACCTAATGCAAATGCGTGGTGGGATGCAATGAATGACGAGATGCAAGCCATGAAGCATAGTAAGGTCTGGGAGCTAGTTGACTTGCATCAAGAACTACAAACTCATCAATTGTAAATGAAGTTTAAAGACCTAAAGGATTTCAGAATAAAGTTCAGCGATTTATGAGCTTGCTCAGATGCCTAATGGTTCTCTCAGGGATAAAGGTTGACTTTGTGTTACTTTTCTCTCGTATCCTCGTAGGATACATTTTGAGTGATTAAGGCAATTATAGCTCATGATGATATAGAGTTACATTAAATGGCTGTCAAAACAACTTTCCTGAGTAAAGACCTTTATGAAGTGGTCTATATAATGCAACCCGAAGGATCTCAGGATCCAGATGGAACTGACATGGTTTGCACCTTATGCAGATGAATTTATGGTTTACATCAAACCTTTCGAAAGTGATACCTTACATTTGATGAGGTTATGACCTCTTTTAGCTTCATGGAAAATAAAGTAAAAAAGATGCTTGTACTATAAGGTCAAGGGGAGCAAAGTTATCTTCCTATTATTACATGTGGATGATATATTGCTCACGTCAAATTACTTGATCATAGTGTATGAGGTTAAGCAACTTTTGGTCAAGAACTTTGACATGACGAACCTTGGTGTAGCATCTTTTGTCCTAAGTATTCAAATTCACCGGGAAAGATAATAAACCTGTCGTAGCACCTACTCCTCATAGTGAGAGATAATCTTTGGTACAGTGTTCAAAGCATAAAGTAAAGAGAGAGGTTACGAGGAATGTTCTGTATTCTAGTAAAATTGATAGCCTGATGTATGCTCCGCTATGTACTAGATAGGGCATTGCATTCATTGTTTGATTGTTTGGTCAATATCTAGTTAATCCAGTTGTAAACTATTGGAATGCAGTCTAGCGAGTGTTAAGATAGTTAAAGAAAACAAGGATTATATGTTGACATATAGAAAAGTCAACAAACTAAACCTCATAAGGAATTCAGATTCAAATTTTAGCTATGTGTCTAGATGATCGAAAGTTCACTTAAGGTTACAATTTTAAGTATGCAGATGGTACAATGTAGTGGAAGTGTGTTAAGAAGACAAGAGTAACTTCCTTAACTATGCATGCATAGTGCATACTATGAGGCTACTTCACAGACAGTTTAACTCAAAAACTTGATTTCTGCGTTGTCTGTGGTTGATTCAGTGGCTATACCCATATGGTTATATTGTGGTAATGTTCTTGTTGTGTTGTTTAATAACAACAAAGAATATCACAGGGTCTTAGCATTTAAAGGTTAATTATTTTATCATAAAGGTGTTAATATGAAAAGGTGACATTAAGATTTGGAGCATTTAAGGACTGAGGAATTGTAAGTCGATCCTTTAACTAAAGAACTTTGCCCACTTGTGTTTGTAACACAAGTATACATTATGGGTATTTTGATGTCTTTAAACACTATTAGTTAGGGGATCGTTATGTTTGCTCCATTTACATTTGTACATTTTGATGTATCATGATAGTATGATGGTTCATTAATAAAGATGATCATTGTTTATCCTTAGTAATATGTATTGTCATACATTGTCATAATACATATAAAAGTCTTAAGATTTGTGTCGATCTTAAGCATTTAAAGGTCATTAAGCGTATATATACAGATTGACCTTGTGCCTATGTCATTAGACGCATATAGTTTTAATAAAGATATCTTTAGAGTTTGACATGACATAGGGGATATAAGGTTTTTAATCCTCTAAAGGTTTTCTAATGCAATTTAGCATTCAGTTGGAAAACATAAAGGTTTTCTCTAATGCAGTTTAACATTTGGTGAGAGGAGACAAGTTTTCTCTAATGCTGTTTAGCATTCGCTAAGAGAAAACATGATTTCTCTAATGCAGTTTAGCATAAAGTTGGAGAAATCGAGACCTAAAAATGAAGATAATATAATTTAGATCATAAAGGTATCATCGTAGTTTGCCACACTCCATTTTCCCATTCATGTTAGTGAGGTAGTAGGTATATGTTAATGGACATTTTATATTGATTTTAGATACATAATTTGCTAAACTCTTGTCTATTTAATGTTTAAATTACACTAATTAAGAGTTATTTGTTTTAATTTAGGCATATATTGGATGAATAAAATCGTTAACATTTTTGGTAAATAAGAAGGAGAGTGGTGCGTGAGAAAAGAGAGGGCCTGGAATTATTCAAAGACATAAAATCAATTAGAGAGAAGCACGGAGATTGAATGGGTAAGAAAGAAAAAAATATAGTAGGAGCTATTGGCAGTGGTAAGAGAAAAAATGTGAATAAGAAGCGTGGCTGGGTTTGCATGAAAGGTGGACTAAACTACAATTTTTATTTGTCACATCAAGGTATAAGATAGAAAAGTTGAAGCAACTGGTAACGTGAAGCAGTGCTAGCGGTGCAGAGAAGAAAATGAGAACGTAAATGTTGAAAAAGAAGGCGAAGAAAAATCTTAAAAAATAATCAATACAGAGACAAAAAGTAAACACGGTAGCTACGGTGCAATCAAAGGAAAAAAGATAGTTGGTGGCGTGGACACTGGGAGAAAAAACCAAACAAAAATAACTCCTCATGCAGGTGGCTAAGGAGGTTGGTGGTGGCATAAGAATAAAGTGACAGCCATGGAGAGAAGAGGACGTTAGCCTTTTGGAGACTTCTACATTGCAGCTGGTAAGGGGGATTTAATACGTTAGCTGGACCAAACAAAAAGGGGACATTGGACTCCACTCACATTGCACTATTATAAACAAATCCTCCACTTACAACGTTAGAGGACATCTTGCTGCTGGTGTGAAGAAAACGTGGGCTACTTGTGAAAAGGAGGAACGTGAGCTGTTGGTGAAGAGAAACAACTTTAGCTGTTAGTGGAGAGGTGCGTTGTTGGGCAGTTGGTGGCTTAAACAAATTCTCCACTCACGTTGATGAAGCAGCTGGTGGATGCAAGGTGGCAGAAGCATCAACGTTGCGGTTGCTAGGAGAACATTTAGAGTTGGTGGAGAGGAGACGCAAGCAGCCATTGACGCAAGCTTGGAGAATTAGCTAAAACATTTTTTTCCAATCCTAGCAACTATAATTTTGTTGGGATTTACTTTATTTTTTAATTACTTATTTATTTTAATTGTATGGCTTTAATCAATGCAAACATATATTATGACCATGTTTTATATTACATTGATAAATATGTGTGAGTAAGTTTTTCTTTTCAGTTAAGGTTAAGATTGATATTAGATTAGGATAATTTTTATGGTATTGATTTTTTCTTGATTAAATGAATATTTAGTCTTAATTTAGCTTGATCACCTAAATTAAGGCTTTAGATGATTGAATGCCATAAATAATGAGATTTAATTTGTCGGAAAATTAATCAAGCGACATACATGAGACTAAAGAGTAGACCAACCTTAGGATCTTGTGTAAGGATACCTAGGATTAACAAACTTAATTTTAGGCTTCTTGTCTTGAATGCCTTATATTCCAAATGTTCTATGAACCAAGTGGGTGACTCAGATTTAGAAGAGAAGGGAACATCCATGAACATTGGGTTCGACTTACTTAAGTGAAGTAATTCCTAGATCAATCCACCGTTACAATTTTTATTGTCCAATCCAATTGAAATCTAATACCTTAACCAATTTATGTCATTTGATTAAATCTAGTTGTTTTAATTCATACCTTGCATTTTTCATATTTCCTTGATTTGCTTACTTTATTTTATTTTTTTAAATCAATCAATTCTTGATCATCCGAGTAATTTTTCATTGTTTAATTTAATTGTCTTACGTGTTGTAATTCCCTTAGGTACGATATTCGGTTCTTACCGTTTTATAATACTTGTCGACGGGGTGCACTTGCCCCTAATTGGTCTAATAGAATTTAATTTATATTGTTTTGTTTCGACCGCAACAAGTTTTTGGTGCCGTTGTTAGGGAATAAATTCCTTAGTGTGAGTCATTAGATTAGATGATATTAATTGTCTCAGATTTAATTCTTACTTCGTTGTTTATTTGCATAGTTTAGTTGTTTTCTTGATTGCTTTATTTCGGTGTGTTTTATTTTCCATTCTTAGTTATGTTATTATTTGTTTTTTATTTGTTCCATTTTGTTTATGCTCACTCGTGGTCAAAAGCCCGAGAATTTGCTATTAGATACTGAGATTGAAAAAACTACTCGTAGGTTGCGTAAGGAAATCAGATTGGCTCGGAGTAGTAACACGACAGAAAGGATTAGAGAAGAGCAGTTTGTAGAGATGGAACAACATGAGGAGAGATTGATGCCACATACTGAAGAGAGAAGGGAGTTGACTATGGGGCACAACAATAGACCCATGCCTCCTATTATAAGGTCGACGGTCACAGTTGCGAGATTTGAGATTCCTCACAGCATTACATCCATGGTGAGAGCATCTTAATTCGGAGGATTGCCTTTGGAGGATCCGAACACTCATTTGGAGATATTTCTGGATATTTGTGATTTGTTCAAGCAGAATGAGGTATCGAAAGATGCGGTGAGATTAAGGTTATTCCTATTTTCTTTAAGGGATAAGGCCAGAGCATGGTTGAATAGTTTGCAGTCAAGATCGATTACTATATAGGATGAGATTGTTTTTGGCAAAATTTTTCCCTCCTACCATGGTTGCAAAGATGAAGAATGAGATCACTTCCTTCAGTCAATATGAAAATGAAAGTTTATATGAAGTGTAGGAGCGATTTCAGGATATGTTGGCACAGTGTCCTAATCATGGGTTCTCTACATGGCACTAGGTCAATACTTTTTATACAAGAATGACCACATCGACCAGAAGTACCATAGACGCTACAGCAGAGGTAGTTTAATGAGGAAGATGCCAGATCAGGCTTACAGGTTGATTGATGAGATGGCCACTAGCAGTTTTTAGTATCATATAGAAAGGCATCCCAGACGACCTACAGGAGCTTATGTAGTAGACAATACAGTAGCTTTATCTACTCAAATGGATGTTTTGACAAAAAAAGCTGGATAATCTAATGCACAGTGTGAGAGGAGGAGCTAGTTCTTCATTAAGGAATTGTTCTGTTCGCGAGCATTGTGGTGGAGATTCCCATGCATCTTCTGAGTGTCAAGTCAGGAATCCTTTTGCTCAAAAGACAGAAGAGCCCATTATGTGGGCAATTGTAACAAACAGCCAGGGGACCCATATTCTAATACCTACAACCCAGGGTAGAGGAATCACCCAAATATCTCTTGGCGGAACGATCAGGTGGGATAACCACGGTCAACCAATGTTCAGAGAAAGCCACCTCCAGGTTTCAAGGCTCCTAATCTTGCGCCACTAGAGAAATTTAATATCAAAGAGCTACTTTCGAAGTATATCTCCACTACCGAGGTTAGGATGCAAAACTAAGAATCCTTTATCAGACATTTGGAGAATCAGATGAGCCAAATTGCAAGTTTGTTGAAGGAAAGACCTTCGGGTTCATTGCCTAGCACTACTGAGGCCAACCC
>JANZLX010000211.1:22542739-22564004 GCA_025531955.1 Erythroxylum orinocense | reverse complement strand
AAGCATTTTCTAATCATGAAATTGAAGGAATTTAATAAAACTTCCTTCTAGACAAATGTTCCTCATTGTCTTAATTTCATAATGGTCACAAGAATTGTTTAATTTGGTGCACTATACCATGAGTTATAGTCCGAACATCTCGAACTGTCATTTTGCTAACACATTTTCCAGCACTTAACTTCTATCCACAAATTGACAATCTTATGGGCTAAATTTGAATTCGATCCCTTCACATGATTTATAGCCTCATGTCTCAATTTTACTTTGCCTCAAGAATCAACTCAATCGGATTTCTACAGCTCCCGAATTTCTCAAAATATTGAGCCTTGTTCAGAAAACTATCTAACTCGTGACCTTTAACCAATCCTATGACTTTGATTCAATCAATCTCTTTCAATTTATTTTCAATTTCATAAATTCTCCTCCCTTTATACATGAATAATCATGAACAACTTCTCATTTAATAGTTCCAACTTTCAAGAAAGATTTGGGGCCCAACACTACATGACACGATTGGCGAAGAGGATCGAAGTCTTTCGAAGTTTATAACTGATAAGGTTGCTCAGCACCATGGTCAACTTCAATTAGATGTTATAAAATATATGAACATTATATGCTAGAGATAGAGACCGTCAAGTGACATATATCGATTGATTGAGTTTTTGGGCAAATAAATATCTATAAGAATAGACAAGGATTGCCTCAACATATTAGAGTAGCCACCAAGATAAGACTCACCACCACAATAGATGGGAGGAGCAAATTAGTGGGATAACTCCCCATCTAGCACGAGCACACCTATGAGTCTATTACCACCACTATATTAGGAGCAACTAAAGATCACCATATTAGAGAAGTACATAAGGATGATTTTAGGTAGGCAAACCTTTATTGAGATGATTGATCGAAGCTTATGGCACATATGTTGCAGCTAAAGGCACATGATAGATGAATAGAGGATGGCTAACCACATCGGATTCGAGATACTACGTTCACCAGCCAGAACTAAACCATCAACACTTGCCCTACTAACTGCATTTGATGATACAAAGGCCATAGACATTCCCAATACATTAGACGACTGGTAGCTACAAAGGTAGTCTGGGATGCTCTATTAGGATTTTCTTTTATTTATTTTGTTATTTTTGTATTTTTATTTTATTTATTATTTTGTTTTGTTTAAACTTTTTTTTTTTTTGGTAAATGAATGATAAATTACTATAGATGAAACTATTATACCATTACAATGAGTTTAAAGATAAAGAGGAGACTACTCTATACTACAAAAGATAACCGAGGAAAAGTATTAAGAAGGACATATAAAAAATGCAAGATTCAAAAGTATTAGAATTTCCATTTTCTCTTCATGTCAATGGTAAGAAAACTATGTGCATCTTTTCCAAAAAAGCCTACGCGAATCAGATTAATAGTTATGTTGACGAATTGCAATTTCTCTTCCTTTACACTAGTAAATCTGCGACTATTTCTTTCTTTCCAAGTGCAATATATGAACATTGAGAAGACAACTAAAAAGAGGATTATGTTTAGAGCTCCTTTACTTGATTTGGCAATTACCTACTGCAATACAAACTCCTAATGAATAATCTTAAGTTTGAGGACGGGATTAACAAAATTTTCAAAAAAAATCGAATTTCTTAAGCTTATTATAAACTTTATTATTTATTCTTATTAACTAACATCCTGATTTACTTTAAAATATGTCTAAAACATTTTAGGATATTATTTGACTATTGAATTGAATTAGTGTGTAAAAGGATAAAAGTTTGAATAGACTTACTTTTATAAGCTATATTTTTAGTAACCATTAAGAAATGTTGATACCACATTTTTAAACTAAAGGCACTTAAATTTAACCCTTTGTTTTAGCCTGTTTTCTTTTATTTATATTTTTAGTAACCATTGAGACATGCTGAGACCACATTTTAAAACTAAAGGCACTTAAATTTCACCCTTTGTTTTAGCCTGTTTTCTTTTATTATTATCCAAACTATTTTTATTTCTTAGGAGTAACCACTTTTGAGACTTAGGCCTTTTGATTGATTATAACTGCGTTGAAAGTCTTTACCCTATTTTTCTTAAAAACCTCTCATTGTTTTTGAACTCTAAATGATTTGCATTTACTAATAACGTAAAAAACCATAATAGACCCCAAAGTGTCTTTTAGTACCTGGTTAGCCATAAATAACAAGTTGAGGACTAAATGTTGATGGTTTAACCCTTTTGATACCATCTGTGCACTTTGCCACTATGTAAATGAGACCAGAAACCATATGTTCTTTGATTGTGATTATTCTAAAGCTATCTAAAGTTGACTCCTTCATCTATTAGATGTAATATACCCTACTTATGACTGGGAGGGCATATTGAGATGGGGCATAAGTCATTCTACACTAGGGAAGGAGAATGCTATACTAATTAAGGTAGTTTTCATTACTACGATATATATGATATATAGAGAGAGAAACTATAGGTTGTACAATTACGAAGAGGAGGATAAATACAAATTAAATGCTAAGATTATTACTTAGATTAGATCCACATTATTGGCCAGAAAAGCTCAAAATTAGTTAACCCCTCCTATGCAGATTAGATGGAATCTATGATTTCTGGTTTTATGCATGGATCCCTTGTAAAATTTTTGTCTCTTTGATGTTATGACTAGTACCTCCATTAGGACCTAGTCAGTATATGTGTTAATTAACTAGTATAGTCTAGTTCTTTTAAACTAAGTGTAATAGCTGGGCTATTGGTATTATAATTTCTTATTCATTTTCCAAAAAAATAGAACGTATCGATAAGTTTGATCAATTTAAGAACGAATTGGTTTGATTTTTGATTCAGTTTTTACTTTTGATCGTTATGAATGAAAACCGCCTGGTTAAATAATAAACCGATCGATTTCTTCTGAACCGTGAAATCGAAATTAAGGATTTCACCACCGGCTTCTCTAATCGACTCGACATTAAATAGACTTCTTAAAACCCATGAACCTGATTCTGATTCTTTTTTAAACTCAGAATAAAACAATGAATATGACATAAAGCTTTGTCGACAATTTGATCATTCAATTCAGAGTTGCATAAAACCTACCCTAAACAAGCTCATAACTCGTAGCAAAGCCACCTTTAACAAAAGTTTCAATGACATAATTAAAGTAGACAACAATCATTGTGCCAAATAAGAACTACACTTCAAGAAAATTACATAGAAAAAGGAAAGAAGAGAGAGCAAGAGAAACAAAGGGAGAGAGAGGGAGGAAAGAGATGGGGAGACAACGAGACTCATAAATATTGCTCGACTTAATGATATAATTAATAGATGATCGTAATGTGGATGTGAGGTTGTTGAATATTGGCACTCACCCCACCAAATCCAAGGTTTTGTGGAGGACCCATTAAAGGAATAAATAGGGGTTTTTGTTTCTCTAAATCTTTTTTAGAAAATTTGGAGGAATGATGAAATCTTTAGGGACAACTAAAGAATCTCAAATGAGGAAGGAAGATAATCATAGCTATAAAGTAAAAAAAAAACAAAGTGAAAGAAAGAAAAGGTTATAAAAAAAATGAGCTGCTTAGCATGATAGACACAAGAGTCCACTAGTTAGCCTCCATTGAAAGGGCCACTTCTATTTTCCATATAGATGAGAGAAGCATCAGACTGGAATGGACTATTTCATTATTGATTTTCCTTTTTTCTTTCCTTGTAATTGGTGACGATTCTTACAAAGCAAGCAACTTTTGGTCTCTAAGACATGTGAGAGAGAGGATGAAGAAAGAGAACAAGGATGCATGAAACATTAATAATTGCTTGTCTTTACATGCCTTTTGTTTGACTGCTTGTACGCCTTGAAGTTCTAGTTTAGTTTGGGCAATAGTTTAGAAAGATTATATTGGTTATATTCATACTCATTTTCTTCTTATGTACTAATTAGCTTATGGAACTTTATTCTTGTTTATGATTTTATATTAAGCAATTATTTGAAAACAAAAAAATTATTTTGTAAAAAAATATTACATAAGTCAAGATTAATTATAAATTACAAACTTCTTATTAATAAAGTTCTATAGTGATTAAATTATCATTAAAAAAATTCTAAGAACTAATTTTATTGTTTTATTGAATTATAATTTTTATTTCAATAAAATATTTTATTGTTTCTTACTTTTATAATTTTTACTTCTTATATATTATATATCGGTCGAGCCTTTAAACTTTAAATCTTTCCTTTGAATGGTTTGATGTTCGATCCATTTTTTAAAACATTGGCATTTACTTCATTGTTTGAAACTTGGGTTATATTGAAGAATTATAAAGAAAAGGCACAATATTTCTATGATTTTTGATACATAGTGATTGTGAAATTCATTTCTTCTCAAGTGATCATTTGTATAATTTTATATTCTCTCCAAAGTTACTTGAAGAAATTCAAAAGTTGAAAATTATTGTTGTGAGCATATTGAAAAAAATGTGACATTTATTAGAGAGTAAGAAGAATTTATTTGGTACCAATAAAATTATTGCTTAAATTACCTATGCTATAAAGAATCAAGTTTTGTGTAATCTTGTTTATGTGAATTTCCTTTGATATTTTTACCCTTTTAATTATCCCTACCATAACTTGATAGATTGGCAAAACTAAGGAAAAATTTTGTTCTCTCCACCCAACCAAACCGACTTCGTTCCTTATTTCTATTTGAGAGAATCCTTAGGAAAAGCTTTTTGATTCTACTGGGTTAAAACAAGATGTGGAAAACCATACAGTTACCTCAGGGGGAGTTAACCGCATCTACGAATATATAAATACTAATGATTTTCAAGCTAACCTATGTTTGGTCAAAGATCCTTTCATGCATTAAGTTAGATATCAAGGAAAATTTACTTTAAAATCCTAATATGAATCTAGATGATTAGCATGGAACAAAAAATAAGGAGACTAAACTTGCAAGTGAAAACCTAACAAATCTACTTTCAAAGATCGCTCAACCTTGCTCACACCTAAGCTTCATTACACCCTTTTAAAAAGAACTTTTGATTTTTGTTTCTAGTTTACTTATTCGTGGTAGAGATGTGATTTTATTATAAACCTATGTTTAAGAATCCTCTTATGTAATGATTTGAGATATTGTTGTATTTTTTACTCTAAAACTTTAAGTTTATTGAGTGAATCTTTTATAAGGGTGTGGAATTTGTGCTTTTGATTTAAAAAAGATCATCATTGTGATTGCTATTGATATTGAATTATGAAGGTTGGTTCTAAGATAACTTGAGTATGTTAATTTGATTAATACGATATGATGATTTATGGTGTGAATGGACAGGATGAGGTTACTAAAGGATAGATATTTTTAAATTTTATGATTTGTTTAAGGAGAAGCAAAAGCTTAATGTGTTTTACGTGTTATTAGAGAGCTTTTTGTTGTTTTCAAGTGTATTTTTAGGTCTTAATTTCCTTTATGGATCAAAGGGAGAGAAATTTAGGTAAAATTGGGACAAATTATGGAAGAATTAGAACTATTTTGGAGGTACATGCCTATGTGAGTACACATATATGGTCATATCCCATGCCTATTTAACTGAATGAAAATGTGTAAAGTTGTGATATTAAGGTGTTTTTAAGATTCACAATCACTCACATGATTGTCAATAATCCAATGACCTTAATTTCATAATATAAGAGGAGATGAGGGGAACACCATTAGAGTAGGAGTTAGAGACAAAACTAAAATTTGGAGACATAATTATATTCCTAAAATGAAGAAAATATGAAGATTACTTTAGAGATCCAACAGAGAACATCCTTTCATTGAAATCTCAAGGGGACTACATTAGAGAAAATGGGATATTTCTTATGGATTCTTTTCTTAATTATTTTTCTAAACTTTTGATGTTTATCTTCTATGTTTGTGAACTAAGTTTGATTAGTGCCTAGGTAGGATGAACCTTAAGTAGGGATGCATATTGTGATTCGATGTTTTCTTCAATGCAATTTTATTGATTAATTAATTGCAATTCAATTATGAATTTTAAGTATTGAATTAATATGTTCAGGATATTAGTTCAATGTATGATTTCATATGAATGAGATTAAGAAATCATTTTGTATAAATAAATCTACCATAATTGGAAAGAGTCTCATGCAAGTCCACAAATAGGCCGATATAAATTGATTGACCTATTTTGTGACAATCAATATTGTAATAACCGCAAATGCACGGCTTAGTTATAGCTCATACTATGAAGTACAAGTCGATCCTACAAAGACGATGAATAACAGTAATTACCCTCCCCCTATTATCTAGCATAAGGATTGATTTTAGGTTTGAAAGAAACTAAAACTAAGGCATTTAAAATAAAATAGGTAATGAAATTAAACAAAGAATTAAGGAAACACATAGGAATTATCCATATCAAGAATTAGTATCTAAGTTTCGAATCTCCCTAAACCCTTAATAGATTGATTTTTTAATTATGCAATTTTTTATTGATTTATTAGCAGTGGAGACTCTTATGGTATGCTAGTAGTTGACCTTAGGTCTACCAACAACTGATCATAAGGTTTCTAAACGAATTACTCAGGTTAAATTTTATAGGGTTACGTTACCGATTCATGAATCCCTCTATCAGGTGTTACCCTAATTTAGAAGAATTATGTCATCCTATCTCTAGGGCTGCAATAATCTCCTTCCAATTACCGTGGATCTATTCAATCTTGGATTTCCCAATCGCTATGTATGAAATCAAATTATGGTCTAATATTCTGGATTACTAGAAGATAAATAAAATAAGTAATTGGATCCCAACAATCAATTAAACTAATTGCATTAATAAAATAATCAAAACATATCAAAGTATAAGATTCATCTAACCTAAACACTAACTGGATGTTTAGTTATATATTATACAACGTGAAATCAAATATAAACTGAAAGAAAAACGAATTGAAAACAATGAGTTCATAATTCTAAATCTCTTTGATTGTCTTTTATCGAATATTCTCACGATGTAGAGGCTTGATCTTATATTCCGATGAATCTTTCGATGAAATCTTTGTGTTTTCTACTTTTTTAGACCAAAATTGCCCCTAGAAAATGAACTCCACGTCTGGAAATCGCCTCCTAATGTCTACTCCCTAACTGCTCACTCTTATTGCCTTCAAACACATCCTTTAATTTAAAATCTAGCTAAGGTTATAGGGAGATACACGTGCGTCAGACTGAACATAAAAAAAATTACAAGAATTGTGAATATGCATGGGCTCGGGGAAGTGCACGACTATGTTCTTGGTCGTGCATCCTTTCTGCACTTCAAATCTTCAATTTTTGTCGTGATCTCATCCAAATTCTTCCCTTTTAGGCCCATGAAGGCAATTATTCTTTGTAAACACATTTAAAGCGAATTAAGTAGCAAATATACAACAAAAGTATAAAATATCAAGCAAAATACATCAAATACGGGTGTAAGAATATAGTTAAATATTTATATATCATAAATCCTTTGGAATCGGGTCAAACCTAATAGTGAGATTAATGAATCGATTAATGCAATCTTAGAGGTTTTAACTAGAAATCGAGGGTTAATTGCTAATAGTCTTAAGAAATATATTAACATATGATAAATATTTCTACCATCCAATGATCAATAATTAAATTACAGGATAAAGGTTTATATTTAAGAAATCTTTAGGGGATTCATTTCCTAGTTACTAGTTATTTGATATTGATTGATCTTAATGTTATCTATGTTCTAATTCATTATTGTGTTAAATTTTTTTAGTTTAGCTTGGTTTTAATTAAACATCATCCTATTCATTAATTAGATAATAGAAAAAGGTTATTACTACTACTTTTAGTTTTCATGGAATCGATCCATACTTATCAATGCTAACTATATTGTGCACTTTTAGTTTAAAACCTTAAAATTATATATCAACCGTTTATTTCTCACTAGTTTCTTTATATTTCCAAACCCTACAAGGGGTTTGTAACATAGATTGTAAATTTGCTAAGTGTTATAACCATATTAGATTCATAATAAATAAGAGAAATTTGATTATCTTTCGTTTCAAGACAAGCTTGGAATTCAGGGCAATCCTTCTTCAACGCGCCTTCTTCTTACAAAAGAAATACCTGGACTCCTTTTTTATTTCACCTCAGGGAGGTATCTTTCTATCCCTTTCCTTTGCCTTGATCTTTATTCTTTACTTGAGTAGTTAAATGCATATTTTTCCCAGCCTCTATAGATATCTGTCCTTCCTTTTATACACACATGGTCATCTTCTCATTAATTGACTACTTACTCTTATACACGTTGTAAGAGATTTTAAAAGGTCCATATTAAGGTGGCTAGGTATTTAAAATGTAGCACATAAGGAAAGATTTAGATATATCAACTTTAAAAGCCTTCAATAGAGCCACAATGTCCCTTATTTGCATAATCTGCTCACCCACACCTCTAATACCAGTGAGCTTTTGATATGAGAATTTTATAATCAAGGTGTCAGCAAGCGCTTTAGTTGAAGACACAATTTGCTTATCTGTGGCATTCAACAAAGTACAAACATTATCATATTGATCAATCGAACCCAAATACCAACTGACATCTTAGTTTTTATGAATATTACAATTACGAGATTAGATTAGTCCCACTTTTCAAAAAAGATGAACATTATCTAAAAGGCTAGTTTCAATAATGGAAGGTGGTTCATCCTTCATAGTAACATAATTAATGTCCATCCACCTCAAATAAAGAAGAATTATCTCCTTCCAAACCTTATAGTTATCACCACTTAACTTAGGAATATCATATTTTATATTAGAAAAATTCACAAGTTAAATGACAACCACAAAACAATTATATACATGCTTATGTCACAAAATTAAGGCAAATACTCATAATCATGCTCTACCAATGTAAAACATATGATAAAATGAATCAAAAACAAGAATTGCTTACAGACTAAATTCAAATGATTCATGTGCCTTTAAGATGAAAGTATCAAATTGCATTCCATTTCTTAATCCCTTTAGGTAAATTAAGAAATATAATATGATATTTCATATAAATTAACTATACAATTGTAATGACATTCTTGTGAGAATATATCATTGCACTAGATATTATCAATTACAAACTAATGCTCTTTACTATATATGATCTTAAAGATCTCAGTGCATAAGATTAATTAAAGATGTTATAGCTAATCTTTAATTAACGAAAATGTAGATCACTAGGCATTAAATTTCATGAATCAATTGATTCAAATGCATATAATAATCATATATATAATAAATTTCATAATATATACACATAGAAGCATTGATTATAATTCAAGAACAAACATAAAATATGCTTCAAATATCATTTTGTAGATTATTAACGATAGGTTAAAAATGTAAATCAAGATTCATACATTTAGTTTTCAGATCCCCCCAAAGAAGAACAAACATCAAACCATATCAAAGCAGAGACAAAATTTAGCTTTGATACTAAAATTTAAGGGAAAGTAACGGCCAAATCCAATAAAATTGGGAACAAACTTAATTCAAATATGATATGTGTAAGAGACCTAATATGCATGTTATATTTAGTGTAAAAGAGAAAATTAAGAGACTAATAGATTTATTGTAGAAGTGGAAATTACAAAAGACTAACCTCTAGCCATTGATATAGCCACCAAAGTGCAACAAAAAGCCTTGAATTTTGTAGAGAAATCATAAGAAAATCGAATTTTGAATACTACAAATACAAGTTTAATGAATGGATTATTCTTATTGACAATCTAACTTAATGGATTGTATCTTTATGAGTACTAGATTTTAGAGGACCCAAAGTCATAAAAATTTGTTAAAATGACATTATTGCATTAAGAATGGCTTTATTAAGATGGTAGTCAACAAAGGAGTTGATTTTTTGCGAAATGTTCGGCCATATAAGAAAAATTTTCAAATACAATAAATACACATCCCAAACATAAGTTTAAGAAGTATCTACATAAATAATGAACATGCCCAATTTAAATAATATTTATTGATAACTTAATATAAATCACATCACTAATTCAACAAAATTACTTAAATTGCTTGTAAAGGGTTCGATGCATGAGATTGTCAGTGTCATTCATTTGTTCAAATGATGTGAAGAATTATGTTTATAAAGATTTGAGGTTTTCTTTTTAATACATACAGATGTAAAATAACATTAAATTATTGGTTAATTATATATATATATAGTTATAGAATCTTAATTGATTTAAGCAATCAATCATAAAAGTGTACTATAAGATGAATTTTTATTAGAGAATTTCAAATAAAAATAAATGATTTCAATTTTCATAAATGACTAAGTAATAGGCCATAAGATTTATTATACTCATTATTCACATGTCTCTTAATTTATGCAATCAATCACAACATTATAATTTTGACTCGATTATGTTAAATAAATGAATTCTTTAAATTATCATAAGATTATTTTTATTCTGATTGAGAATTTACTTAATTTGCATATTCAATTATAAAATTGTACCTATGTGATGAATTTTGATCCAAAAATGTTAAATAAAAATATATTACATGTATATTTTAAAAATAAAATATTGTTTCTTTGATCTTGCAGGTGATAATAAGTCTTTAAGGTCCCTCTAATAGGAACGGAATGTCAAAGTTTATGTTTACCTTTATATTTTAATACACAACTTTCCGAATTATTAATTATAAACTTTCCAGATCAGGAAGTCTTAAGAATGATTCCAATAATATCCGTCCCTGCTTCAAAAGTAAGCTAAAAATTTACAGCAGGCCATAATAAAAACAGTTTGTTGAAATTCTAATCATATCATTCCAACACGTTATGAACGGAGCCAAATCTTCTGTGCCATTTACCCAAGATCAACCATGTGCCACTCATCCATAACTACATTTGGGTAAATGACACAGAAAATTTGAACCTATTAGGAATAGGGTTTAGAAGAAAAGCATATAGTTGGCGCAAGATTGGTCTTGGGTAAATGACACAAAAGATTTGAATCCGTTAGGAATGGAGGGCTGATTTCTTGTCCATTTTCTCCTTTTCTACCCTGTCCACTTTGCATCTTAGTCATCCATTTATGTTCTATTTTTTCCTGTCCTACCCTGTCTACTTTACATCTTAGTCATTCATTCATGTGGGCACAGGATTTTTCTTGGATAAATGACACAAAAGATTTGAACCCGTTAGAAATGAAGGGCTGATCTCCTGTCTATTTTCTCCTTTCCTATCTTGTCCACTTTACATCTTAGTTATCCATTAATGGACAGAATGAGGTGTTAGGAATGGGGTTTAGAAGAAAAGCATATAGTTACGTTTTCTAATAAAAACAAACAATCGCTTGGCGGTCAAGTGCTGACTCGGATATTTCGTAACGTACTTCCCAAGTTTGGTTTGGTTCTATCAATCTACAGCCAGGAACAGCAATGGCTAATACAACCACCGGTGCATCACCATCAAACACAATCATCTGTTCCAGACCCAAGATGAGGACGTCATTCTGTCCACGTCATGCACAATAGAGCTATGATTTTTTTTTTTTTTGTGTATTTTAATTTTGTGTTCAGATATTTATATGAATTTGATATAAATATATGAATAAAATTTAATTATCTTAAATGGACGATGTTCATGAATTTTGATCTTTTAAATGACAATCAGACAGAGGAGAATCTATTCATTTTGTGGAGTCGAGCTAAAAAAGAAGAGGGTATATGGAACCGACCTTACTTTAACGATCCCTTTTTTATCCAATAAGCTCTACCTGGTCAAGTGTCGTAATATGTTATTGGAGTTTCTTGCTAAAGAAGGATCTCAATTTGGAGCTAGGCTACCATGTACAATTTCAGCCTTTAAAGATCGCAGCTTTATTCACTTTTTCTCAACCCACTCTCTATATTCCTCCTAGATCTCACCTCTGTTAGTAGGCTAATTAGTGATTGAGTGTGTCTTGCTACTGACCAATTTCTAAACCTTAAAGCTTGAATCTTCAACCTTGAAAATCATTCCTTTGTTGCCATGCTGCCCTTTTCCAACATGTCTCAGTCAGCATCCATGTTTTTCTCTGCTTATGCCTCCTTCGCAGGTTCGATGATGTTGGTTAGATCCATGGCCAATGAGCTCATTCCTTATGAGCTCAGGTCATATATTTACAAGGCAATTCACTACTTATTCACTCCTCTCTCGTCCAACCTCACTCTGGTCATAGATGAGTATTATGGTATATCTCGCAACCACGTCTACGACGCAGCAGAGCTCTACCTTGGAACCAAAATCAGTCCCTCTACGGAAAGGCTAAGAATTGGGAAAACGCCAAAACAGAAGAATATCAACGTCTCTATCGAGAAAGGCGAGGTTGTTAACGATGTTTATGAGAATGTTAAGCTTCAATGGAGTTTTGTCTTCACGGAGTCAAGCAGCAGCAAATACTCTGTTGAGAAGAGGTATTTCGAGTTATCGTTCAACAAGAAGTTCAAGGAAAAAGTGATGGACTCGTACTTGCCTTATGTTTTGGCTAGAGCGAAAGCGATCAAAGAGGATGAGAAAGTGGTCAAGCTCTATAATCGCGGATGCCCTTTTAGTGATGATGATGGAGCTGGTGTTGGAGGAATGTGGGGTTCAATAAATCTTGACCACCCAGCTACATTTGAGACCATAGCAATGGACCCTGAGTTGAAGAAGACGATCATTGAAGATTTGGAGAGGTTTGTGAAGAGGAGAGACTTCTACAGGAAGGTGGGTAAGGCTTGGAAACGTGGGTATTTGCTCTATGGTCCTCCAGGAACAGGGAAGTCGAGTTTGATTGCTGCTATGGCGAATTACCTGAAGTTTGATGTCTATGATTTGGAGCTTACTAGTATATATTCAAATTCCGATTTGAGGACGACCTTACTGTCCACAACGAATCGGTCTATTTTGGTGATTGAGGACATTGATTGCAGTGTGGAGGTGCAGGATCGACAGAGTGACAACCAGAACCAGTATGATGCTCCTTCCTCAAAGGTTTTCTTTAAACTTCTCTTTAGTTTGATACATTAATTAGTTCAGAATGCTATAAAGCTTTCATCTTTCCTTTACCGATCATCAATTCAAGTGTACAATTTATTGTATTAAGACCGAATTTGTTGGGTGAAATTTGTGACCATTTTTAAACTAATATATCTGCAATTGTTTCATTGTTTGTAACAGTTGACACTCTCTGGTATACTAAACTTTATTGATGGGTTGTGGTCGAGCTGTGGCGATGAACGAATAATTGTGTTCACGACCAACCATAAACACCGGGTCGACCCTGCTCTACTGCGACCTGGAAGAATGGATATGCATATTAACATGTCCTATTGCACAGCTTCCGGATTCAGCCTCCTAGCGTCTAACTATCTAGGCATAGAAGACAAAAATCATCGTCTTTGGGGACAAATTGAAGACCTGATAGAGAACACCAACGTCACACCAGCAGAGATAGCAGAGGAACTAATGAGATGCGAAGATGCTGATGTTGCTCTTGAAGGTGTTGTCAAATTCCTCAAACGCAAGAACCTGGAGGCTAATGAGAACAAAGACGAAGATGATGGCAAAGTAGAAGACCAAGTTGCTAAGAAACTCAAAACTGATAATGGCGAAAAGAAATTAGGATCATTAGGTACTATTAATAACAACAGAAGAGCTTTACGAGCTGTAGGAGGTGGAAGGAGAAGAAGTAGGCGACAAGCCTTGCGTTTCTTGTAAAATTACGGCTTTTGTTGTTAATGAAAGGAAGATATGATGCATCAATCACTTAAAGAATTCTTCCTTTTGTGGTCAAGTTCTTTAAGGCTCATACCAAGTCAATTCTTGAATTGTATAACAACCTTGTCTTCTGGTTAACTCATTCAAGAGATATGCAGTCGCTTTTGAGGCAACTTTTGTTGTACAGGGTATTAGTTTCCTGATTATAATTAGCGAAATCAGCTCCAAGTTGCTGCAATGATTTTATGTAAAATATCCTCTTGTATCTTCGTATATATGGTAACTATGGACGACCTAGAATAGTGCTTGTAATCCCCAAATCTTAGCAGCTTCCATATATAGTTTGTACACTGGAAATAAAAATGTGTTTTGAATTCTTCTCACATAATTCTTATATTTCTATATTTGTTGTATTTTTTACTTGGTATCCGAGTAAGGTTTCTTGCACCCTGAAACACCATGTCAGATAAACAATCTAAATCACCTTCTGTACCTGTTATACATGTTCAATCCGAAAATTCCAGCTTTGCTACTGGAGATATTCTTACCGAAACTAATTATGACATACGGTCCCAGATTATGTAAATGCAGACTGCTGGTGGTGAGAAACTTGAATATATTATGGGAGGGCAGATCCTGTGAAGGAGACTGATGCTTCTTATACAAAGTGGTATGCTGAAGATTAGAAGGTTAAAGGATGGTTGCTGACTTCTATGTCACCGGAGATTATGAAGCGCTATATTCGGCTGCGTACTGCATGTGAGATCTGGAATGCTGTTGCCAAAGCCTTCCATAATGAGTCAGATGAAGCACAAATCTTTGCACTAAACCAGCGAGCTTTCTCTACAAAACAAGTTTAGCTGTCCTCATTCCACTTGTTATGGTGACCTTGTAGAAATCTTTCAAGAACTAGATCACCATGATAAAATTAAAATGAAAGATCCCGATGATGTTGTTGCTTATGCAAAATCAATTGAACGATTACGAGTGCATACTTTTCTGAATGTGCTAGACGCAGAGTTTGAACAAATCCGACACTACAAGAAAAATAGGAATTAGAGATGGAAAATTACCGACAGAAATAAAACCATTTCAAATTACCGATAGAAAATCAATTTACGTCGGTAACATTGACGGGAAAATTTTCGTTTAGCGGCAGTAGTTATATCTGTAGGTAAATGTGGAGGAAAATCATACCGAAAAAATTTTCAACGAACTTTCGCGACGGTATAAAATATCCGTCAGTAAAGAAGGTGGAAATTGTTGGCGGAATAAAAAAGTTTTGAATTTACCGATAGAAACTTTTCCTTCAGTAAATTTTGAATGTAAACGTCGTCGTCTGATTCGGCTTTAGCATTTTAAAGTAAACTTTTAAATGACGTTGTTTTGGTTTACATTTAACTCACTCAAAAGTTCCTCCTCCCCCTACCTGCGTCTTCTTCTTCGTCTGTTTTATCTCTCTTCTCATGCAATTTTCTTCTCTCCAGTTTCTCTGTCGTGGACTCCTCTTCTGCACATCAGCGTTTGTCTTCTCCGACTACTGTCATCGTATCCTTCGGCGGAAGTATTTTTGTAGCCACTGTCATATATTTATTCGTATATTTGATGAAAGTTAATTTAGGTATTTGATTGCTTTCGTTTGTTTGTGTATTTTGTAATTGAAAAACAATTTTAAGGTATAAATGTTAGTAATAGAAGGGCCAAGATGTGATTTTGGTTATGATGTTGGCATGAATTTCTAATGCATGTAAGGTGTTTGGTGAAATGCCTGTTATGTTGATGTTTATTCTATGGGAGTGTTCTGCGTGATTTAAATTGATAGAAATATATTGCTTTAAATGATGGGAGTGTGATAACTTTGATACAAGTGTGTATAATGAAAAAATGAATCATTCCTACATTGAAAAAATGATTTAAGTTCTTTTTAATGGTTTAGTGTAGTGGAGTGGAGTGGAGTGGAGCTTACCAGAGAGTGGTATTTCGACCGTGAATTAAAAAACAACAAATATATTGTTTATTAAAAGTTAGGGTTTTAGCCTGTTTATAAGTAACACATCTTTCACATATTCTCTTTATATTTCAAGATTCTTTATAAATTTTAGATTTATTTTTCATATGTTAAATTAGCATAATTTATTATTCTACACATATTATTCGTATCAGAAGCACTATTTACATTCCATTTAGAATTAACCTAATTATTTTCATTTGTTTTCAATTCTTTATTACGTCACTAAATTGAAGGATCATAGGAATTATACTCTCACATTCATTCAATTAAAGGAAAGGAAATGGTATATTTTATTGGTTTTCATCATTCTCTTTCCAACTTATAGAAAAAGGGGTTTCCTTTGCTCAAGTAATGTCATTAATTCACTCATTTTAGACTATTAGCTTCGCTTCATATTTCAAATAACTATTTAATTTCTTGTTTCAGTGCGGTCGAACTTGGAGAAAAAAAGGACTTGTTCTTGGATGTCATTATTTGTTCACTCTTCAAGTTTGTTCTTATTCTAAAAGAAAAGGAACTATAAAGTCCTAATCTAAGAATGATAGTTTGGGGAATGATTGTAGGATAGGGAAGGTGTTAGGCACATAATCATGCTCATCTAAATAATTACCTAGGCTTATGACAAATTTTACAGATTTAGGGAAAGATTCAAAGAAGAAAGGTAAGATTGGTAGGATGAAAATGTAAGACAATTTGTTATACCTTTGATAACTTAAATTGTGTAATTTAATTTGTTATTACATAATTGATTAATTGTTGATGAAATACTAGTTTTATAAAGTTTTAAAGAGTATTTAAATTAGTAGGGCTAATTTTGATTATTATAATTGATAATACTTTTTTGTTAATTATATATTTTTAAAATTTTGATATATAAATAATAAAAAGAATTCACACCCATTTTTATTTTTGAATAATTTACCCTTCTTTTTACGAAATACTCTTTTTCGCAGGCCCTATATTGTGCTGAAAAGCGTTGCTCATCCTTCTTCTTTGTAGTCTAGAGTTGTCAGTCCATCCAGGTAAATCGTCCAACTCATGTCTACCATATGATTATTTTAATAATACAATTCTGATGCATTTGGGTTTTGTGTGAATGCAAAGAGATCTTGATTTTGTGTTGTTGTTTAGAATATTCTTATAATCATTGGTGAGTTTTTATGTTCTTCTTTAATAGTCTCAGTATTTACTGTATGTGGAATGAGTTTAAGATCTTACAGATGATTTAATGCATAACTAAGTTCCTAGGACGGTATACAGGCTAGAAACCTATAATGTAGCTCTTATGAGGCTTATCGGTGAAAAATTTCACAAGCCTAGGAGTCACAACGAGAACTTGCTTTCTTGATTTATAGGTGTAAACAATGATACATACCATAGTATTGAAATCAATTGAAGGTGATTAATTCAATTGATTAATACTTCAACTTCAATGTGAGTAATGCAAACTTAGTATTCACACAAGAAATTCATATGTTTAATAGACAAGACAGTTCTTTGCATAATAAACCACTAGGATGGTATATAGGCTGAAAACCAGTGATGCAGCTCCCGTGAGGCTTATCGGTGAAAAATTCCTCGAGCCTAGGAGTCACAACAAGAACTTGATTTCTTAATTCACAAGTGTAAACAATGCCTTGAAATCAATTGTAGATGATTAATTCATTTTATTAACACTTCAACTTCAATGTGATTAATGCAAACTTAGTATTAACAAAAGCAATTCATATGTTTAATGGACAAGACAGTTCTTTGTATAATAAACCCCTAAGACGGTATATAGTCTGAAAGCCTGTGATGCAGCTCCCATGAGGCTTATCAGTGAAAAATTTTATGAGCCTAGGAGTCACAGCAATAACTTGCTTTCTTGATTCACAGGTGTAAACAATGTCACTTACTATAGTATTGAAATCATGTAGGTGATTAATTCAAACATAAATACTTTAACTTCAATGTGATTAATGCAAGCTTAGTATTAACACAAGAAATTCAACGTTTAATAGATAAGACATTTCTTTGCATAATAAACTCTTAAGATGGTATATAGGTTGAAAACTTGTGATGCAACTCCTGTGAGGTTTATTGGTGAAAAATTCCACAAGCTTAGGAGTCACGATAAGAAATTGCTTCTTGATTCACAGGTGTAAACAATGCCACATACCATAGTATTGAAATTAATTGTAGGTGATTAATTCGATTGATTGATAGTTAAGGGATGTTGTGTAAAGTTTAAATGTTCTATAAACTTAGGGGACATGAAGGATACTAACTATGAAATTAATAGTTTTGCATAAATGAGTAATGTTGATAGATCTTGGATGTATAGAAGATTAATACCTGATGGTTTCATTAATCCTGAGTTTGTTGAGGGAGTTGAAGATTTTATTTATTATGCATGTTCTCAACTTGCATATATGGATGGCCCAAAGATCAAATGTCCATGTAAAAAATGCAAACACATTCATTTCCTTTATATTGATGAAGTGAATGGGCATTTGCTGAGAAAATTTTTTGTCCCAAATTATTTTGAGTGGACACGACATGGGGAGCCATTGATTTATAACACCTCAAAGGGTAACGAAGTACACTTGTCAGTGAATATAAATGAGTTTGAAGGGGATTGGATTTAGAACAAATAATGTGGGTGCAACTGAAGATCCTTACAAGTAAATGGTTTATGATGCAGTCGGTTATACCTTTCAGGAAAATATAGAAAATCTAGAAAATCTTGAAGAAGAACCAAACCCACAAGCAAAACAAATTTTGACTTACTACACTCAGCTGACTGAGAATTATGGCTAAATTGTGAGACAATGGCTCAATTGTCACCATTTGCTCTAATATTGAACATAAAGTCTTAAAGGCATATTTCTGAATGAAGTTTCGATAAAATTCTTGGATGGTATAATAAGTCATTGCCTCCTGATCATATAATGGTTGATAGTTTTTACAATATGAAGAAACTTATTAGGGGTCTTGGTTTGTCTGTTAAAAAGATTGATTGTTGCAAATTGGGATGTACGTTGTATTGGGGAGATGATGTGGATTTACAACAGTGCAAATTTTATGGTCAATCAAGATTCAAGCCTAGAAAGCATTCTATGAAACAAAAATTAGTACCCTGGAAGTAGATTTATTATTTCCTGCTAATTCCGAGACTTCAAAGACTATATGCTTCGAATGTTACTGCATCTCACATGAGAAGGCATAATGAACACGAACAGGAAGATGGAATAAAGAGTCATTCATCGGATTCATTGGCATGAAACATTTCAATAACACCCATTATGAGTTTGCAGTTAAAAGTCAAAATGTTAGGTTGGGATTATCGACGAATATATTCCAACCTTTTGGTCAATCCGACCAACAATATTTGTCATGACCAATCATAATTAACTCTTATAATTTGCCTCCATAGATGTATATGAATGAGACATAGATGTTCTTGACAGTAATTTTTCTAGGGCCTACAAATCCAAACATAAAATTGATGTATTTTTATAACCATTGATATCTGAATTGCAGCATCTTCGGTAATATGGTATTGAGACACATGATATGTCTCTGAAACAAAATTTTATGTTGAGAGCAGCTTTGATATAGACCATTAGTGATTTTCTGGCATATGTTATGTCGTCTGGATGGATCACAGTAGGGAAATTAGCTTGTCTTTATGGTGGCAATGATTCTGATGCATTTTATCTTCCAAACGGGGGCAAAACATGTTGGTTTGACAACTATAGGAAATTTCTTCCTCCAGGTCATCTATTTAGATGCAATAAACAAAAGTTTACTAAGAATAGGATGGTACAAATACCTGCTCCCCCTCACAAAGTTGGTGAAGAGATATTGCAGGAGATTGATGAATTAGGGTTGCTGAAAGTTGCAGAATTTGAAGCTGATGAAGTTAATACAAGCATTAGTAAAAACCTTGGTTAGAGAAAAAGAAGCATCTTTTGGGATTTGCCATATTGGAAAACTAATTTGATATGTCATAATCTAGCTGTGATGCATATTGAAAAAAAATATTTTTAACAATTTGTTCAATACTATAATGAACTTTGAAGGGAGGGCAAAAGACAATGCAAAATCACAAGCTTATTTGAAACTTTTTTGTAGAAGGAATGAGTTACATAAAGATCTTTGCATCGATAAATATCCAAAAGCATGTTATACTTTGGACAAAAAAATAAAAGAAAATTTTATGTGAATGGTTGAAAAGTCTAAAGTTTCTCGATGGCTATGTTTCAAACTTGGTAAGGTATACGAATATGAGGAAGTACAAATTATTTGGGATAAAGAGTCATGATTGTCATGTGTTTATGCAAAAACTAATTCTAATTGCATTTTGGGAGTTGCTACCAAATAAGGTTTGGGAAGTTATAACATAATTAAGTTTGTTTTTCAAAAGCTTAACATTATCTGAAATCAAGCTGGCTGAAACGGAAAAAATAGAAAGGAAAATTCCAGTAATTGGGTGCAAATTAGAAGGGATTTTCCCTCCCAGCTTCTTTGACTATATGGAGCATCTACCTGTGCATTTAACACACAAGGCTAAGCTTGCAAGTCCAGCTCAATATTGATGGATGTATCGTTTGAGAGGTAATTCAACAAAAATAATTGTAACTGAAGTAATAACATGCTTTAATTATAAATTGTAAAAACCCTATTCGCTAATGTAGGTATTAGCATCACTTGAAGAAAAATATTAAAAACAAGGCTAGAGTTGAAGGTTCGATATGTAATGCTTATTTAGTGGAGTTAGTACATTTTGTTCACATTATTTGAGCCACATTGTAACATCCCATCACTAATGAGGAGGTTAGAATAGTAATTTTGAGTGGTCAATGGGCGTTTAGAAATGCCTCTACATGTTCATGCATAATCTAACATCCGCATACACGTGAATAGTAAATCTTGCATATGAAAAATGACTATACATGCATTCATGATATTTCCCGGTATATTTGTTAATAAATGTGATTGTTAAAAAAAAGTGATTTGTGTGTATGAAAAATTGAGTTGGAGAGGGGCATTGTGGTTTTTGAATTTTTGGAGAATTTTAGAAAATTTTCTGAAAATTTTGGGGAAATTTTCGGACTAGAAAAAATGCCAAGTGGCAGGCTGATTGGTTACCGATAGGAGAAAATACTCTCCAATGGCACTAAAAATTTAGATACATGATTTTAGGATTTATTAATTTGAGCCATTAGAATTTTGGGGAGAAATTGGATTTAGTTAGAAAGAGGTTCAAAATGTGACATATGGCAAGTGACACATGTCACTTGCCTAACATGTCACCTTGCTACTCTTTATTTAATAAAAACCCACTTTCCTTTGGTCATTCTCGATGGTTCTTCTTTTGTAAAGGGAAAGGTGGTTTGAAGTGTTTTAAAGTGAAAAGAATCCTCCATCATCTTCGTAGCTCTCTTCTTCTTTGTTTGTTTTGGAATTTTGCTCATCTTTTCTTCCTCCTTTCAC
>JANZLX010000211.1:22522860-22542639 GCA_025531955.1 Erythroxylum orinocense | reverse complement strand
TCACATCAGTCCAAACCGAAGATTATACAGTAAATACTAAAGGGTCAGAGAGAGATTTGAGAGAATCTTACCAAATAGGCAAAGACCCAGAAAGCCAGTTGATGAAACACCGACGTCTGCAACACTCAAGAGGACGGCGACAGAGAGGGCATACCGACGCATGAGATGAGAGAGTAGAAGCGTACTCCTAGTTCACTGAACTTAATATAGCAAAAAGAAGAAAATAAACAAACAGATAGACAGATCTAGTGGTTTAATTATAAGGGCAAAATAGACTTTTCAAGTCCATTCGTTGACCAGATTTGCTTAAGGGGCGGTGAGTTCATAAAATTTCAACTCAGGGTTTGTTTTGCTAATTTTTATATGTCAATATTTTTTTAGCAACTTTTGCATAACGCAGGGTTATTTACGCAATAAATTCTATATTCTCCCAATAGTTCCCACCAACGCTCATATTGAATTGTCAATGGAGATATGGTTATGGTGGTATGTAGAGCAAGAGAAGAGAAGCATTTGTTATGGTGGTATATAGAGCAAGAGAAGAGATACCGTGTCAACAAGATGAGCACAGAAATGAAAAGATGGCAAATATACCAAAAAAAGGCGGTGAGTCTTAATTATCGTCGATGTGTATACCTCACTGTATCTCATTCTCCCCGCAAACGTCTCCACTGCTGTCCAAAGAATTTGTCTGTGCCGTTATATGTGTTTCTATCTCGACACATTTTCCCTTACCCTTCACGAAGGTCATTCTCTTTCTCCCTTCCAACCTTTCATTTCCTATTATCTCACCTTCTTCGTGTACCTTTTTACTCATTCTCTGGTTGTTTCTGCCTTTTCTTTGGATTATGATTGCAGGCATTTGGTTAGAGCATTGGTTGCGCCATTAACGTGTTGCACGATCATTTTTCGCGCCAATGGCTGCGGTCTCTGGACCTCTGTCTCCCTTACCAGGTTGTTCCATCCAAAACTCCGTATCTCTCTCGTATTCTTCTTGTTCATCATATTTTTTGTTTATTCTTTTGCTCTGCCATGCAAGAACTCGTTACTTATGAATACGTGATTGTGGGAAATCCCATATTTGAGTTATGATAAAAGCATGTCTTGTTATTGGTTCTTACTGTTGGTGGTTGGTTATGGCAGAATCTGAACTGGGCCATTCTGGGGATGAGAAGAAGACCAGAGTCGAGTCGTTGAAAAAGAGAGCGATTAATGCCTCCAAAAAATTCAGGAACTCGTTGACGATAAAGGGTCGGAGAAGTAGTAAAGTCATGTCAGTTGAAATCGAGGATGTCCATGATGCAGAGGAGATCAAGGCAGTTGATGCTTTCCGCCAAGCACTTATCTTGGAGGAAATGCTGCCTTCAAAACATGATGATTATCACAAGATGCTCAGGTTTCTTTTTCTCTGTTTCCTTGTCAGATTCTCTTGGTTTTGTATCCACAATAGTGATTCAATATCTTGTTCAGGAATTGCCTCTTAAACTGTTCTAAGCACTATTCTTGATTGAGAATATTGATTAATTTCTCCTCCATTTATCTAGATTCTTGAAGGCCAGGAAATTTGATATTGAGAAAACAAAGCAAATGTGGTCTGACATGCTTCAGTGGAGAAAAGATTTCGGCACAGACACAATCATGGAGGTATTGAGAAGTTGAAATTTCTGCAAAATTAGTCAATGTAATTGTGACTTCTACGCTCACGTGGCTTACAGTCATTGCATGCTCCTTTGATGAAGTTACTCCGTTTGCTTTTCTATATTTTCTTCTCTGAAGGACTTTGAATACAAGGAAGTCGATCAAGTTGTGAATTGTTATCCCCAAGGCTATCATGGAGTAGATAAGGATGGTAGACCTCTTTACATTGAGAGGCTAGGCCTAGTAGATCCTACCAAGTTAATGCAAGTTACAGATATGGACAGATATCTCAAATACCATGTCCAGGAGTTTGAGAAAGCTTTTGCTTTTAAGTTTCCAGCTTGCTCAATTGCAGCAAAGAAGCACATTGATCAAAGCACGACCATTCTTGATGTGCAGGGAGTGGTGAGTGAGAACTAATTGATGTATGATGATTTGATAAGGTGAAATACTGTGAGGAGCTCCAGTGAATTTAAAGTTGGGAGATGCACAGTGGTACTATGCTGTTTCATGTCTCTTTTTAGTGAAATTGAAATGGATGTTTTGAATCTATTGTAGGGCCTCAAAAATTTCACCAAAGCAGCCAGGGATCTCATCACTCGCATTCAGAAGATTGATGGGGATAATTATCCTGAGGTATGAATGTCTCTGTTTCCCTTAATGTTACAATTGACTCATAGTCCTTTTGCTGTGATTTCACTGTGGACAAGCTAATTGTACTATTATGCAATTTTTGTTTTATGCAGACTTTGAATCGCATGTTCATCATCAATGCAGGTTCTGGATTCAGAATGTTGTGGAACACCATTAAATCTTTCCTCGATCCTAAGACCACTGCAAAGATCCATGTAAGTGTGTTTAGCCTTGCTGTAAATTGAAAATCTTTATCTGGGCCAAATAACCAATTACTATAGGGAATCGTTTTCAGGTTCTTGGCAATAAGTATCAGAGCAAGTTACTGGAGATAATTGATGCTAGGTAAGTTTCTGATGAGTTGTTATCATTGTGTCCTGTCTTCCTTCTAGGTTCTTACTCCTATTCAACTTAAAATTTTCTTGTCCAATATTTGTAGGTGATTCAGTTTTTTCCTGCTTAGACCATACTCATGGATACTGATTATCTTATCTGTTTGTACTTTTTGTTTTATGTTCCTTTGTGGCTCCCTTCTGTGTTAGTGAGTTGCCTGACTTTTTGGGAGGTAACTGCACTTGTGTTGAGAAAGGAGGATGTCTGCGTTCTGACAAGGGCCCTTGGAACGATGAAGAGATTTTGAAGGTGAGTTGCAGTTCCTTCTAAAGATCTTTGCAACTTCAGCCAAATTCATTCCATGCATACGGCCTTAAATTAGCAGTTAAAGTTTTACTTAATTAACTTGCAGATGGTTCAAAATGGTGTGCACAAATGTTCAAACAGAACTCTTGATGAGAGGGCAATGTCTGAGGATGAGCCTGTAAACTCAAAGGTCTCATTTGTTGGAACTCACCGTTGCGTTTATTCTTTACCTTGCGGAGAAAAATCTGGTTTAAATCCTAGCTTAATTTTTAAATAATGCATCAGGAACTTGACTCTCCTAAGATAGCGTTGGACTCCCCAAGGGAAAACTTAGAGCATCCACAGCTCTCTGCTAAATCTCAAAAGGTAAGTTCAGCATATTTTAGAGAAGTTTGTTGGAGATTAAATTTTGTGAGCAATTTGCAGGTTAACTTTAGCCCTCCTGGGACTAAAATAAAACCTATGAGGCTAAGGAAGGAAATCCATCGACATTCATGGATCTTCCAGGATGAGCAATCATACTGCAAAAGAAAGTAATATGCGGATTCATTACACACTGATGACTGATCCTTAAGTTAGCTGATGAATAATCAAACTCTTCTTCACTTCATGTCACTAGGTCACTGCGATTATTGGTTCAAAATGCCTATCTTCTGAAAAAGAAGAAATCACTTTTTTTTATGTGCATGTTATGAATCTTAGACCCACTCATGTTTGTTATTGTGCTAGTTAAGAGCAGTTTTATGTACATTATTGGGCAACAAGCCCCTGAAGCACTCGAACTTAATTTGTCACTTTTGTTAGTTGTCATTCACTCTGCATTCTGCTTCTGCAGTATCATTGAACATCTAAAGTTTCTCAACCCACAGGTAGCCTTTGAGGATTATGGTCCAGTGGTTGAGAAACCAGTGGATTTGAATTGGAAAAGCATGGCTGCAAGTCAGAAGCTACTGAGTAAGAAATTACTGAGTCAGAAACTGCTCAGCCAGAAGTTGCAGAGTGGCAAGTTTGATGTTTCTAAAGGTAAATTACCTACTAGTAAGTCTTATAAATATTTGTTTCTTTGGTTTCTGCATGAATAAAGTTGACCCTTGCATGATGAGGGGACAAGATATTGGAAAAGAACTTGTTGGCTTGCTTCATTTTCTTTCCAATTGAAAACATCTTTTGTTTTGTCTTACAAGAGTAATTAGAGTTTAACATGTAATGATGTCACTGAGACACATCTAAAGGTCAGTCGAAGGTTTTTCAGGAAGAATTATTAGAAGGTGGTCCTAGATTGTTTCTCAGTTTAGTGTGATAACTTCATACATTATCGATATTCTGGTACATACATATTGCAGGCTCTTGTGGAATTTACATAAACAGATTATGCTTATAAAAGCCTTTCTTGCATATCCATTCAGGATCGTACTTATACATTCTAGATTCCTTTTACTTGCAGCAGCTGATTCTCACAACAAGATTCAAGATGGGTCAGGCCCACCAGTAATCACTGGTGTAATGGCCTTTGTCATGGGCATTGTCACCATGATCAAAGTGACACGCAATGTACCCAAAAAGTTGACTGATTCCACCATATACTCCAATCGTCCTGCACATAATGAGGAGCCAGAAGTCAAACAGAAGCAGATTGCACCTGCTGTCTCCAAAGAAGAATTCATGGCTGTCGTGAAACGCACGGCTGCATTAGAGGAAAAGATGAATGTTTTGAGCACGAAGCCTGATACCATGCCACCAGAAAAGGAGGAAATGTTGAATGCTGCCTTGAGTAGGGTTGACGCCTTAGAACAAGAGCTTGTAGCAACCAAAAAGGTAAGTTCTGGTCACAGTGAAGTAAATTCTTGATGCACCATGTGTAACGTGCATTCAAATGTTGATAACTGACTGCATGAACTAATACAGATTTGTGTCTGCAAAGATCTTTCTTGTAGCATGTTATCTTTCAATGTTCTGACTTGAGAAGAAATTGCTCATTCTCACTTGCTCTATTTGGTTTCATAGTAATCTTCCTTTTCATTTTTCATCTTTGCCTCACGTTATGCACTGAAAGTGGGGTATATTGAGATTAAGTTTGACATAAATTGAGATGAATTTCGAGGAAAATTAGTTCTAGATGTCATGGATCTAGTTACTGGCATTCACATGAAGAAACCGAGTTTGGTCAGAACATAGTGCTCATGCAGTTTTGTGTCAAGTATTAATGCATCTGTTCCTCATTTCCATACTCCATTCGCTACATGTTTCTTCTGTTGTTCGTGCATATTACAGCTTCTAATACTGTGCAAAGGAACTATATAAATCATACTGTTAACTAGAGCTTTGATCTGCATTTTGTTAGGCTTTGGAGGAGTCACTTTCTAAACAGGAGGAGGTCATGGCTTACATTGAGAAGAAGAAGAAGAAGAAGAAGCTGGTATGTAAATAGTGTTCAAAACAAGTCAAAATTTTCTTTTGTTTCATTATCGTTAGAATTCAAGTAGCTCGAATTCTTAACATTGTCTGCCGTGTGATGTAGTTTGGCTGGTAAATGAAGAAATGAATGAGTATTGGATAGGATGAGAACACAAATGGAGAGATGGTTTTCTGCGTTCCAAGGCCAGCAAAAACACAGTTCTTTAAGGTTTCATGTATAGAATAGCGGAGAGAACTTCGTGATGTTCTTCCTATATGCCATTCACACCTTCCATGAACACAGCTTACAAGAGACCTATATATATACAGACAAAAAATGTCTGGACATGTAGTAGCATTGGTCTGTGGGGTGAGCAAGGCGTAAAAGAATAGCCATTTTGTTTCTTGGCCATGACGTATAATTAGCTCGAGCTCCTCAAGCATGGACTCCGTTACAATGAACAGCAGGAGACAATTTGGAGAGTGTGACACTAATGTCTATTGATTAGATTGAGTCGGGGATTCGGATTCATATATGTTGTTGTCTCTCAAACACATGAGAATGAAGTAGGCTTGAAATCTTGCTCTCAAATTTCCCCGTTTTGTTTTGATTGACGGGTTTGTCAGAACTTCGTCATACTTTGTGTAAAAAGGTTTATACTCTCTACACTAACATTTTCAGAATTATTGTCGGATTCCAAGTTCTGTAAACCCCTTGAAAATAAGCGCTGAGGGAGGAATGATTCAAGAGTTGTTCACGGACAATTAACATAACATGGCCTTAAATTCTGAAAAGACCAAACGACCTGGCGTTGAAAAGGAATGCTTATCATTTTAAAGCTGGCATGGCACACGAAAGTCCAATTTGGTGGTGGTGGATTCCAGTTCCACCAAAATCATGTTTCGCATGTATGCACGTGATAATATTAACATCAACAGATTGGGAGAAACAGGGTTTTGAAATTCGGACCGGACCGGCCTGTTCAACTGTTTTAACTGGTGATCGGTCGACTGATCGGTCCGGTTTAAGCTATAAAATCGGACTCTAATTGGACCAGTCTGAATCGGTCAAAACCGGTCGGACCGGTGGTCCATCAATTTTTTTTTATTTTTTTTATTATTTTTTTAATATTATTAATATTATATATAATTAAATATAATTATTGCATAATTATGACGTCACACCAGTTCGACCGGTGATTGAACCGATCGAACCGATCAAACCAATGATTAGTAAAACTTCCAATTCGATAACCGGTCCGATTTTGAAAACATTGAGTAGAAATTAAACTCTAACAAATGTGTGGCATAATAATAATAATAATAATACAATATTCCCTCAAAAAATAATAATAATACAATAACATGCAATGACAAAGGGATATAGGACAGAGCTCCAGCAGGGCGGCAGCCAATTATTTCTACCCACGTCATGCAATGCTTTTTGAAGATATTAAAGGTACAATTGTCATTGAGGGGTTGCTTTCTTCCTCTTCGAAGCATTAGATGGATATTAATGGATTCAAGGCAAAGCAAAGGCCAATCTAAATGGGAAGAAAGAAAGGCCATTTGTCATTTAGTTCCTACTACGCCATTCCGGTTTGGCTCAAGTCAGTCTTAGTCGAGTCCAAAAATATTTGGAAAAGTAATGTTATATTCCTATTCGAAGCAAAAATTGTAAAGAGTCATGATTAGCTGTAGCTGAGCCAAAGTGCGGCAGAGCCGATGACTTGGATAGGGACAGGCATCAGTTGTCCGAGCTTGCAGACAAAGCACGGGGGAAAGTGGTGAATGGTGATGTTTCCTGATTAAAACAAACTAAATATTCCATTTTCGAAAACCCCGTCTGGGCTTCACGTCTCAGTATTTATTTTTCTTTTTGGAAAATCTCACCTTTGCTCCAATCTACATCGGTAAAAGTCATCATCAACATCACTCCTCCTGTTCTCTTTCCCTCACTGTTTAGATAGATAAAACTTTGATTGATTCTTGTCCTGGTAGCTAACTGTTCAGATCCATATTTTAGAAAGCTATGCTTGGAAGCTAGTTTACCCTTTTCTGGTAGCTTCCAATTCGGTGGCTTCACACCACAATTGAGAGCTCAAAGGCTGGAATTTCGGTTCTTGGCTTGATTGGAGGTGAAAGTTTTGGTCTTTTCCTTCTGGACTTGGTGGAATTAGTTAAAAGTTGCAGAATTGTGTGATATTGAGTAGGGGGTGGAAAAGGTGAAACTTTACTTTTTGGTTTTTGGATTGAATTGGGATTGGAAAAGAAGTAGAGGGAATATCATAAGAAAGAAGAAGCTGATCTCAAAAGGTCGAAGCTAGCGGCAAGTAAGTATCAATTCCAGGTCTACTCTTTTACGTATACATACTCTGGCCTTTTTGTTTTTTGTTGTCCTGATCGTTAATTCCCAGACCCAAGCATAAGTTTCTAAATTTGCTTTCTTGTTGCTGCGACTGCGTACATGAACTATGTGATAATGTTGTGAACTAATTCTAATTGTTGCAAGTTGAATAGGCAAACATTGGACTGTTCGCCACGAAGTTTTTGTTGGTTTGTCATCTCTTTTTTTTTAATGCTTTTAGGCATATTGTTAGGGACTACTAGAATTCTAAGCTTGTTGAATGGCAATTTGCAGAATATGGCGACTATGGTGGAACCTCCAAATGGAATTAGGCCTCGGGGAAAACATTATTTCTCAATTTGGCAAACTTTGTTTGAGATTGATACCAAATATGTACCGATCAAGCCCATAGGGAAAGGTGCTTATGGTGTTGTTTGCTCTTCCATTAACAGGGAGACAAACGAAAAGGTTGCCATAAAGAAAATCAATAATGTGTTTGAAAACAGGATTGATTCTTTGAGGACTTTAAGAGAGTTGAAGCTTCTTAGACATATTCGTCATGAGAATGTGATTGCATTGAAGGATGTTATGATGCCAATACATAGGGCCAGTTTCAGGGATGTGTATTTGGTGTATGAACTCATGGACACGGATTTGCATCAGATTATCAAGTCATCGCAGTCACTATCCAATGATCATTGCAAATATTTCCTATTTCAGGTAAATTTGTCTCCAGCCATTCTAGTTTTAGTTCTTTCTTTACTATTTCAGCTTCTGTTTTGGTATTAGTGTATTAGGTAGAATAATGATGCGTAGTTCTTAAAGTTGGTATGTGTTTCCGTTACTCTATGTTCTTCCAAATTTGTATATCATCGGAATCCAACATCTTCTTTTCTTAAATGGTATGAGTATTCATTTTTACTAACTTATTTCTCTTTAGGAAAACCTCTTCTTTTGACCTACACAAACTGTACCCATTATTAGCTTGCACCTAGCCTTCTCTCAGCACTCCAATGGGATCTTTTATGAAATTCAAAGTTCTAAATTAATAGTCGGTTTTTCAGCAATACCTTCTTTATAGGGAATGTTAGGGAAGAAATGATTCACGTAAAGTCCATATCTACTCTTCGGCAAATTTGTTCTTCTAATTTTAATCATATTGAAAAAGCATGGCCTATCTTCGTAATATTTTCTTTACAATTGATAAATTCCTTTTCTGCTGCTTTTAATTCCTCTTCCGTGGACTTCTAACTCTCTTTCCTAATTGTGAATATTTAAAACTGTTGCACAAGATCATTGTGTGGGAGACTCAGTAAGATAATCATTTCTAAGTGCTATGCTACTTCTAAACTCAGTTGTGATATATGGCAAATTTCATGAGCTCCTTTTAGGATAAACTTGTTCAGCTCACTCCAGGAAAAGCTTCTTGTACAGTTTTACTAGTTAGAAAGAAAAATTGTTCTGCACTTATAACTGTGTTGCTTTTCACATCCTTTGTTTCTTCTTGATATTTTCTGCTACTAATTGATCTTTATCATGTCTTAGTTGCTAAGGGGGCTGAATTACCTTCACTCGGCAAACATTCTTCACCGGGACTTGAAGCCAGGAAATCTGCTTGTTAATGCAAACTGTGATTTGAAGATATGTGATTTTGGTCTAGCACGAACGAGTAGAGGCAACGAACAATTCATGACCGAATATGTGGTCACTCGTTGGTATCGAGCACCTGAGCTACTCCTCTGTTGTGACAATTATGGTTCCTCTATTGATGTCTGGTCAGTTGGATGCATCTTTGCTGAGATTCTTGGGCGCAAACCCCTTTTCCCTGGAACAGAGTGCCTTAATCAGCTGAAGCTAATCATAAATGTCCTTGGGAGCCAGCGGGATGTTGACCTTGAGTTCATTGATAACCCAAAAGCCAGAAGATTCATAAGAACACTTACTTACTCCAAGGGAATCCACTTTTCCCAGTTGTATCCTCAGGCAGATCCTTTGGCAATAGACTTGTTGCAAAGGATGCTAATTTTTGATCCATCTAAGAGAATAACTGTGACAGAAGCACTGCTACATCCTTACATGTCAGGGCTGTATGATCCAGGATTCAACCCCCCTGCTCAGGTTCCGATTAATCTTGACATAGACGAGAACATTGGGGAGCATATGATTAGGGAGATGATGTGGCATGAGATGTTGCATTACCATCCTGAAGCTGCATTAGCCAATACATAAATATGGCTCTTAAATGCTATTCAGTTGTTTTACTTACACCGTGTCATTGGGATCAGGACTGCAGTTCCAAGTCAAAGGACAGTATCAGCATTTGTGCTTTAAACCTTAGTGAAGTCCTATGATTTTGTTTGAACACAAGAGCTGTCAGTTTTGAATTCCCTACACGGTGTTACTATGTTCTATATATTCCATCTAGACCCTGGTAAAAATATTTGGAGTAGAGGATGTTTCAGCAATAACAAAGCTCGAGTATGATCCTCCTGCCACCGTGTTTTTCATTTGTTTTTATTTAGGGAAAATCTGTGGGAACTGAACATAACTGCATTGGTTGATGGGGACAGAAAATAATTAGGGGCTTAGACAATCGTCTCAGTGCTTGAGCCAGGTTGGATCACAATCAGCCTCAGGCAAGTTCTTGAACAGAGCTTCTGAAGCCCATAGCTCATGAGATAGAGCTAGTCTACTATTATTTCCAAGGCCAGCGTTGAGGTCTTTAGTATTCTTCTTGTTCGACTTCTGTATCTATTTCAAAATTCAAAACCCTTTCTTTGCTGTTTCCCACCATGTGCCCAAATTTTGTTTTACTTTCACTCCATCGGTTATGCATACGTGCACTCTAGAAGCACACAAATGGATCAAAATGCCAGGTTTTTCACCATTACCAAATGAAACTTGACTTGAGTGGCAAATGGATAAACGATATCTTTGTGTATGTGGTCGGGAAGATTCAAACAGGATTGAGGAGGATAGGCTTACCTCACCAATCACAAAAATTGGTTGACTTGAGAAAAAGTATATTAACAGAGGAGTGTAAAAGTAAAACTTAATTGCTCTATTATATTAATTATTAAGCAATTTATGAGATTAAAATAAGTTGAACCTCTATGGAAGTTTTAAAAAATTATTTAAGGACAATTTCCCCTTTCCATCCCATTACATATAAACTGTTCATTTCTTCCCTGAAGGACAAAGGAAATTGAAACAAAGCAATGGGAATCTTAACATTGTTCAGGATGCAATAATTTTTTAGTTTTGGCAGAGATTCTGTCCCTTGGCTCTTTCTTTTTTACAGCTGCATTGTTAAGGCAAGTACAACTGGGAATGCACTGCCTTATTCTGCTGTTGTACTTTAAGTGACGTTAGGTTCGATGGACAGCAAGTGGGAGTTTAATATAATAAGCTTATGGAATTGAACCCACGTTCTGCTTTCCAGGTCAAACTCCATCTTCTGCAATCTGGTGCTAGAGGTGGCTGTGGCCGTCCGTCCTTTCTCAGGGATTGAACTTCGTCAAAGTCGAACTCCATTTTATGAAACCATTGTTCTCATTAATTTTCTTCTTTCTGGGATAAGTTGCATCAATATATGAATATGGAAGATCTAATCATACGTGCTGCAAGTTTTTTACTCTTACCTGGAGGGTTTAGTTTAATTGACATCACGTATTCCACTTAAAACTCTACAATATTATATGGTAGGAGATTGATGGCAAGTAGAATACAATGACGTGAAAGACTAAAATTTTTCTTTAGAGTTTATGGTTTCTATTTTGATGGACTTTGTTTACTTGCCAAAAGAAAATAATTGTTTACCTGTCAATCAGCAAGTCCGCCATTTTGATAGACTTTGATGCACCTAGAATGTGTGATAATATCCTCCTAAAATACTTCATGAAGAGGAAAAACTGAAGGAGAACAAGTTTGAGAAAGGAGACAATTGGGGCCAAGTTGGAAAGCTTTACACGAGTGAAGAAAAAGTAAAGCAACTTGCTTTCTACAAACAACCATGTGAAACTCGTTTTCAAAGTTGCAGAAACCTTCTTTGACCCACCAAATCCAATTCCATAAAAGCAAATCTTTTGTTTTCTTTTTTCTATTATCAATTTATACTGTTATTATTTAGTAATCAGCTCTCTCTAATTGTTGCCTGCCATGCCAACTCTAACTTTCCCTCCTATAAAGATATACTTTTTGTATCATCAACTGAGCATTATTTCTGGTCTATAAATTCCATTATCGACGCCCACACAAGCCTCTTCTCTTCCACCTTATCCTCTCATCTCTTCTTGAAAGGTCTTTCAGTCTCTCTTCTCTTCCCTTTCTCTTCTTTCTCTACCCTTCTTTAGAGGTTCTAAAACTCCGTATTTCTTAATTAGAAGCTTATTCACAACCCCGAGTTCGTATACACCTAGCTACGCTTGTTGGTTTTAGTTCCTCTTTGCCGACACGCTTAGTTTCATGTTTAGCAACTTGTTCTTGATTCCTGACACTCATGTCTCTTGTACTAAGTGAAATCCTCTTTTTGGGTTTTATGATCAACTCCACTCTCCGACGCAGGACCCATCTTGTTCAATCTTTCTCTGTTGTTTTCCTCTACTGGTTCTACGTTTTCTCACGAACACTCAGCCCCTGAAAAGCTTTAGTTTCTATTCATTTTGTTAGAAAATATCTTGAAATAATCCCTTCCTTTTCTTTTACAATTTTTCTGGGTCCTGTGCTTTCTGTTTTCTAGACCATAGTTGATCATAATCACCTTATCTACATAAATATTAATTCGATTGTTAATTACTGTTTTTGCTCTCCGTCAATGGCCACTTCAAGTGGGACTTCTTCAGGATCAAGCTTGCTGCGAAACTCGAGCTCTTCTGAGGATCTAGACCACAAATTGGACCAGAGAAAACGCAAGAGAATGATCTCAAACCGAGAATCAGCCCGTAGATCCAGGATGCGCAAACAAAAACACCTCGATGAACTCACAGCTCAGCTGACTCAACTCAGGAAAGAAAACAGCGAGATCATGTCTAAGATGAACATCACCACACAACTCTATGACGGCGTTGAGGCTGAGAACTCCATCCTCAGAGCCCAGTTGTCAGAGCTCAGCAACAGACTTGACTCTCTGAACGAGATTATCAGCTTTGTCAACCAAAGCAATATTGATGGTTTTGGAGCTGAGGACTATCAGATGGGCGGTGAATATGATTGTTTCGCGAATCTATGGAGTTCTTTCAACGCGAGCAATCAACCCATGATGGACATGGTCATGTACTGATCGATGTTGGTTGCCGGAATCGTTCTATCCTAAATATTACAACAGATTCTTTCTGATAGTGGTCGTGGCTCAGTTTTTTGTGTTTGTCACAAAGCGTGTAGGGTTCTTGGTGGGATCTAATGTAAAAGGATAGGGTCAAGTGTGAAAGGATTTGGTCACGTAATAAAAATAGGCAGCTGGTTCTGTATGTACTCTCTACTGTGAAACTTTAATCCAAGTGGGCTTGGAAATTGGAATTGCATTTTCCCTAATGTTAATTAATAAGAAGTTCACCTTTTAAGGTACGTCGCTACAATGGCTTATATGGCTTGAGAATACATGTGAATATTAGGAAAACGAAAAGAAGAAGGTCATTTGCTTATATCAATAACTAATGATAGAGAAAGGCATAAGGAATATAATTATATCAGCAATGTTGTACACATTAGGCTTGTTTTACTTCTAAAGCATTTTTTTTTAATTAAGAAATGGCAGTGTCGTGAGACTTTTGTATACATACTCCATTATTTTGAAAACAAACAAAACTTGAAACAAAGAACAAGCTGGAATTTATATTTAATTTTGGTTTATTGTTTAGCCTAGGAAGTGATGCCAATATGCGTGGCCAAATCTTCACCATCCAAAAAAAAAAAGAGGAATAAAGTATTGCTCAAAAACAAGAAATGAAAATATTAATTATTCTAGGTTCTTTTCAAACGTTACTTTTTATTTCATACTCATACCTCTTTTTTCATACCCATTAAACAAACACATTTTTAGGGATTTTTTAGTTCCCGAAGGACAATGAGAATGGGAATAAGAATGAATATAGTGAGAAATGATAATGGATACAATTATTATAATTATGATGATTGGTTAAGATAAAGGAATAATTACGATGGTGATTGGTTTGTTAAAAGTCTTGAAAAACAAAAAATTTGTTTGTTTTATATCAATTTTTAAATATATTTTAATTAATTATATTTTATGTACCTTATTTATAATGACAGAATGTTTAAAATCAAGTATATTGCGGTATTTCATTTCCAATAGCTCTTGAAGAAAAAATAATCCAGTATTTTTTGCATCAACATATCATTAGTTACATAATATCCTCAAAATCTAGTTTAATAATCGAAAATATTATACAATTCATTGACATAACCATAATATCCACCGCTCCATTACTATAATAAAATCAAGTAACATAGTTTAATACAATTTACATTCTTCTGATAATGCCAATGGTGTAAAACATTTGTTGTATACACAATACCTTAACCAAAAGCCTTCAATTAATGCAGAATAACCAGGTTAACACTACAAATATTGTTTGCATCACAGCTACAAAAGACCCAACTAATACAAAATAACCTAGTTAGGTAACAATAATTGCATCATAAGTTCATAATACGTACAAAAATATTAATATGCTTTCTCGAATGATTCATAAACCAGATGATGGATAGAGGATTTCAAGTGTAAAAGAATTTTTTAAATGACTTGGCAAAGTGAACAAAACCTGAACTTTAGTAAGATCATTACAAAATAACACAAAAGCCTTGTCAATATCCATTTGAGATATGTCAATATTAAGAAGCTCACTTATGAGCTCTTGCATCTTCTTATCAGATAAGGAATCAGATTTAGAGTCCGCAATCAAAGCATTTGTAACAGTTGCATATTGTGAGGCCATTTGTTCACAAATAGACTCAAACTTAACAGTGAAACTATCTAACCTTGACTCAATAGTATTTTGAAGTGTTGTTGGTCTTTTTTTCTTGTAAGAACTTTCCTTTCTTGGTGACAGGTTTTTCGTCTTTTTATTCCATGGTTGCTTAAAGGAATAGCCGAGGATCCTTATGTATTAGATACCACAACAAATTCATCTTCACTGTCTGATGAAGAACACACTGTCATATTCTTTAGGCTATTAGCCTTAGCATTTGCTTCAGATATATTCTCAGCTTTGAGTCCCATCGTTCTATCTTTACCCCACACCATATCCAGTTTCCGCAAATATGGGAATTTAAAATTCCACATTCTAATTGCATTCTTGTGATTCTATAAAAAAATAATTAGAAGAAGAAGATTAAAAACGTAATAATAAGAAAATGTTATAATTATGAGAAAAGAAACTACTAAAATAAGAGTTCAATCAACTTTTGAGTTAGATGTCCTTACCAAGTACCATTCATCAAACCATTGCTTCTCACAATTGATCTTATGCTCAACATCATCCCACTAATAGCTACTTTGCATACACATTTCAGAAATTGGATTGTACTTGTTTCTTAACCATTTAATCTTAGAGTCAATGTAGGGATCGACATCCTTATCAAAATTAGGAATCTTGCTCAGCAACATCTTGTTCACTCCAACCATGTAATTGGTCTTAAATCCCCCATCTACTTTCCATAAAGGATCGCAAGCTAGTTCTTACAAAACATCGACCAAAGCTTCAACCTCATCATCCTTCCAATACTACTTATTCTTTTCCCTCCCACGGGCAACCATAGCCATTCCTAATAAAAGAAAGACAACGTAAGAGTTATCAAAGAAATAATATATAACAAAAATAACTTTGCTGAAAAATTTAAAGCATGCACATGTAATCTAATAACTCACGAACACATAGTCAAACAAACAGAGATGTTCACATAGGTGCATTTCAAAAGTAATCCAATAACTGAAAGTTATACATTACTAATTGTAAACAAAAAGAGATGTTCAACATTTAGGTACATTAACTGAAATCAAAAAATTTTAACAACCTAATAAGAATATGAAACAAACATATCTTAAATTACTAATATACATCATTGTCATTAGATCTAGTTGTCCTTATATGAAACAGTCTTTTCTCTTAACAAACAAGCTCACTTTTCTCTCTTTCTTTTTTCTTTTCTTTTCTCTTTCTGAGCTCTTCTCTCCTGCACATCTCACTTTCTCTTCCTCACCTGTGCAGTCACTCACCATTGGGCCAAACTCATTTTTCTTTTGGGTCTCTTTTCTCTCTTTATTTTTTTTGTTCTCACTACCCGAACCCTCTGCACTTTTACTTGATTTGAACTGGTCTAGGTACAATTCACGAGATGATAAAGGTAGTAAAATGAAGTTCCTACCCTTAAACCTAAAGGAGTATCTATTAGTATACCCATCATGTGCTATCCTCTTGTCAAACTACCAAGGCCTCCCCAATAGCAAATGTCCTACCTTTATGGGTATCACATCACACAACACCTCATCCTCATACCTCCCTACAGAAAATCGCACCAGTACCTGTCTAGTCACTTTCACATCTGCACTATCATTAAACCACTATAAATTATATGGCTCTGGATATTTCCTATATATCAAGCCTAATTTCTCCACCATAGTTCGACTAGCTCCATTAGTACAACTACCTCCATCTATGATCAAGTTACACACCTTTCCACCCACCAAACACCTTGAATGGAATAGGTTCTCCCTCTAATCCAAAATCTCATCTCTAACTCTAGCACTTAACACTCTCCTAACTACAAGTGCTTCTCTTATGACAGCTCTTTCCACACATTCGTCGTCATCATCACAAGTACTATCACATAGCAAATCATCAACATCACTATCCTCAGAATCAATAACTCCATTATCCCTCATATATATCACTTTTCTATTAGGGAATTAAGAAGCAATATGGCCAGTACCTAAACATTTAAAACATTTTATAGATGAATGTTTACTAGAAGTAGCTTGGGAGTTAAAAGTAACTTTTTGCTCAAATCCCCCAATTGATTTCTTAGGTATTTCATTGAAGTCCACCCCCTTATCCTTGGACTTCTCCTCATTCTGGAGCCAATTTGAGTTCTATGAGTAACTAGAACTTGCTCCACTCCTCGTTGTTACTCCAGCTTTAAGCTATCTCTCCACCTTCATGGCCATATTCACCATGTCCTCAATTTCTAAATAATGTTGTAATTCTACCACATTTGCTATCTCCTTATTCAATCCACTCAAGAACCTTGCCATGGTGGCCTCGGGATCCTCCACTATATTAACACGGATCATAGGAATCTCCATCTTCTTGTGATAGTCCTCTACTGACTTAGACCCTTGTGTGAGTCTTTGGAGCTTTTGATACATCTCCTTATAATGGTAAGAAGACACAAATCTCTTCCTCATACATGTCTTCATTGCTGCCCAAGAATTGATTGATCTCTTTCCATTGCTCCTCCTAGAGGTCACAAGTTGATTCCACCATATTAGTGCATAATCTGTAAATTCAACAGGAACAAGTTTTAGCTTCTTCTTCTCCGAGAAGTTATGGCACTCGAAGATCAAATCAACCTTCCTTTTCTACTCCAAGTATGCCTCAACATCATTCCTCCCATTGAATGTTGGGATCTGCATCTTGATGGATTTGAGGTCTCCATCTCCCTTGTTGAGGGGTTCTCCTCTCTGAGCTCTCCTGGGTATGCGCTCTGTATAGTCCTCCTCCTCCTCATCAAACTTCTCCTCCTCAAGCTCATATCGTGGTGATTGTCTATGAGGTGGCGGTTACTACTAACATACATCTGCATGCCTTCCCTGAGGTTCCTTGTGTCTCCCTTGTCTGAGCTCATTTATTTGTCCCCTAACCTCATTTAAGTCTATATTGAACCTCTCAAATTATTACTGCATGGCTCTCAAAGTGAAAGCGATATTTGCATCTCCCCTTTGGTTGTCATCATTACTACCTCCCTATGATATTGTAAATAAAATGATATACTTATAAAACAAAGTTAATAATAAACAACCTCACACACTCCCTCACGTGTTTCCCTCAAAATGACGTTACTCCCTCGTGTTTAGGTCACGGCAATGACTCCCTCAAATAAGCTCACACACTATTGCCTTTTACTATTCAAGTGATGTCTTTAAAGTTACTTTTCAAAAATCAATTCAGTAAAACTAAGCAAACAGCAAGCAACACAAATTAATTGGAAAGAACAAGTAAATCCTAACAAAAAACGAAATAAGAACAATTCTAGAAACAAAATAATGTACGGACAGAAATAAAATAATATGCTAATACACTGATAGAAAAGATATGTATGTAATGATTTGTGTTTATAATTAAACAATATGAATGCAAGATTGTCCAATTCAATGTAATGGAAGCAAAGAAAGGCACAAACAAGAAAGTAAACTAAGAATCAAAGAAAGACACTCAATATATTGTAAAACTAATCAAAACCCGAGAGCTAAAAAAAAATAAATTTCAAATCTACCCAGGGTTTAAAATAGAAAACTCAACGTATTTTTCAATGGCTTTTTTATTGTTGTTTACTCTTTGTGTTTTGGGTACCGTTCAGTTTTTTTCGCTTCTGTTCACTCTTTTTTTTCAGTACTGTTCTCTTCTTTTGGTACTGTTCACGTTTTTTAGTATTGATTTTTTTCCCGATACTATTCACTCTTTTTTCAGGTTACTGTTCATAGGTATGGGTATGGGTACTGTTCACGGGTACGATATTGTCCACGGGTACAATTACTGTTCACAGGTACGATACGGTACTATTCACTTCTTCTTTTTTTTTGAAAATCAAATAAAAAACACAATAAAGATACATATGAGTTCAATAGAATTAGGCCAAAGCTCTGATACCAAGATGATACGGAAACTCCAAGAAAACAAGGTTCTGGAAACCCCTTAATCCTATTGAATCAAAACCCTAATCTTTCTATTTCAAGAACATGCTAGATCAAACCTCAAATCATAAGTTTGAGGCCCAATCTCAAAGAAATCAGAAATCAATTTACATCGCAAATACTTACTTATTGATGCAAATCAATTTCTTGAAGTAACTATGAAGACATTCACGTCTCCCTTGATGAACTCACTTCTAAAATTTTATTAATCAACCAAATCTGATCTAAAAGTTTCGAAAATCTAACCTAAAGACACATATTTATACCTAGGTTAAATAATAAAAGGTTGGGCTAAATTACATCGAAGCCCAAAATAAAATAAAATTCAAAAACTAAATAAATAGGTCTGATGTGTTGTGCCACTACTAGATCCCTATGCTCTTGGGCTTAAGTGAATTAAATAGCCCACTCCCACTAATAAAATAAGTGACGCATTAAACACTCCTTGGGCTTAAGTGATGAAGCATTAAAATAGCCCAAGTCTTCTTGTCTTCAAGCTCTGAATGTATCCGGTCTAAGGATTTGAGACAAGTGGATCAATTTGGGTTGTGATCCAACTAACTCTCCTCCAATAGGCTTGGCTAGCTTCATCCTCTTCATAAGTTGGCCCACATATGCATAGAGAGTCTCTTTGAATCTCTCGATCCTAAATCTAGACATAGGTCCAAATAGAATGACAAGCTCGCCCTCGTCACGTATGCAATCTCTATGGTGATCCTTACTCCTGCTCACATCAGTGGGCCTCATGTAAGAGGAAAGCTTAGAGGAAAACAATATACGTTACTTGCTTATAGGGAGAGAATAGACTATAGATATTCTCGCAGCAAAACGTGCGCCAAAAAAACAACGGAATGACTCTCATTCCTCTGGATTACGAGAAGAATGAAGTATTCCCAAAAACAAGGAATGAAAATATTAACTATTCAATGATAGGTTCTTACTAAATGTTACTTTTCATTTCATACCTATAACTAAAAATGTTTTATCGTTGTAATAGGCCGGAAATGGCTCTTGAAATCCTATTGAGTATATTGGTATGACTAAAAATGTTTATGAACGAAATTGGGCCTAATTTGGTTATGAATCTCCATCCATTATGTTTTTAGTTTCAAAAAAATCTCGCTGACTTTTGAACTGTTTCAGTGCTCTAGCACACCACCTTCGCGGGGCACGGACTCGGATATCACCATCGATGTCAGGT
>JANZLX010000211.1:22496697-22510056 GCA_025531955.1 Erythroxylum orinocense | reverse complement strand
TATTATAAGTTTAAAACTTATAATAATAAATAATAATAAAATAATTAATAATTAATAAATGACAGTTAGTTGATTCCAAAACTATTATATTGGAATGAAAGTTTGATACCCACCCCTATTGGAGGGTTTAGTGGATTACAAAGAATCTATTTTTGTAATTTAAACTTGTGATCTTATGATTATAAAGAAGCAACTCGTTCTCCCTTATTCAATATTATTCTTATTTTTTTTATCAAATATGTATAATGATCTTATATTTTCTGCCGAGCCTGTATTTGTAGCACAATTTTTTTTTTGGGTTAAATTATCCGATATCTGGGCCACACGGGCAATTGACTAATCCAAATTCGAGCCAGATAGGATCATATAAGTGGCAAAGCTCTCCCTCACAAGTGCAACTCTATTTCCAAGACTCAAAACCAAAACCTTAGTTAAGAGAGGAGGAGTCTCAGCTACTCCACCACAGCACTTGCGGGTATTTGTAGCACAATTTGATAACTCTCGTTCATTGAAGTTAGTAGTTCTTGGTAACAAATTAACAATCTAAAATGAAGTGGTGAGTCTGTCAAGTTTAATACTTACATTACATCTGCTCAGCCCAAACTCCTCGTCAGCCCATTAACGATTTTTCAAATAAATACGAAAACGACTAGCCGTTTCGTATTTAAGCGGGTAGAGTAACAGCTCCTCTCTCCTTCCAAACCCCTCATCTGAGCCAAAAATGTCCTCTGAAAACCCTAGAAAATGGCGGTTCACTTGGGAGGCTCAATCTACCGCCCCTAATCTGAAGTTGCTCCTCTTCGATTCCCACACCAACCCTTCAATCCACTGCAATGGAATTCGGGTTGAGCTGGTTCCGGAACGTTCACGCCTTCATGTGAGCTGGACTACGGAAGCCGGCGTAAAGGTCTCACTTTGGGTTCCAATTCCTAGGGTTTTGATCGACACTGATTCTCCGGTGAGCTTTCGTGCTTTGGATGATCACATTGAAGTTAAGCTCCTGCTTCTTCTCCCTGTGGATCATCCACTCCTTTCGGGCTTCGATTCTGTGTTGAATGTCAGTGACACTGGAGAGAGTAACGAGGTCTTGGATTCGAATAAACCTCTTGTTATGGGCTTTGGTAAGGTTAACGAATTAGAAAGCTTTAGTTCTCAGTTGGTGTGGTTTCGCTTATTTCGTGTTTGGGTTGATTTCGTTTAGATTTAAAGGCGTTGTCGTCAATGGAAGAAGAAGGGGTGCACTTTTTCTGTAGAAATTGCTCCACTAGATTAACTACAAGTCCCCTTAGGTAAGAAATATTTTGTAGTTTATTTAATTTGTAGCTGTATGGTTTCCGAGTATGGCCGTGAAATGTGTGATAAATTATTATATTTCTGCAGGCTCTCTTTCATTATTCAAGGTTGGTTTAATTTCCTTTCTGTTTCCTTATATTTTTCCGTACGTAGACATTTTGTAGAAATGCCATCTGTTAACTGGCGTGAGATGGCTGACAACTGGTTTGGAGCTTGCTGCTGTTCTTTTGGTGGAATTAGTGAGAAGTTGGTTAATAGGTATGTGGATACCTATACATGTTCAAAGGGTTTGTGCATGTTAGATTCTTCTACTATTACTCTTTGCAAAGATGACCTTGTAGGATGTAAATTTGGTGATATGGTAGGAAACCAAGTCAATGAGGTGAAACAGGATTTTGCTGTAATTGTTGAAGATCCACATGATTCTCTAAGCTTTCCTGCAGCAGAGACAAGTTGTGACAATCATGAGACAATTGATTGTTTTAATGGGAGAATCAGGTCTAAGAACCTGAAATCTGGAGTCATGGAGGAAGAAACCTGTGGTAATGAATTGTTCTGCGAGCTACCAGCTTCGGAAATCTCTGAAAATGCGGCATCAAGGAATGAATGTTGTGGTACAACATGTCATACTCAAGTTCTTGCCAGTGATTTTTGCACGTATGATCAGTCTGGTTCTTGTTTAGTGGACCAGAAAGTCGCAAAAACCACTGAGGTCATGACAAGTCAGAGATTTTTTCTTAATGGCCTTCTTGGAGATGTTTTCATGGCCAGATCCTATAATGTCTCGGCAGATATTGATTGGAAGAAATTTGTTTGCTCTCAGTGTTCCTCTCTTCTTGGAGCTTATCCTTGTGCTAAAGGTTGTGTGCCTGTAGATGCTGGCATCAGACTCTTTAAATGTTACCTTTCCACTTCTTTACCTGTTGGAGGATCAAGCGACATATTCAGGTAATCCCGTGGTTCAGGATAGGTGGATTTTATTTATTCTTCCTTTGAACTGAACGATATCAATAACATCAATTACATTAGCATTAAATAATCTCTTGGAGAAATCGCTTTGGTGTTGTGATCATAATTAAGTTTCTAATCTTGGACAGGAAATATACTTTGGAGAAAATGTTTGCGAACCAGCTTGTGGAGTTTGCGCACGAGGAGTTATCATTCCGCACAGTGGTCAGGGATTTGACGACCAAATCACCTATGCTGCAAGTAGTTCTTATAAATCCAAGTTCTTGGTGCTGCACTGGTAATATTTCAGAAACAGAAAGCAGTATGGAACAAGTTTCAAATTTAGATCTGCACCCCGTTATCAAGATTCTTTTTTGTGATTGTGGAAGCACCACCCAATCTGAACCAAGGTTTGTCTGTTGAGAATGGTTTTCTGATTTTGTTATCTAGCAACTGAGAAACCAAACTGGAACTTCCAATTCAAGATGGTTAAATATTAGTAAATTTCTTAATCTATAGGAAGTGCACAAATGAATGCTCTTCATTCATTCTTATTAGTTTCTGTCTTATACTGCTAGTTCTTGTAGTATGCTGATGGATTTGATTTCTTTTTCGTTGTCATATAATCATATAAATTAGATGAAATTGAAATATTTGTCTTCTGGGAATGATGGGTTTTGATCAATAAAAATAGAGTGATCCAGATGTAATCTAATTTGTATTTTTATTTCAATACTATTCCTTTCATTCTTTTCAAGTTACACTAATATGAAACTGCTTTCCTGCAGGGTATTAGAGGATTGGGTAACAAAAAATAAACCCGATGAAGCTTTTATGTTGGCATGCCAAATAGAAGAGTTAGTTGAAAGCATGAGATCTGGGAAGGATTTCTTTCCACCTTCCTGTGCTTCCTTCCAGCACTTTTCGGTGTTAACCATGCCTAGGTGAAGATGATATTTCGTTTGATAGGTTTGAACTTGTGATGATGCAAACTGAATAACCTACGACTTGATTTAAGTTGCAAGATCAAATCAATACTGTTTTGGTATTATTTCGGTGATTGAGGTATTTCAATCCCAGCAGGAATTCAGGTTTAATTGGTGTCATTACACTTTTGTGATGCTGTATGTAGGGGGCTTGTTTGTAACTGTGGAGAGGATTGTATAGATTCTGTACAGCTTCTGTTTCTATCATATTGATGTGCACCTTTTTCTCCCAACTTACATGAAGTGCAAGGAAAATTCTGTTGTTTCAACCTCAGATTTTTCCTTCTCATTGTTTCAACTATTTCAAAATTTTCTATTTGCTTAAGAATAACATACCTCTCTTTATAATTTTTTTCAACTATTGCAAAATTTTTCGGCACGAATCATTCCAATTTTCATTCAGATACAGAAGGTCAGTGGAGGGCTTAGAAATATTCTTAGGTCCCGAGTATTATTTTGCCTTTTCTTTGTTTTTAGATGGAATTATTTGTCTGTTATGTAATCAAAAGAAAATCTACAATTTTACAAGGCTTAAAGTTAATAAACATTTATTCTTTAACCAGAGTCTAAATTCCTGAATATGTAATGTTCTTGTATCTCTCTGCTAACCTATATCTTGCAAAATATGATTCCTATCCACAACCAGACGTACCTAACGTAGATTTGAGATTAACACGGGGACAGGTTTGAGATTAACACGAGGACTGTCCTTCGGACACCGCCAAGAGCCACAACACAAGTTGTATTCTTCCTTTTCTCGTTTTATTTTACTCGGGCGGTGTTGCCATCGATAACATCCAAAAGAACAGATGTCGTTCCATCATCGCTACGTGGCAACCATGGATCAATGCACATGTAACGTTAGGATTTCAATCAGACTTCTGTCTATTACGTATAATCTCAACTCTACATCAAACCTGTCTATATATACAGTTGGTATCTTGCAAGTGTTACGTGTCTCAAGCTTTGATTTTGTTTATCTAGTGAGTTGTACTGAACTGAAAGTTAATCTCTTGTTTGTGGTTTTGTTTGCTAATGTCGCACAATCAGAATCAGTATGGCCATCCTGCTCGTCAGACCGACGAGTACGGTAAACCAGTTAGCGTCACGACAGGCGATTATGACGAGTATGGTAATCCAATCCCGCGCCCTAACACCACTGGCACTGGTGCGTATGGAACTGCCGGTACTTATGGTGACGCAGCAGCTGCGACTGGCACTGACATTGGCAAAGAGCATCATGGAGTTTCTGGCAAGCTTCACCGCTCTGGAAGCCCATCAAGCTCCAGCTCTGTAAGCATCCAACTATGGCTAGCTTTTATTTTTAGTTTTTACCCTTTTGAGTACGTGCTCTTAACTAAGACATTCTACAGTCTGAAGATGATGGACAAGGTGGGAGAAGAAAAAAGGGTTTGAAGGAGAAGATAAAGGAGAAGATGCCTGGTCATCAGAAGGATGAGCACGCCACCTCAACCACCACTCCTGCCGCTTATACCTCGACAGAGGGTCACCAGGAGAAGAAGGGAATAATGGAGAAGATCAAGGAGAAGCTACCTGGTCACCATGAGGATAAGTAGATGTTCATGTAATATGTATGTAGGGTTATGCTGTCCTGTTCTGGAGCTTGGGACTAGTGTGTTTAGGACTTGGTTTGTAGCTAATCCTATTTCTGGACTTCCAAGTCGATGGAATACAGTATTAATAAGTGACTAGGTCCACATATGGGCTGACATCTGTTTGTCGGATTAAGCTTTTCTGTTGTAATTTTGGTTTTGTATGGTTTGTGTGTTAAATAATAAGCCACACCTTAATATATGTGGTCCGTTAAATTCTTGGAATCTCACTGCCATGATGACTATAACATAATCAAAGAAATTTCATTTTTGCACATCCCAATGGCAAATTACTAAGAACATGCAATGAGAAGCGCATCAAACAAAATTTTTTACGATGAAGTACAAGAATGATTCGAGGATCTTGCGATGGGAGGTTACAATTGTGGTTAATCGTTAACGTTGCTCATGCCGTCCCTCACTATTATGTGTTCTCACGATGACTTTGCTTGATCTTCTCGAGCTCGTTTGATCTCACCAAACCATTACACCTTCTTTTCCTTCGAACCAGCTGCCTGTAGGATTCTTCTTTAAACCTTTCGCTCTCACTAATTCTCTCATCTCTGAAACATCCTTCCATCTCCCAGCCGATGCATATATGTTGATTAGCAAGATGTAGTTTCCGATACAATTAGGTTCAAGCTCAAACAGATGTCTAGCAGCAATCTTAGCAATGTCTGGATTCGCATGGATGCGACATGCTCCAAGCAGAGCCCCCCAGACTCCTCCAGGAGGTTTCATTGGCATGGTTTCAATAAGTTCAAGTGCTTCTATCAAGTGTCCAGCTCTCGCAAGGAGATCCACCATGCAAGTATAATGATTAGCTGATGGTTCCATCCCATAAAGTTCATTCATTTGTTTAAACAAAGACCGACCTTGTTCTACCATGCCTGCATGACTGTAAGCCGTTAGCACCCCAATGAAAGTGACACCGTTTGGCTTAATCTCGGTTCTCAACATCTCATGGAAGAGCTCCATAGCAGCATGTGGACGACCGTGGATTGCAAACCCCATAATCATTGAACTATAAGAAAACACATTCTTTTCTTTCAGTCCCCCAAAAATTCTGTAAGCATCCTCAATACTACCGCACTTGGAGTACATGTCAATCAATGATGATCCTACTATAACGTTATTCCCAAACCCAAACCCCGATTTCTCAGCAACATCAGCAATCCAATTAGCATACTTGGCCACACCAAGTTGAGCACAAGCCGAAATAACGCCGGCCAAACTAAATTCATCAACACCAACGCCTACATCCTGCATTCTCTCGAAGTATTTAATTGCCTCTCGAGGGCAAGCATTCTGTGCAAAGCCCGTAATCATTGCAGTCCAAATCACAATATCCTTAACAGGCAACTTCTCAAACAATTCACTCGCAGATTCCATATCCCCATACTTGGCACACGCAACAATCAACTCCGTCCAAGAAATCAAGTCCCTGGCCGGCATTTCGTCAAACACTTTTAGCGCACATTCCACTAATCCACATTTCACATACATATTAATCATCGAATTCCCAACATGCAAATCAGACTCAAACCCACCAATCACAATCGTCTGGGCATGCATCTGCCTTCCCAGGCCCACGTCAAACTCTGTTCCACACGCCTTAAAAACCGCCGAAAATGTAAATGACACAGGCCTAATCCCTCTCCTTCTCATGTCACCATACAAACTAATGCTCTCTGCGACCAGTCCCTGAACTGAGTAAGCCCTAACAACGGAGGTGTAAAGAAACGAATTGGGATTCTCGACCTGGTCAAAGACGGAACGTGGGTAGTGGTCGACTGGAACCTTAATTCCAGTGAGTGTACGAACAAGCTTGGTGACGACATAACAGCACTGACTGAGGCCATTGAGTATAATATGAACATGAACTTGCTTGAACTGAGCAAGACTTTTGCAGCCGTGGAGAGCAGATACGAGTTGGGACTTAAGAAGGGTGCTTTGTTCTCGAAGTTGAGATAAGGTAGTGAGTTGTTTGGGTGTACTGGCCAGAGCTTTCGTTGTGGAGTAACTACGTGAGTGAGCAACCATCACACCATGGCTTTATTGGGTATGCTTCATGAAGCTAAACGGTATCGTATCCCTTTGGTTCTTAGGCTTATAAATTAGTCCACAGTTGCTGGATTCCGTAGTTAGGGTTTCATTTTGTCGACGGAGAAAGTAACTGCCATGATCGGAGCGGCCATCAGGTTTTTTTCCACGAATCCCAAGCCAAAAATGAAACAGATAGAGCTGAGAACACCGCCTGAGCAGACGCAGACTATAACTAGAACAATCTTCGACATAGTTAAGGAGCACGGCCCTATAAGTGTTTCAGATATCTGGGAAAAGGTCCAGGTAATATTGGGATTTGGGTTTTAAAGAAGCAATCCGTCTCCCATTTTCAACAATTTTCATCTTCATTACAATGATTGATTTGATGTTTGTTGTTGTGTAACAGGAAGTGGGACTGAGAGGGTTGAAAGGCAAAAGGCATATGAAGATAGTGATGAGGTGGATGAGAGAAAGGCAGAAGATTAAGCTGATCTGCAACCATATTGGACCTCATAAGCAATTCCTGTACACTACTTGGTTCTCCAAGTCCTCCGTCAGGCCGCCGTCCGACGCCAGCAATCTTCCCCCCCAACGGCCGAAGATACCCTGATACAGTAACCAGTTTATCACATAGGTCGGGATTCTTGTTAGGATATTGTTGACGTTTTTCTGTGACCGATTAATCATAGTTTCGAAACCAGGCGGGCAATTCCAACTTCATAAACCTACTTGCAGTTTCATAACCGGTGGATTTTCATGATCAAAGAGTATCAGGACTTCAACATTCATGGCCCCAAATTGCTATGACGCAGATGATCTTTAAAATTTTATTTGATTTCTTGCCTATATAAGCACACAACCTGTGTGAATTAGTCATGTATGTACATAATTTACAGATATTCCGGGAAAAAAGACAACCAGAGAAGATTACGACTCTACATGTTGATCTGCTATTATTAGTAACCAAGTTAACATCTCTAAGCTTTGCGATTACGCATGAAGTGCCAGAGCCGATCCTTGTGTCACAGGACAGCTCCATTTCGGCAAAAGGCGATGGGGACAAGCAGTGTCTGAACTATGAAGTATGTGGGTGCCTTCCTGACTTGCGCAATACATCCTTCAGTACTGCAGCAATTCTGTGCGCCATATGATGCTCCAGAAACATTTGTTTGACTCTCTCATAACCTTTTTTCCCCATCGTAAGCCTCCTCTCGACATGAGTTGCAAGTTTGACAATGTTTTTCGCAAGGGGGGTCACCCCTTCTTTTCCAACGGTATGCAACAGACCTGTAGTCCCATTCACAACAATTTCGGTGGTACCTCCTGCTGCAGTTCCCTGAATGCATGTTTAATGAAATAAGAGTTATAATCACCATCAAAATGGAAAGAAAGTTTGTCTGATGTAAAGAGCCTGACCAGTACAGGCAATTGAAATGCCATGGCCTCAATAGTTATCCTCCCAAAGCATTCTCCTCGTGCCTGCAAGAAATATGAAATGAGGCTCCAGTTTTCACTCTGTAAATAGGTGCACTTCAGTTGCTTTGATACCCGTACTTGTTCACTACCTGATATTTTTGCTATTTTTTTTGTTTTGAGTTGTTTTGAGTTCTACACTTCCAAAGTCTATTCAGATGTATCCATGAAATATACAAAAGTGGATGCTCCATACTACACTAATTTACCTGTGAATTCTGAACAAGAACATCAATTGCAGCTAGGTAAGGAGCCACAGTCAGAGTTTTATTCACAAAGTGAACACGATCTTGAATCTTTTTCTGTATTACATAATTCCGCAATTCTGTCTCAAATTTGGTCTGGGCAGCCATATCAGACCCCACAATCACTGCATGCATCAATGGCACCTGTAGCTTTTTTGCTTGGATCAATTGCAAGCTCTCATAGAAGGCGCGTAAAAACAAATCTTGGCCTTTTCCTCTTGAAACACCTGCATATCACTTCAGTGCTTAGGAAGCGTAGATATGATGGTTACCAAAATAAAATAGCTTCACCAATCAGGTTCCCATTTTTCCTTTTTAGAATGGATGAGATGGAGCAAGAACAGTAATCAAGATAATTGAGGAACCATGACTACTTGAATGTCGAAAAGTGGTCATCAGCGAAAAGAAGCTATTAAAAAACAATTTTAAGATTGAAATGACCAAGAGACATCTTTAGGTTTCAATTTTATCAGAGTAGTTGATTAACGTACAGGGAAAAGCCCATACAGTAAAAAAGAAGGGCATAATGCCATCAGTAAGAAACCGTACTGTTAATTATGGCAAAAAGTATATCTTCATCTCGCACGCCAAGAGATTCTCGAATATGCTCCCGCAAAACCCTTTTTGCCACACCATCTTCAGCAACCTCCATAAGTTCTTTACTATTTCCAAGGTGAACAACATAGGTCTCAGGCATTTTAATCCTGTAGGGAGAGAAAACGCTCAAGTGGCAAAAGAAAATTCTGTTAAATATGCACCCCAAGAACGCCAGTAAACAATCTCACTCAACAATTGGCTTAAGAGGATTTCAGCAGTAAACAAGTAAAGTATCCATAAGGATTGCAACTTAATAAAGGATTGCCCATTAAAATTCTCTAAGCAATGACTACTTAAAGGAGTACAAATAATAACCTTTGACAAATAAAGTACAATCTATAAAGCAAGCAATATAATCATAGACTAGTCTAAATTTTGCATTCCCAAGAAAGAAAAAAGCAAGTGGAAAAGCAAAAGTCGAAAATCTACCTTAAACGCTCCTGTGTTCTATTCTTCCAGTATTCTGCTGTGACATGTGAATCGATCATAGCACCGGCAACAAAAGGGAGGTGCTTGACATAATCTAGTCTGAAATAATGCCCACGCATCTCATGGATCCACCACAGACCTTTTGGGAGAACATGAGGAATATTTTCTTTTACGACACCATCCAGCCATTTCCCAGCAACTGCAGTGTTCAATACAATAACATCAGCTTTGAGAGCTGTATCTACAGCTTCCTTGCCCTTTGCAAACATTACCTGCGACGCCATATAGCATAATAATCAGAACCAAAGCTTTTAAAAACATTTTACAAAAAGGTTTGCTTCATTGGGTAGCAGGTTAGCGCAAAGCAGGCAGATTCAACCCAACAGAATAGGTCGGTTCAAAAAAATCCCATGGGCTATTTACACATGGCATTCTGGTCAGATGGGTCTATACAGTAATTAAGGTAAGCGTAAATAAAAACTATCACATGGGTCTATAGACATTAGGCAAGTGTAAATAAAAACTATCTGCTTGCAGTCCATATATACTGAAAATTGTGATGGCATATAGGTATCATACCTGTACCCCATGGACCAGCATCTTCTGCTCCAAATTGTATATCACTTCATCCGTTCCTGCTGGCTTTTGGAGAGTAACCCAATAAACTTCAGCACCAACACTTCGTAATAGAAATGCTAGTTCCATGAGCAACAAAGGCCCACCTACAAAAACAAATATAGGATGGACGTAGGGAAAAGTAAGATTACATCCGCAAAAGTCATCCAAAAAACATTACACAAAAGAGATGAAAACAAACATTAAAAACCAAGACTCATACCTATTATGCAAAATCTGTTCAAGAAGATATAGAGAATTTCATCAATTAGAAGGATGTATGGAAACCTTGTCCAACATCCTTTACCAACTGCAGCCAATAATTATTTGGTGGAAGCAAGTTCAGTCATTCAACAGTTTAGCCAAAGGAGTGTTTCTTCCCACCGTAGGAGTCTTGTTATGGATTTAAAACTTGCTATGCTATTAAACCCATGAAGTTTTTGCATGATAACTCAAAGAAAAAAGTTCTTCACATGACACATGCCAAACATACACAACTTTCGCAATATATTTACCATACAAGACAAGACAAAATGGTGTAACCAATTAGGAAAGTATTATTTTTCAAATGCTAATTGTTATCACATTAAAGATAATAAGAACTTGGTCCCGGAACATTAAAAATGAATAACATAAAATACAGCAGAACAGCCGAGTTTTATTGACATTCTTCTAATACAAGGTGAACATCCAATAATCTTCTGATAAGTGGCCTGTTTGATATAAGTTACAAAATTCTCTCCGGCAAAGTTGGACTTGACGGCAAATTCTCTCTAATGAAAAACATATGTGACATTAAAACACTTTTTTTTTTTTGGTTACAAATTAGAGAAACTAAACTAACTCAGAAAGGAAATACCACAGGCATCAGCCCAAACAATCAAGGAAAGGGTGTTAAGAATATCATCCCAAACCCGAAAATGGGAATCAATGCCCGAAAGAACATTGGGCATCTCCGAACTACATAATTTCCCATGTTATAGTCAGCAGCTCTCAATGGCAGAAAAAAATAGCAACATTGTGCAATCAAACATCAGGGGTAAGCTTTCAGCATATAACAGTCAAATCAGCATGCCCTTCCCTATTCCCTACCCTTACTTCCAATCAAAATTAAGTATGAAAACAAGTCACGTGAATGAAACAACTGGGTCCGATGATCAATCAGCTAGCTCTTGTCAGCTCCAGGTACACGAATTTAACCATCTAAAAAAGAGCACAAAGTGAACTATCCAACATCGTTACTATTGCGAACATAGGAAGCCAAAAATACAATATCTGACAAAATACTTCCTTTAGCACATACAAACTTGGAACTTTTAAGCATTTATATCAACAGCATGACTGATGAAGGTGGAAGCTTGACTGCCCTTTAACATCAATAAATAGCTAAAAGACGAAAAAAGGGCTCCTTTCCAAAATTACACGAATACAACAGATATATTAAGTATCAATAAACACGAGAAATAGAGAACAATGAGTACCAATCAGAGAGAGTTCATGCGAAACCAAAAGCATAAGCTTCAACTTCAGGAAACTAAGAGAACTAGGCAGCAACTCGACAGGCAAAGCCCCGGTGGTAGCCACGACCTCGAAATGTCGATCGCAGGAATAAAAAGCAGCTCTGATGAAGAAGGCGAACACGGTCGAGACTGCTAGCATCAGAAGAATAGTCAAAAGCCAACGCTTCTGCAGTGGTACCCACCATGCGACGGTGGGGCCGACGGCGGCGTGCTTCGCCATCTCTATTTTTCGGCCTTTGGATCTGAAATTGAGAGCTTGGGTTTACGGAAGTGAGACGTCAGTGTTTTAATTGGGTTTTAACTTGGTAATAGCTACTTATACATTTGATCTCCATTTATTAATAAAATTTTAAATTCTAAAAAAAACTAGCCATTTATTATTAAAATTATGAAAATGCAACACCTTTTAATAGATACACACATTTATATAATTTAATTTTCTTTCTCTTTTATATTTAAAATAATACTTAACATTTACATCTACTCAATTTAGTCTGCCAAAAATAAAAAGAATTAAAAAAACTCTCCCACAAATTACAAAATCACTTCTAACTAACTTAAACAATCATAACCTTACAACTTAATTACTCCAAAATTAAAACTTGTGATCTCACAATTTAGCAACCTCTCCCCCTTTCTTTTTTTATTATTTTCTTTCATAAAAAAAGAAAGTAGACACTTTGTCATAACAAGTACGTAGGCTTTTAATAACAAAACTTAGTGATAAAAGAAAATTTGACAATATTAATATATTAATAGTGACAATTTAATTGTGAAGGTACTAAATTGTCACAATTTCTATTATTTAGTAACACAAAAATAAATCATCACAGTCAATCCAAACAATAGTATCAATCAATTGTTTTGTCACAACAAAACTCATATCTGTGACGAAATAATATTTAGGCACAAAAAATTGTCACTAAATTACAAATAGTAGTGACCATAGTTATAATTTGGTAATTGTGATAATATTAATTGAATATTTATTGACAAAAGTTTTTGTCACAATAAGTATAATATTGTGTGACGATAAACCGTTTCGTCATAACAAGAAAAAAAATATTAGAGACCAAACTAAGTTTTGTTACAACAAATAGAAAATATTAGTTACCATCATATGTTTTGTCACAATTACAATTAATTTCCGCCAAAATTATTTTGACGCCAAATTTAATAGCTTTTAGTGACAAAACTTAGTGATAAAATAAATTTTAATGATATAATTACCATTGTATTAATGACAAAAATATAAATCATCACAGGTAATTCAAACAATAGTGTCAATCAACTGTCTTGGCACAAAAAAATATCGTATTTGAGATGACAAAAATAGTTAGTCACAAAAAAATTGTCACTAAATTACGAATAATTGTGACCGTAGTTATAGTTCGGTTATTGTGACAATATAAAATAGCACTAATTAATTGAATATTTATTCTTTAAATAAAATTTTCTTAATCTTTAAAATTTTCTATTTTCATAAAAACTTCTTCAATTTATGTTAAAAATAATGGAAAATATTAAATAAATATTATATATAAATCAATAAAATCTTACCCAATTTAATTCTTAATTTTGACTTAAAATAATT
>JANZLX010000211.1:22483836-22496597 GCA_025531955.1 Erythroxylum orinocense | reverse complement strand
AGAGGACTAGGCAGCGACTCGACAGGCAAAGCCCCGGTGGTAGCCACGACCTCGAAATGTCGATCGCAGGAATAGAAAGCAGCTCTGATGAAGAAGGCGAACACGGTCGAGACTGACAGCATCAGAAGAATAGCCAAAAGCCAACGCTTCTGCAGTGGTACCCACCATGCGACGGTGGGACCGGCGGCGGCGTGCTTCGCCATCTCTGTTTTTCGGCCTTCGGATCTGAAATTGAGAGCTTGGGTCTACGGGGCTCAACATTTTAGGGTTGGGAATGGAGGGCTGGAGCTCCGGTGTCTGTACATTTGGCTACTGCGAAATGGACACTTGTAATCAAGCTTAAGCTGCTCCAATTAATGTCTGCAATCTGGACTGAAGGAGGGAACATTAATTGGTTAGTGGAAATCTAAAACCAAATTTAACAATAACTTAATTAAATCATTATTAAATATAATTTTCAATATACTAAAATATAAAAAACTTTAAATACATATTTATTTAAAATATATGGATAATTACGGAGTTTCGTTTTCATCTGATTTGTTAATCAACGTAAGATAAATATCAATTTGTAATTTATTTTTTTTTATTTAGAGCAGTGACTCGTTTACTTGAAGGTCTCAGTTTGGCCGCAGCAAAACTCTTAGCTGTAGAGACACAAAGAAAGCAACATTCTTAGCCGTCCTCGAAGGTGCTTACTCGTGCCGCCGAGGGATCCCTCCAATCACCATCGCCTTCAGGTACTTGCCGACTCACGCGTCTCTTTGATCCATGCTCATTGTTCAATCCAACTCTCACTACGGGCTCAGTCTCATACAGTGACCAATGCTTTTCATCTGAGTACACGAAAATCGAAGCAGATTCCACTTCTTAACTTGAAACTGGAAATTGTGTACCACCCAATTCGATTTGCTACGAAAGTTCCGTTCTTTTTGGGCTTACTCTGCTCTTTGTTTTGTTCCGTCGACCAGTTGAGCTCAGTGTTACTTGGAGGTTATGAGGAGTCTTCGGGAGCCTCTTATGTTTTCGTTAAAATGCCTGTGTGCGATCGTCCCAGGTGAGTTATCGAACTTATGATTTTCATGAGTGATAATTCATTGATAGCCTAGCGGGAAATATCTCTTAGTTGGTTTCCTTTCTAATTGTGTTGTTTGTTTACTTCTTTTTTTTCCCTCAGTTGTTCTGTTACAAGCAATAGGAGCTATCTCGGTTGTTGCTCCGCATTCCAACTGTTATGCTTTTGATAATGCCAGTCGCCTTGTCGACTTCGTATCCTGAAATTTTGGTTTGAGTTCGTTATTTTCAGGTTATAAACTTAAATTTCAATTGTTTAATCAGACCCTAGAATTCTTTTTCCTGAATCTCATCCCCTTAAGTACCATGTGGATTGGAGACTAAAACCAGCTGATCTTTCGAAATAGCGTTATAATTGTAGGCTTCTTGTTGGATGGTCAGTGATCACCATAATCAACTTGCTATTCCCATCAGAGTCTCTAGTTCTCAGAATCATGCTCTTTTAATTGGACAAAATTTGGAATTTCTTTTCTTCGCAACTGCTCTCTATGCTCTTTTCTGGTAAACTGTTATTTTTCTTAGCTAAAAATCAGACCAGCTGGATTGGACGTACTTTTGTGTATGATGGGGAGGTAATTTGCTTTGATTAACTAGTAAACAAATGCTAATTGGACAGTTCATGGATTCTTTTGCCAGTTGTTTGTTTTGACTGTTGATTATGTTACATTCTCACAGGATGCCGATACAGTTGTTCGATTTTGTAAAGATGTGGAGAGTAGATCACAAACGGTAGTCCATAATACCATGTTCTCAAGTACATTGTTCTGGATTTTTGTTCTATAAGCTTTGTACTTTTAGGTGATTTAACTATTTAGTAGCTTAGAGGGGCAACTCTCCATCTCGCCCCTTCTAACAAGAATGCTTAAGAACATGAAAACTTGAAGCATGAAATGTTGAAGAAAGTAATGTAAACGTTTGTGTCATTATCATTTTTATTCCTTTAATCACAATAAAATAAGCAGGTATAGTTTCTTGTCTTACACAGCATATAGCATATCATATGTAAAAATATAAACCTTTTAGAAAACATTGGTATCCTTCTGGCTGAAATTTCTCTAGTTTATGTTTTTTTCTTAATTTCCAGGACCATTAAAAACTGATAGATATGAACTATGCTGAAAACTTCAGAACTCTAAATGTTTAAAGATGGATTTTTTGTGACGCTATCATTATTCTGCTGCTTGCTTAGTAGATGATTTCTGCAATGCATGCATGTTCATGTTATTGTGTTCGACAATTGTGCAGGGATATGTTGGTTTTGGTCAATTTGAGAGGTTCAACTACATCAATATGGGTTCTGCAAATGCTGATTTTGTTCAAGTGAGAATTTTTTATTAAACAGAACTCTTTGAACTTTGCAATCGTAAGCACAATAAGTAGATGAAGCATGGCACATCAATAGTGCATTTCATTCCTTTTCCCTTCCTCTGTTACTAGATAGCATGAATAATTTAGCTTCTCTGATGCCAATGCTTTGTCTTAGATAAAAGTTTCTCTTCAATAGCCCTGTGAAGATATGTTCAGCATCTTTTTCAGGCTCCCTTTTAGAAATTATGTGGATCTTGCATTCTCATATCTGACATCTCCTTCCTTTTTCTCTCTCCTTGTGTCTCGTCATACTATCCCTGCATGTCAATTATAGTTCCTAAACATGCTGTAATCTCCATATTACCTCTCTAACCCATTGATGTCGTTGCCTGATTTATGATCAATGTTTCTCCTAGGGCTTTTACAATGGTGATCTTAGAAACTGTGAGGATACTTACGAAAAGCTGGGACGTACATCTCAGGTAAGTTTTGACGCTTCTTCCAGTCCCCTTCCCAAAAGGCATAGATAAAACTGAAAAAAGAAAAGCTAAACTGAAAGGAGGTGTTATAAAAATACATAGACTTGTTTAGTACTGTTGTGGAAGAATTAGCCACTGCTCTAACCTTTTGCCTATTTTGCCTCTGTATTAGTGTGCCTGGAAGAAGATCATGCTAGTTTGTTTCACTTTGCTCTGCATATAACGGCCTTTTTTTCATATGAAAGCTAATTTTTCATTTGGAATTGCAGGTGAATATTTTATGTGGAAGTTGTTCAAATGGAAAATGCAAAGGTTTGCGAGTGCGTTATTTAATAACTGTCAGTGTCCAGTTGCCTTACACCCTAAAATACTCTGTTATCATTGACCACTGTCATTGTGTTTATTCCCTATCTCAGGTGGAATTGAATGCATATGCAATGTTACTTATGAGTCAACTTGCAGGTCTTGCATTTTCTACTTTAACTTATTCTGCTTTATAGTTTGCATAGTGTTATCTCCCTGTATTTAATTTTCTGAGCAGATATAAGTTAAAAATTTTCCCATTCTGAATGTGTCCAAGTCTTTAGATGAACTTTGATTCCTTTCTCTAACTGTGTTGCCAATCTATTATCCTACCAGAGTCGTTGTTGAACTTGCTATTTCATGTGACAAATCGGGTCCACGGGTGTTTGAAGGGTTCACCGTTGGGTTTCATCCAAGATCATGGGAAATTGTAAGAAAATCAGCTTTTCACTGCTGACGTTCCCTTGGGAATCAAAATCACAGCTCTTCCATTTTCCTTTATGTGTAGGTATATAATGGCTTGACTCAACCAGGTTTTGAAAAGTCTAGCCAGGAATTCAGGTAAAAGGGTCTACTCATGGAACACACATCCCTTCCTTTGGCTAAAATTTGGCACAAAATGTATTGCTTTTTCACTATTTTCTAATTGAGTTATATGTTTCTGATTTGACAGCTTCAATACTGAACAAACTCGGGTAGTCCTTTACATGACTGCAGTTGCTTCAGTTTCTTCATTAGTGGGAAAGCCTATCATTAAGGTATAGACAAATCAAATTCAGGAATTTGCCATGAATATTGTCCCACTGGTTGATTTTGAATGATTGACTGCTGTTTCAGGTTCTTCCAAAGAATGGCCTGGATGTTAGGTTTTCAGGTACAGGTGCTACTGGAAGTCCACCTACGACCTTGTCACCTACAATGTTGGTTATGGACTGGACATGTAAGGCTATTACTTTTGTTGCAATTCTGTAAATGTCCTCTTTGGTTGATTATCCTTTAAACCTGGTTAAAATTTTGAAGGTAAGGAGGCCCGTGGTACACCTTATGAGATTGATGTCACAATCCCTATAGAGGGTTATGAGCCCATTCATTTTGTTCTCACAAAAATGTGCGGTAAGGGTTTTGCTAGCAAAGGTCTTGTGAAATTGAAACGGTGCTATTTTTCTGGACGTATCTGCGTGTTAGATTGTGGATATTTTGCGAAGTTTCCTTTTCTACTGAAACAACCTTGTTTATTCAAATTTTGTAGAACATAGACAGAATCAACAAGAGGACTCTAGAAGGGGATGGGCTTTCTTTGGGATGCTATCTTGCATGTATGTAACACTTCTCTGATTTCTTTACCAAAATGATGTTGAGATTTCTTTATGCAATTTTTGTCCAAGTAAAGATAAGGTTTGACACTCCACATCCTATGACTACATTGTACATATCTTGTGGAATTACATAGTCACCGGAATCATTCTAAATTTCCGGTTTAAACTCATTCAGTATGACTCATTATGATTGAACTCTAGTCTTTGAATACTAGAGGTACGTGGTATTATTGAATTATAGCAATACTATGAACCATTACAATGGTGATATTTAGTATTTCCCTACCCAGAGCTGAATGCTCCTCAGAAGGCTTAACTATCCTTCTGTCTTTTTTTCCTGCCTCCCTTCTCTCCCCTCCTCTCTCAGCCTAAAACCCCCAAGCTAGGATCCATTCCGTTATGCCTAACTACTTGCCACATCAGCTACTAACTAACTCTCCTCTGGCCCAGTGTTCTTTCTCCTAGAGTATACTTTCCATATCACCGATTTATTCCCTTTTCTGTTATCCTCCCCATTATTACCCTCTTCCATGTTGGTCCTAACACATTATTTGACATACGATGCAGATGACACTGGTTTTTATGCACTTCAATTGCTTCACCTCTATCAGCAACTCATAGAAATGTGATGGAATATTAGAATCTCTAGTGACTATTTTGTAATCCACGCTGACAACTGATGTTTAAACAAATTTCATGGAGCAGATTTTTCGTGTCATTTACACTAGTTTGCGTTGGTGGATTTGTTTACAAGACACGTGTGGAACACCTGGTAGTCTGTTGATCTCTGGCTTAGCATTTGATTTTTATAGTGCTTGAGTTTTCGCTCTGATATGGATAATATATGCCCCTATTAAATGTACCGTTTATCTTGTGAATGCAGCGAGGGATTAATGCATTGCCAGGCATGACAATTTTATCTGCATGCTTAGAAACTGTAAGTTTACTGCAACTTTGTGGTTCAGAATTACATCTCTTTGTGTTGTCCAAAGGTTATCTGCATGCTTAGAAATTATAAAGTTTACTCAGAACTTCATAGCTCAGAATTACGTCTCTTTGTGTTATCCAGGGATAAGCAATTAATTAACATATTCAATCTTGCTGACTGTTTCTTGTCCTGGTATAATTTTACAGGTTAGCGACACACGGCATGGCTATACAAGAGCAGAAGACCTAAACAGTGGCTATTCTAGCGAAGCATCCTGGGAACGATCTTCTGCTTCAAACCAAGAAAAATTTAGAGCAAGTGAAAGAAATTACGGCTCAATATAAGCTTTAGATTTCTGAAACTGAAGGCACGGTTTAACAAATTATTTTTAGAGTTGAACTGGTTGTAGATATTCATGCATTTTTTAACAGATTTAATCCCCAAAATAAAATAGTTTGTATTGATATTTATAATGTGTTTCTCTAACACATCCCAAGAACGTTCCTCAGGAAAAAACTTTAAGCGCCATCTCTGTTCCCCGATCCATTGTGGAGCTAGACCTGGATTTACCATTTTGTTTGTAGTTTCAGAATTTATTGAACGTTTTTTGTTTGATATTAACTAATAAGTGAAGTCCAACCATTCTTGTAAATCACGTAAGAACATGTCCTATGTCTAATCGAAAATCAAGTAAAAAAACGGCAGTCGGGAAAGTGCAAAAGCAGGCTGTTTTTAATGTTTTGTAAGTCTCAGGTAACGCAAAAAAGGTTTTTATAAGGGTTAAGAGTGAGTTTTATTTTATCTCACTTTGTTCTTTACGAGGATTAAAAGATAATCATATTTTGTCTTATTTTGTTTTTTATAAATATCAAGAATAAGTTTTATTTTGCCTTATTTTGTTCTTTATAAAGATTAAAAGTGAGTCTTATTTTATTCTTTATAAGAGTATATTTAGGGAACAAATAACTTGTTACCGTTATTTTATGCTCATTCTATTCCATAAACATCCATCTATCCAATAAATGAAGCAGAGAAAGAGAAAAATTAAATAAATAAATGCTCATAAATCAGAACAAGCGTAAGGTAATGATGCCCGCAAGGCGTAGCTCAGTTGGTTTCGGAGGGGCAAATTTACTCTAAGGTGCAAGGTTTGAATCTCACAGTTTGTAATGTGGAAGCAACATTCTTGAACCCTTTGGAGGCTCTAAGGGTGGGCTCCTTGTAGGCCTGTAGGTTGCTCACCTCCTCTTTAACGGACCGCTGAGTATCTGATTTACATCCTCCCAATTATTTCATCGGGCTGAGATGTGAGGGGGCCTTTGAGTTGAGGATTCAACCTTTTGCTCCAAGCATAAGGTAATGATAATAGTGATCTGAACCAATAGATCCTAAAAGATGTCCTGTTTGCTCTTGCCCAGTACCGGCCACTGTCTAGAAGTCATTTGGGATGGATGCTGCTTGTACTTAACAGGAAAATGCGTTTTTAATGGGACATGAGAAGAGAAACCTTTAGTGTTAGTCGCACATGTTAATGTTAGTCGTTAGAATTACCATCAAGTGCTTCTGATGGTTTAGGTTAACGTGCTTACATCAGACCACCAGGTACTTCTGCTGGTTTAGGTTATGTCTTTTGTTAAAAGAAGTATGCTTTTGTTGAATACATGTATAGCTAGCACAAGCATTGCCATATTTGAAAGGAAATAAGTTGTTGGGACTAGTTCAAAAGTCCAGGCCTGACCTTGTCGATATACGAAGGGGGTAGTTTTTAAGAATTAGACCGGAAACTTGGAGCAGTTGTCCTACCCTCACTAGTATCTTTACGATATTAATGTATTTACGTTAGCTTTTTTAATTTGATATGATATCTTAGAATCAAGAAACCATTCTACTTAAAGACTTTAGTTGGATTGGACTCCTGAATGAAAACAAGATCTTCTGTTTAATTTTATGGTGTCTTATTGTATCCAGTAAATTTTAACCATTCATTTATGCAGGTTCCGCATGAGCTCTATATAAATAAACGTAAAACTTGTATAAATAAATAGCTAAGATTCACTAAACACAATAAAACACTATAAAAATTAGGCGAAAAATCTGGACTATCCAAATGATTCATATATGAACATGTGAAGGAAGGGCACCTACAGTAGAAACATAGCATTCAAGTCAAAAAGATAATTACCATTGAGAACGTGTAAAATCACGGATGCTGTAGGAACTTTAAAAAAAAGGAGTAGGTATGTTTTGAACTAGAGACAGCTGACCAAGTTCAATGGTTCAACCCCATGCACTTTTACAGCTAAGCTGTTTTGAAAAGCATATTTTGTGACTACCTATTTTAGTAGGAGTCATCAATGTCGAGATCATTCTCCAATGTCGAGATCATTCTGTTTTGCCGATAGAGCAGTTGAGGCTGGTCGTGTCGGTTTCAAATGACCAAACTCACAAGCTTGTCTTTGCACGTTAGGATTAGGATACAAACAAACTATAGCGTATAGAATGTGACCACGCTGGTCTAATAATGTTCTTTCCGAGTTATTAAAAAATTCAATCAATTTGATTCATTTAATGAAAATTTTTTAAATTATTTAATTTTATAATATAATTTTTAATTTTTTAAATTGATTTATTTTAATAAATCTTGTTATTAAAAACTGATCAATTTATTAATTAATAGTAAATTTTATAAATTAATAGGTTTTGATATATCAAAATAAATTAATTAATTTTTATTTAATAATTTTTTAAATTAAACTTTAAATTTTTTGATAATTAAAGACAATCTCTTTTAATCATATTTTAAAATTTTATTTAATATTTAACAAATTTTATAACTATTTAAACTATTTAAACATTAAACTTTTTTATTTTATTGGTTTAACTTATTCTTCGGTTTTTAAAATATTGTTTTTTTTTATGTGAATAATGAAAGAATGACACATTGGCTAAGAAAAATGAGGTCTACTGATATGCTAACAATACAAACTCAGGGGAGGAATATTCAGGTTTAAGTTTTGGATTTGCATGAATTGACCAAATGATCAGGAAAAGAAAGTAGTATGGCTGAAAATGGTAGAAAGTACGAGGTTTAATCCTTCTCATGTCTGCATGTCTACAGGAGCGTCGTCAAGTAATAAAGACTGTTCTTCAGTAATAACAAAACCAGAGAAACTTCTTCGCTTATGAAAAGAACACGGGTTAATTATAAAAAAAAGTTTAAATATTTGTTAATTTTTTAATTATAGTTTGAATTTTAAAAAATAAAAAATATTTAAAATTTTATTTATTTAACTCTAACATGAATTTCAAAAAATAACAATAAAATATTCATACTTTCAATTTGTTTAATTATAATCTAACGTTAGTAATTTTGTTAAATTTGTTAACGTGACTTGTCACGTATTTCAGAAACGTTAAATATTAATATACATCAACTAAAATTAACATAACAAATGAAGATTAAAGAAACATATATCTTTGAATCACATAATTAAAACGATATTGTTATTTAAATATGACCTAAATCAGATTACACAATCTCGACGATTTTATGCTTCAATTTCAATTTTTTCCTTCGTTTTTAGTTTATTCTCTCGACGCTTTCATCTTTCAATTTTCATTTTATGCAATCCCGGCGCTCTCATACTAAAGATATTAAAAGAAAAACTAAAAATAAAGAGTTTATTAATACAATACGTTATAATGTGAGAGTAATTTAAAACATTAGAAAAACAAACAGAAAACAAATAGCTAAGGACGTTAAAAGAATAATAAATAACTTCATAAACTCATAATAGAATTAAAGAAAATTGAAAATTTGAACATTCTATTACTGTTTTTTAAATTTTGAATTAAAATTAAAAAAATTAAAAATTTAAATATTTTATTACTACTTTTTAAAATTTACGTTATAATTAAGATTTCAAAAAAATTGAATTTTTTTAGTAATTAACCCAAATAACATTTTATTTATGTATATATATCAAAAGCCACAAAAGCTAACCCTCCCAAGCTTTATTTTTTCCTTTCGGCCATAGATCCTACCTAAAGTTAGCTACCAACTCCAACTTTTTTGTTCCATCTTTACCGGCTGCTTTTCTCTATGAATGGTCTTCAAGTTGTCCGAAAACTTTTCTCTATAAATATCTTCTAGAGTCCCTCTTGGCTTTCGCGATAGCAATAAAGTTCTGCTCTTTCTATAATCTTACGAGTTCCTTGATATCGAAAGTGAAACTCCAAAAGAAAGAAAGTACTCATGTCTCAAGCTATGAGCATTCTCTTTGTTCTTACTCTCCTTGCTTTTGCACCCTTATGCCTTTGTGCCATCAACACTGGCTGTTATCTTTACCCTCAGTACTATTACCACTCTTGTCCTAAAGCTCAACAGATAGTCAAATCCATAGTAGCCAAGGCAGTTGCTGAAGAAGCTCGCATGGCTGCTTCTTTACTTAGGCTCCATTTCCATGACTGCTTTGTCAAGGTCTACCAGTCACTATCCGCCTTATGACTGTCCAATTCCATACACACTAATAGCACACTAGTAGTTGTTGTTGACTAATCTGATTAGGAAAATGACAGTAACACACATTGTATTACCATTTAAATATGCTTGTGATTGTTTTACTTACCAAGTTTTATTACGATGATAGCTACTTAAAACAAACGTGTGCTTTTGCAGGGCTGTGATGGGTCGATCTTGTTAGACAGCAGCGGACAATTCCTCAGCGAGAAGAGGTCGAATCCGAACCGAAACTCTGCCCGAGGATTTGAAGTAATCGACGAGATCAAATCTGCACTGGAGGAGGAGTGTCCTCAGACTGTGTCCTGTGCTGACATCTTGGCTTTAGCTGCTAGAGACTCTACAGTTCTAGTAAGCATTATAACTTGGCATTCCATGAGATTGAACTAGTCATCATAAGTTCCTTGAGATTCCTCAGCTGATCGTTCATTTAACAGACAGGTGGACCTAGTTGGGAGGTCCCGTTGGGAAGAAGAGACTCGAGAAGTGCAAGCTTGAGTGGCTCTAACAACAATATACCTGCACCAAACAACACGTTCCAAACTATTCTTACCAAATTTAAGCTTAAGGGACTTAATATCGTTGATCTTGTCGCTCTATCTGGTAAACTTGAACATTTATAGTATCTGCGACTTCGTGTTTCCAGAGACTTGATGCATATCAAACTTTTGTGTTACTATCTCCTATTCCTCCTTAATAATTCTTTTCCAAGAATAGTTCAGAGAATACCAAACAAAAGGTTTTGCCTTGAAAATGGTGATCTCTAAGCGGACTACCACTCTTTCAGCTCTTAGTTCAGCTTTAACTAGGAAAGACATCTTATTTCTAGAGTACAAAACTGGAGATAGAAATTTAATTGAATAGCCAATATAGATGTGCCTTTGGGTTACTTTAATAAATTTCTACATATTACACGCAGGAAGTCACACGATTGGAAATTCTCGATGCGTTAGCTTCAGACAGAGACTGTATAACCAGTCTGGCAATGGCCAACCTGATTTCACCCTTGATCAGTCATTTGCTGCTCAATTGCGCACCGGATGTCCAAGATCTGGAGGAGACCAAAACCTGTTTTTCCTGGATTTTGTCAGCCCAACAAAGTTTGATAACAGCTACTTCAAAAACCTGATAGCTTTCAAAGGCTTGTTGAGCTCTGACCAAATTCTCTTGACAAGGAGCCAAGCATCCATGGAACTGGTGAAGAAATATGCTGAGAACAATGAGCTCTTCTTGGAGCAATTTTCCCAGTCGATGATTAAGATGGGAAATATCTCTCCTTTGACTGGTTCCAGAGGAGAGATCAGAAAGCATTGCAGGAGGGTTAACGCATAATCGGTCAACCAATTTACTTCAAAATAAAAGCACTCCATTCTCCAAAAAGCCTTGTATCTGTTTCTTTTCTATAATTTTTTGTCTTTGCGTCTACTTCTTTACAAGAGAAAGTAGAGATTCCTATGCTGCTATGATTATGTTATTTCCTATCCTCAAGTGCCAAGAAATTCTCATTTCCAGCATACTGATAGCCGTCTATCTCTTCAGCGGAAAAAATAGCTAATCCGCCGAGTATTTCCAGTGAATTTCTAATCTGTCCAGGTAGGAAAAGTATGCCTGGATCCTGTCATGTTTTATCCTCATTTATTTATATAAAATTCGCATAAATAAATTACTAAAATTTAATACACAAAAGACAAAACATACATCTAAAAACAAAAGAAGTAACATGAAATGATGCCAAATAGGATTTAGAATGAGTCAATTAATCCATCAACTCAACGTACCAGAACAAGTGAAGCACTCTGTTCCACCTAAAAAAATTTTAATCTTCTTTGACTTAAGTCAAATTTGCAAGGCAACATTCCAAATGATACAGCCAAAATTTCAGGGCAAAATGAGGCTATAGCTGTGTTTGGAAGATAGCTGATCAGTCGAAAATTGGCTGATTGACCAAGACAACTGTTTGACTAGTCGTTAAATTTATTTGGTAAGTGACTGATTAAGTTGGCTGATTCAACTCAATCAGTTAAAAATCAACAAGCTGCTAGTACCTAACGTTTGGGGTAATATTACCCCAAACTCAAAATACCGAAATATCTTAGACCTTTACGTCTCTTGTCTTTCTCATTTTCTTTGGAACACTTGCCATCGTTTTCTCTCTACTCTTCCAATCAATGTCTAGATCAGGTTTCCTTCTCATACGATGGGATCTACTCATCGCCGGAGCAATACCGTAACCAACGACCTAACAATGATTTCTCCTCTTGGAATTTTGTGATTTGTTTCCTTTAATGGCTATTGAGATTGTGAGTCCAGAGAGATTGAGTGGATCAGCGCCACCGCCAAAGCAATTTAGTGTTACGAAGTCGATATCGGTGGCAATGGCCACAGAGGTTGATACTCAGAGGAGCCGTGAATTAGAAAAGGTATCTAGAGTTTGTTTTATTTTTGAAAAATATTGGGTCTTTTTGGTAGTGATTGGTGTTGGATTCTTAAATACTAAGATATATAATATTTATTATAATTTTTTTTAAAGCTATGCCCTCATAAGTTATTTTACACACAAACAGTTAATACTAAATAGTTAATTTTATCAAACATCAAATAATAAACAGCTAATACAATCAACTGATCAAATTAGCTAATATAATCAGCTATCAGATAATAAAATTAACTAATAGTTAATACAGTCAATTAATTGTACCTATTTATCTTAAGGGTAAGATTGCAACTCGTAGCCGCTTTATGCAGTATGTGACCCTATTATCGAAATGATGTATCATTTGGGTGTCGCGAGTCATGTCTCTTGATGATATGACAGGCATCCTCGTCATAAATGT
>JANZLX010000211.1:22426131-22436826 GCA_025531955.1 Erythroxylum orinocense | reverse complement strand
CAACAATTCAATATTAATACCATAATAAATCACAAGCCAATTTCCACCATTCAATAATCAATAAATCACCATTTCAAGTTTAATTTCCAATTCACTTCCAAGTTCCAGTTCCAAAATGCAAAATGCCAAAATCCAAATCCAAAATCCAATTCCAATTCCAAATTTAATTTGCAATCCAATTCCAAAATCTAAATCCAATTCCAATTCCGAATTTAATTTCCAATCCAATTCAAAATCCAATTCCAATTCTAAATTTAATTTCCAATCCACTTCCAAGTTCCAATTCCAAAATGCAAAATGCTAAAATCCAATTCCAAACTTCCAATTTCGGTTGAATTTCATAACTAACAAATCACAAAAATCACAAATCACAATTTCGGTTGAACCGAAATCAACAACATCCAAATCCAAAGAAATGAAAATCATACCGAAATCCACTTCCAAAATTTTCCCCAAATCCATTCGGATTTCTTATTGTCAATCGAAACCCACTTCCAAAATTTTCCCCAAATCTAACACAATAACACCAATTTTTAACCTCAAATCCACCATAATCCAACAACCAACACAATCACAGAAGCAATCATTGTCAAAATGTATGAAAAATGAAACAAAAATAAAAAACATACACCCCAAAAACAATCGGGTCTTCAGTGCCAATTCGGGTCGACGTCGCCGTGTGCTCTGGCTGAGCTAAGGTGGTCGTGCCAGCAACGAAGAGGAACAATTGGCGACGAGGAGGATGAGGAGGAGCGGGCTGAGGTGAGGGAGGTCGAATCGTCGAAGACTCGAAGGGAGAGCAAACCACCGGTCGAAGACGAAGGAGGAGGACTGGAGAACACGTCGACGGCGAGACGAGATCCAAAAAGGGAGGAGCAGCGGCATGGAGAAGAAGGAGAAACTGAAGAAGAGACAAGAGTCCAAAAGGTCGAGGGAGGGGAGGGGTAGATTTTTTAGGTTAAATTTTTGTTTTTTGCAATTAAGTCCTTGGAGAATTCAAATTTTTGCGAAATGGTCCGGAAAATACCGAAATTCTTGGTACTGGCCGATACCAACCGAAAACAGCCAGTACCCATCAGAATTTATGCCTGGTATTTTTTTGGCCGTACCGGTACCGATTTTTGGCCGATACTGACCGGTACGGTACGATTTTCATTTCACTAATCACAAATCTTTTTCATGTTCGATCTAGGTCACACCTATAAAATTCAACCTAAAAAACCTATCATTACATATTTCTTAAGAAAAGTGATAATTATCTCCTCTTCTATAAGATCCAAGTGCAAAAAGTTACAAGTCCATCAAAGTAAGGTTCTAAAAAACTACATGTGTTACTAAAGCCTTCAGATCACCATAATTCTTCCTTTCACGTTAATTTTCTTTACATTTCACCCAACAAAATTACAATCACAATCACAATCACAATCACTTCCAAGGTCACTATAAAAGGTGCTAAATGTTAAAATAGAAAATTTTGAAAACCTAACTATCAAATCGCTCTAGCATCGCTCAAATAGTCAAAATCTTACAAAAACACAAACTTCAACAATTGACAAATTACAATAGATAGGTAAATGATTGATACTTTTCTAATATAAATATTTGAATTAATCATAAGTGCATAGCCTAGTTGTAGTCAGCATAGGCAAGTACTGGTCAAATCCCTCAAAGATAATGATTACTAGTAATTATCTTTCTTCTATTATCTAGCCTACAGATTGGATTTTGGTTTTAATTAAAAATAATGTTTAAACAATTAAAATAAAGTAGGAAATAATAATAAGCAGATAAAAAAGAAAATCATTTAGCAAATAATCAATATCACGAATTAGTGTCTAGGTAATAAATCCCCCTAAAACCCTTAGATAATTAACCTTTTATTATGCAATTGTTTTATTGATTATTGGATCATGAAATTTCCTACCTTATGCGGTGGGGATTGTAACTTTCCATGAAATTTTCATTTCTCACTCAACGACGGAACTTTGCTTATTTCTTTTTTTGAGGATTGACGAATCAAATGATATTTTTGTTAATAACTCGAGAGAGAGTACTAACAACTAATCCTAGGTTTATTAACCAAAATTCTTCAGGTTAAAGATTCTAGGATTGCTTTACCAATTTGTTAATTCCACTATTAGCTTTGAACCTAATCTAGAGAAATTATGTTGACCTACCTCTAGGTTCGCAATCAACTCCTTTCAATTATGGTATATCTATGCATACACATGATTTATCAATCTCTGTGTTATGAAATCAAATTATGTACTAATATTTTGGATCTATTAGAACATATATAAAACACATAATTGAATCACACTAAATCATTCAAAACAATTGCATTAAATAAAAGAATCAAAACATATTTTAACAAAAACTAGGGTTCATCACACGTAGACACTAAAGATGTTAAGTTACACATAATAGAAAATGAAATCAAAGACAAAAAGTTCATAATTTTAAATATCCCTTCTTTTTTATCGAATGTTCATGCAAGTTTAAGGTTTGATGTTGTAATCTATTGTATCTGTTGATGATTTATTCATGTTTTCCACTTCTCTGGATCAATATCATCCCTTCTGAATGTTCTCCATGAATGGAATCGCCCATGAATGTCTGGTACTTTCTTTTGTCTCAAATTATGTCTTTTTATAGTAATTTCTAAAGTTTTAGGAGATACAAGATTTGATATATGGAGGGGCATAGGACTGTGTATACCCCAAAATCTCTGAATTAGTGATTCTGTACTAGCTATAAGACATACACCAATATAAGCACGATTGTGTATCCCTTATTTGCTTCAAATCTTCGTTTTATGTCCTGTTTTTCTCTGAATTCTTCTCCTTTTAGTTCATGAAGGCCATTATAACCTATAAATGCACTTGAAGCAAATTAAGTATCAAATATACAACAAAAGTGTAAAATATCAAGTAAAATACATCAAATATGGTCAAATATGTATATATCAAACATTCCCACACTTAAGCTTTTGCTTGTCCTCAAGCAAACCATAATCAAAATTATAAATCTTACAACATCCATCCTTCATTAATCTTGATCTGTCCATTCATACTATAAATCATTATGTCATATTGAATCAAATTAACATACATTAAAGTCAAGTTATCCTAAAATTAACTTCCTAAGTCAATATTAATAGTAATCACATCGATAATATCATTGTAATAAAAAGCATGAACTATTACACCCTTACTAAGATTTCACTCAATGCAATCTAGTATTTAGGGTGAAAAGTATCAAACTCTCAAATCAATGCATAGTAGACTCTTACCATAAGCTTGAATTATTATCAATTCTCCACCACTTATGTATAAACTAGAAACAAAAATCAAAAGATTTTTATGAGGTTATAATGGGGCTTAGGTATGGTATGGTTAGGATAATAAGAAGGTTGAATTGAAGGAAATTTACTGCAGAAAAATTACAAAAACTTGTTACACTAAACATAGGTTCATTCATTATAAAACCAATGGTACTACTCGTAAATTTTTTATATCAATCAAAACAATTTTTTGAGCATTTAATACCAAAATTAAAGGAATGATGGACCTTTCATGATTTTTAAGTTTTAAACAAACAAGTAATGTAAATAACCTTCAAGGTTAAAAACAATAAAAAGGCTTCCAAGAAAAATAAGATAAAAATTAATAATTGGGTATAATCAATGAAAAAGGCTAAGGCTCAACTTGGTTATTCCTAAGGGATAAAATAAGGTAAGGTAATTATCAAAAAAAATAGGATCACATATATTGCTGAATTTAAGTGCTTTTAGCACGACCATGCCTCTAATTTAACAAATGTGATCTCAATATATATAATTAAAACAAGTTCTAGAATTATCCCACTATGCATGATAACACATATGAAAGGATAAAAAGAGATTAAAAATTTTAAATTTAGGCTCAAAAGCTAACGAAAAAGATTGGTACATATAGGTAAATAGTATGTAGTGAAAATTACATTGTGACTATCTCAATGCTTTTTAAAAATACAACTTATAAAAGCAAATTTTATTCTAACTCTCGTCCTTTTGCATACTAATTCAAATCAATATTCAATAATGAAATACGGTAACGATGGACAAATTTCAATTAAGTCATAACATCAGTTTATAATATTAAATATATATATATATATATATATAATAGGGTTAAAAAAAAGTCATGAAAATCATTAATTTCTTCCCCACACTTAAAGTTATACATTGTCCCCAATGTACACAATATAAGTATATATAATAAGTGAGAAGGTTTGCGGTACTTTCCTGAGTAAGATGATTTTTTGATTATGATCCATCTAATATTATATTACATCTTTACAAAACATAAAGAAAAAGGGATAAAAACATTAAAAGAAATAAAAATAACACATAAAAATTAAGAAAAAATAACATTAACTATAATGTTATAGAAAAGAAAATAATAAATACACAATTAATAAATAAAGAGAAAAATCTATGCAAAATCAAGCATCTCCCTCATTATGTGATCCTGGCTGATCCAATGATGATCCTGTACCGGTAAAGGGGCTATACAGGAAGTGCCCTCGCTTGATGATAGAGACTAGAAATATACGCTTAGACGGCTCGCCATTAATAACATCAACTCCCATCCATCTAACTATAGGCTCAAGTCTTCCTAGTCGCTCAATTGCAATCTCAAGTCATTCTACTCGCTCAATAAGCTCCACCTATTGTCATTGAATAATCTTTTGAGTTCCTAAAAGTTGGCCCACCTATCTATCTAATAGTGTTATTTTTACCTAAGCTAGGTTGCACTGGGACCTCTTAGAATATTCGACTATGATCCTTCATCTCCCATCTTAGAGGTGATGGTTTCAACTGTGGTTGCTTTGCTATAGGTGGCTTTGCTCTATCTCCACTCTGCACTGCTAGCTCGTCAAGTTTCCCAATAAGTCTGTAGATACACCTGTAAGACCCCGATGTCAGTGTACCATATGCATATGCTACATTACTGCGAAAATAAGTGCCACCATAGTACTCATTTGTCGCATCAATGGTAGTCGATCAAATAAACCCATCCATCGTGCCAATTTGGTCACATGATGTCTAACATAGATTGTGTCAATCTTTTTGTCTTCACTATGACGCCTAATGAATTGGAAAAGTACATGTTCCAGGTGAATTGGTATCCTCTCGCTCATACTCTATAGGTAGTGCACGTCTATGTTTCTGACAACTCTCCAATTGTCACCTCGACCACTCAACGTGTGACTTAAAATATCGTAGATGTATCTGAGCATAGGATGTCGAAATGTAGAAGCCTTAGACTTGCTTGGGTTGTGGTCATCTTCTGTGCTAATCATACGCCAAAAGTGTCGAGGGGACAATCCATAAGGAAAGTTTGTTTGTAGTGTAAGGTATTCCGATGTTCCCACAGACTCCTAGTTGTAAAGACCCATTATAATGGAAAATTCTGTGTAGCTCATCTTGAACATTTCTCCCATCATCCAAAATTGGATCTGGATCATGTTAGAACAATCCTCATCATAGCAACCTCTCTCCACTAAGAATGTGGAGAAGGCCTCTAGTGTAAGCTCTCTATAAGAAGGTTTCATGATATCGAAGAACTAAGACTGTGCGCCAATGTCAATAAGATCCCAAACTTATTAGGCTAAGCCAACTTTCTCCAATGCCTTCCAGTTAATGAATCTGCTCATGTTGAACTTTTTATCCTCCATTCGTTAGTATTGTCCTCCTGGGCCCCGACATTAAATGATAACATCCTCAGTCGCTTTAGAGGCTGAACTGTAGTGGAAGATGTTGGACCCCGAACTTTTCTTGGAAGTTAGAGCTGTTAAATGAGAAATTGTTGGAGATTATTCATATGTAGAGAAAAAGAGAATTCTTAAATTTGAAATGAAGTAGGAAAGATGGCTTAGGTACAAGATGGGCTATATGTGAAATGTTGGAAGTTAAAAACTGGAAAATGTAATTGAAAGATGTTTTAGCCATAACTTTTGCTCTAGTTATCCAAATGAGAAGATTTTTTATTTGGATTAAACTAGAGCGATAAGGCTACAAATTGTCTAATGAAATAGAGTTCTAATTTAGTCTCTAAAAATATCAATTTTCAGAAATTGAGCATAGAATATTGTTTTAACATAAGAACAGACTGAAATGTTTGGGGTATAACTTTCAGATTTCTGAACGCAATTGAACAATTTTGGTGTCATTAGAAAAGTGAGACAATGAGGAACATTTTTTTAGAAGGAAGTACTATCAAATTCCTTCAATTACATGACTAGAAAAAAAAGGTCTGATTTTTAGAAGGAGTTAAGCTGATTTAAATAATTTTGAGGTCTTGCTAGATTAATTATTTTTATTTAGAGTTGATTATTATGTTAATGTTGGTAGGATTTTAAAAGATGGTTTAGTTAAATTGAGTGGTAAGAATATGTATGTATGAGGGCATTTTGGAAAGATCACTTAAGCATGTAAGTTGCAAAGCATATATGTAAGGGTAAATTGGACATTGTTCACTCATTAATGGCAAAATTGTAATAATAAGGGTTGTTTGGCTTTCAAAGCAGAGAAGCAACGAAATTGTGAGAAGAAACAAAGAGAAAGAAGAAAGAAGAGAGTTCGGTGGAGAGAAAGGAGAGAAAAAGAAGAAAAGCTAGGTTTTGATTTTTTTATAAGCTTTCAAGAGAGATTTTGAAGTTTATTCAAGAAGTAAAAAGGAAGAGGAGGATGAGAGATTCCATTAGAGCCAACAAACTCTTCATTTGGTGAAGGATCAAGGTAAGGGAATTTTTTATTTGTTGGATTTTTAGAAAGATTTTGGTTCATATAGCTTAAGAAATGCATGGGTTTAAGTTTTCTAAGATCAATTTTGGTGATTATGTCTTATGGGTTTCTCAATTTTGAACAAGTTTATAAGCAAGGAATCAAGGTGGGTTTCATATTTATAATTGGATAATGAGCCATTATGTTTTCTTTGTAATCAAGAGAATAGAATGATTTCTAAATTGCTTTATAATTGTGGCATTTGTTGCTTTTGAATGGTTTGCGAAATTACTATATGTTTTGTTATATGAAATTTTGATGATAAATTGTGAATTACTACATGAATGTTTTTTTTTCCAAAAAATTGCATGTTCATGAAAAACAAGTTTTTGAAATGTTGCCATTTGGGCAATCTGTTTTTAAGTTCATGAATTACGTATTATGTGAGTTTGTAGTGGTCTCCTAAGTTAAGTCACGTGCACGTTGACCTACCCGCTAGTGGCATGGAGCTCCTTCATGGACTCCCATAAGTTCATGGCTATGCAAAACCATTATGTGAGATTGCGTTAGTACGTTCTGTTCACAGCTACACAGGACCATTAAATAGAAATGTGTAGTACGTTCTGTTTTTGGATCCACCCGAACCATTTCTGATGTGCTTATGTGTTTATGATTTGTAAACAAGTTGATGCGATCATATTTTTTGGTTTGTAAATTTAACTACATGATGAGAATTTGAGAAACAAGTGTTTTACGGATTTCAACAATAATTTTCTATGACAATGAACTTTTGAATAGTTTTGCTTATTTTTCGTTATAAGCTGTTACCCACGAGCCTTTAAGCTCACCCCCTCTCTTTCCCCTATTCAGGTGATGAGCAAGAGATCGAGTGAAAGTGAATCAAGACATTACTTCGAATTTGCATGTTTTGTTTTGTTTTGGAATAATTGATGTAAAACAAGGCTTCAGGTGTATTTCGAGAATTATTGAGTTTTGCATGCTTTGTATATTGGATTTTGATATTGATGATAATATGGCTTGGAAATGCCATTGAAGTTTGTAAAACTCTTAATTTATGATGTAAATAACATATGGATTTGTGTATGGATTTAAAATGTGAATTTGTGTATGGATGAGGTGGAGTTGGAATATGAATTAATTAAAGATGAGGTTAAGTTGGAATTAAGTACACTTGAAGAAGTTATCAACTTGAGTTGATGATTTTGAACATGAATTGTTGTGATATATATATATATATATACACACACGCACACACATAAGTGAGATGATATGGAAAAGGAAGATAGGAATTGTAAATGGATAAGAATGATGTTGCATTAGTTAAGGAAGTGAATTTGGGACAAAATTCAAGTTTTTCATAAGGGAAAATTGTGTTCTGAGCTCAAAGGAAAAACTGTATCGATTTAGGTAGAATTGGTCAAATTTGTCTTCTTGGAAGTTATAGATGACCTTTCTAGCTTTCCAATGATATAAAGTTTGTAATTTTTGGGTTCCGAAGTGAAAAGATATGATCATTACAAGATGTAATGCTGCAAGGGAGGTATGCACAAGACAGTTATGGAAAAGGATGAGAATTTGTGGATTTGATGAATCAAATGAGATGAGATTTGAGAGTTTTATAAGATTAATTTGGTGTTTGAATTGATATGAAGTGATTTTGCACTAGAAGAGTTGAATTTGGGAAGATTATGAGTGAATATGATGTTAGATTAGATGTCGGAAGCATTGGAGAGGCTTTGGAGCGGTTTGGGGAACCCTTATATCCATTAGACGAACTTTAGGTCCATTAAACAGACCTTCTTAGGTGAAAAATGACCCCCAGCATCGTCAATGTCCATTTAACGGATATCATTTCCGTTAAATGGACCATCTCGGGTCAAAAATGGCCCCCAACCCCGTGTATGTACGTTAGGCAGACATAAACGGACATACCCTGTACACTCGCAATCATTTGCATTTTTGACCCTTTAAATGACAAAATCTTGCTTTGTGTTCTTAATAAAAGTTGTAGATCTAGAAGTCCCCTTTCAAACAGTCCAAACAATACCTCCATTTGACATCTCCATTGAAAGTTATGGCAATTGCTCCAAGTTAGTTACAATATGATTGAGGGTATAAACATGTTGGATTCTTTTAGCCATAACTTCATCATTCAACCTCCAAATGAGGTGATTCCTGAAGCAATAGATTTATAAGAAATTTTGATATCTGTCCATAAAAATTAGTAGCCTTTAGGGTTCATTTGGAAAAGATTGATGGAAACAAAGTGAGGGAATCGATGAAAGAGCATGAATTGATTATGTTACTGGTGATGCTGTCGCCTGCAACCAAATATAAAAAGAAATCACTTTTCCGTTAAAAAAATTAATGTAGTAGTGGCAAGCGGATATCGTTCCCACGAAGAATTTTGCGATTATGGAAATTACGAATTCAAATGGCACAAATAATAACAAGGGGTTTTTTTTTACTTACTGAAATAATAATGAAAATCAAAAAGGAAAATCACAAATTGAAATAATAAATAAGTTTGAAAATTCAATAGGAAAAATACCTTGGTTTCAGTCACCGATGTTACCATGCTATTATGGATCCTTGACATAAAATTGCAATTATTAATAAACATTCATTGGGGAAAGTTTCTCTTAAGTGTAATGACTAGAAACAGGTTTTCTATCAATCTTATTAAAAAATAACCTAGATACGATCATAGGTAAATTGAATAATAGCATTAAGAATCAAGAACCAATGACAAGTGATAAACATGTACCACATGAAATCAATCAAGCGAATACTTTCTTAGAATTTTTTGACTCTAACGTAGAGGGGTTAATCCTAATTGTTACTTATGATTACCGAAACTGAACGTCAGATTTCGTTAACCTAGCGACTGAATCAATTAATCTCTAGTAGCGCTCCTAGAAACTAACGAATTCAATTAAAAAACAGATCCGAATATATTCAATGTTCATTAACAACATGAAAAATATCCAGAAAATCTCACCATAATAATATATAACATGGATTCCTTAACCAAGATAAGAAAATTAACTACTCATAATTGAATTAAAATCAAAAGAAATAATAATAGAAACATTCTCCATAATTGGTGTTTTATGTTAAATCGAAAATCCCTAATTGAAATCTGCAGAAAATAAGAGCAAGAAAATAGAATGTGCAGCCAACGTGAAGATAAGAAAAGCAAGCAAAATAGGAAGGTGTGTCAGTCACCAATCCAAAACCTACGAAGATACTACTGGAATGACGCAACAAACCAAGAAAGCAAGGGTGCGGCAACCAAGAAGGAAAGATACATGATGATCCTAAAACCCTATTATAAAACCTAACCTAATCCACCCTTTCCTTCCCCCCTAATACACGTATAAATATGTGCGGCAATCACCGAAGGAGTTCCCTCTTTCAATTGAATCTCTCTCCTATCTTGATTTGTTATTGTCCAAATTAAGTAGTCTTTTAATTTTCGTGTGAGATGCCTTGAAAAGAAGTCCAAAAGATCTTGGGCGATTGTGTTTCAATTGGGAACAACTTCTGGAAAATCTGCAGATTTAGGATTCTGACCTTAAGCGTGCCCACGCCTAATCTTTGAATTTTGACCAATCTGAAAATTTCAGATTTCTTGCTATATTTTTCCTCTTTTTGATCCTTTTTCATCTTTAGTGTGTTGAAAACCATCTGTGAACAATTATAGATCAATTCCATTAAATTCGGATAATAATTTCAACACCTTAACAATAATTATGTCCAAAATATGTGCAATTAAATTGACTTATCAAATTCCCCCACACTGAACCTTTGCTCGCCCTCGAGCAAACATATCAAATCATTACACTTAACCAATTCATCCTTCAAAGATCAAGTGCACACAATCCATCAACTTAGGTTAGCAA
>JANZLX010000211.1:22410189-22426031 GCA_025531955.1 Erythroxylum orinocense | reverse complement strand
AGTGGAACAAAACCTTGAGGTCTTGGGTTCGAGCAGTGGCTCACCCAAGTTTAAAGCCAAAGAGGACAATACCTGGAATGATGGCGGTGGGGGCCGGGCCCTACAAAACGACTAATTAAACATGCATAAATAGTTGAAAGTGAAAAGATACTTACTTAAGAGTTGATAGATTGCAAGAAAAAACACAAAAATTAGGGTTAGAGAATGCAAAGACAATGATGACAGTGAGAGAGGGAAAAAAAAGAATGAAAAACCTAAAGAAGTTAGGATTTTTAAAGGTGTGTTGTAGACTTACACTATTTGATGCACGATCGTGCACCAATCCATGTATGGCACTAAATCACAGCATTTTGTAGGTTTACACGGTTTGGTACACGAGTGTGTATAAAAATGAGTAAAATTACACTAGCATGTCTTGAGAACATGTAACTCTTTATAAACGTGTGCAACTTTAAAATATATGCTCAAACATAAAAATTTTGCACTTTAGCATTATACTCATAAACACGTATATCCTAACATGATAATTGTGCTCAATCTCATTAAATGCTCAATCTTTTTATCCTAAAACACACCACATGAAAATAAAATTTAATTAAAACCTATACTAACATTAAAGCAAAAACAAAATAACAAGGAAAATAAAATTAAAACTAACTCATAGGTTGCCTTCCTTGTAGAACTGCCTTAACGTCGTTAGCTCAATGTACCCTACATATTTACCATCTTCTTAGGTCTACGATCAGTGGCTTGCCTCCACTCGTTTCTCCGCATAGGGGTTTTGTAGCTTTTAAGTAATCCATTTTTTACAAGATAATCATAAGCACATAATTGATTATATTAATAACACTAATGAATTTTATTAATGCCTGTTTTAATAACAAACTATTAAAAGGATAGGGAATAATAAAACTCCATGAATCTTCAGTTGACACAATCAATTTGTCTTAGAGGAAGCGGAAACCCTTCGTACTTAAGGTGGCTACCAATTCCTTATCAGTAATTTCCTTTTTTGGCTCCTCTGTCAGTTCTTCCTCAACCACCTTTGTCCACTCTTCTTCTTCTTCCTCTTAGATAAAGGTTTCTAGCTCATCTTCTTCAATTACCTCCTACCAGTTCTCAATTTCCTCTTCTTGGATAAAGGCTTCTTCTTTTTTTACTACTTCTTCATTTTCTTTAGGAAGTTCGTTTTCACTCCTTGGGGTGATTTCCATTCCATGTTCTTTAGGACCACTTTCAGTAGAAATAGGCAAACTCTCTTGCATCTCGTATGATATTATCTTTGCCAACTAGTCGATCTGATTCACCATGTTTTATAAACAAGCCTCTATTTCCTAATACCTCATGATTGGTTATTGAATAAAATTTATCATCATATCTTTCAGAGTTGGCTCCTTAATTTGAGCTGCTTGTTAATGTAAATATTCAGCTGAAGTATAATCATTTCATCTATAAGCATAAGAGTTGCTTCATTATGAACTGTAACTGTTCTCGTATGGTTCACCTCGAGGTTGATTGTATATGCCTGATTGCTTCCATATATAGGTTCGTGATTGACATTCATGATTGAAATAGTTACTCCCACAAATGTCGCAAGACAATATGGATGTCAGTTGAGCCTCTAAAAATATGTTAGGAAACCTCTCTTTCCTATATGGTGATGTTATATATTGCGAAGACATATCGTAGCTCCCATAAATTCCATCCTTCCATTGTAAGTTATGGTGATGATTTTAAACCTTAATCCCTAAAATAAACCACAAACATATTGTTAATATAGAGAAGATCAAAAGATAATTAAATGAATGCGCCAAAAATACAACAAGAAACAATTGAAAAAATAATGGCTAGAGTAATAGCATCCTAGTGTTCCTATCATCACTATCCTCATCGAAAGCCTAAGATTAGTTGTAATAGCATCCTGGGCAAGTACGGATTGAATCCCATGAAGATAATGATTACTAGTAATTAACTTTCTTCTATTATCTAGCCTGCGAATTGGATTTTGGTTTTTAATTACAAATTAATACTTAAACGATTAAAATAAAGTCAGAAATAATAATGAGCAAAGAACAAGGAAAATCATTCAGAAAACAATGACTATCACGAATTAGTGTCTAGGTAATGAATCCCCCTAAAACCCTTAGATAATTAACCTTTTATTATGCAATTGTTTTATTAATTATTGGACCATGGAAATTCCTATCTTATGGTAATAACCCTCTCGAGACTACTAACAACTAATCCTAAGTTTATTAACCTAAATTCTTCAAGTTAAAGATTCTAGGATTGCTTTACCGATTTGTGAATTATGTAATTAAGTTTGACCCTAATCTAGAGAATTTATGTCAACCTATCTATAGGTTTGCAATCAACTCCTTTCAATTATAATAGATCTATTCATACACAGGATTTCTCAACTCTATATTGTGAAATCAGATTATTTACCAATATTTTCTAATCTATTAAAACATATAATTGAATCACAACAAATCAATCAAAACAATTGCATTAAATAAAAGAATCAAAATATGTTTTACCCATAAACTAAAGATGTTTAGTTACTCATAATATAAAATGAAATCAAAGAAAAACGAATAGAAAACAAAAAATTCATAATCCTAAATCTCCGTCTTTTTGTATCGAATGTTTTTGTAAGTTTAAGGTTTGATGTTGTAATCTATTGGAATTGTTGATGATTTCTTCATGTTCTTCACTTCTCTAGATCAATATCATCCCTTCTGAAAGTTCTTCATGTCTAGAATTGCCTTTGAATGTCAAGTCCTTTCTTTTGCCTCAACTCACATCTTTTCATAATAATTTTTAAGATTTCTAGGAAATACATGGTTTACTATACGAGCATTCATTGGACCTTATATATCCTAAAATCTTCATAATTTATGATTCCGCATGGGCTATGAGACATACACAGCCATAAGCACAGTCGTGTATTCCTTATTTGATTCAAATCTTCATTTTACATCACCTTTTCCTCCAAATTCTTCTCTTTTAGTCCATGAAGGTCATTACAGCCTATAAATGCACTTAGAGCAAATTAAGTAGCAAATATATATAATAAAAGTATAAAATATCAAATATAAGTATATAAATATAGTTAAATATGCAACTATCAATTAAAATTCAATTTAAAAGCCTATACATAAATAGTTATAATATACCCTCCGACAAATATGTTCTTCAAGAATTCCAGAGACTATGTCGATCTTATCAGGCTTAACCTCCACCAAAGCCTTGGATGAAATAGAGAACGTTCTAAAGAGATGAGCCAAAAGAGCACAGCCATGGTTGCACATTTGTTGCAAAGAGCTCGTCATCTTTGGAACCCAGAAACGATGTCACAAGACATATTGGGAGTTTCATAGTTAAAGGCAAACTTGTTCTTATCATTGTCTTGTGGGAGTTTGTTGTTGTCGATCTTATTGTAGTCATAATAAAACACAATGCACTCCATTTCAGAGAAATAATATTCTCCTTCATCAAACTCACCTTCTAAATAAACCAGAGCACTTGAAATTTTGTCTGTGATTTCATTCTTAACAATTTTAATACTTAATTTGAAATAAGTAAGTCGGCGTGACATTGTGGGACTCATAATAACATTCAAAATATTATTTTTTTTGTCATGTCAATGATATGAAAAAAAAACACTAATTATGTTATGTTCTCGTCATCTTTTTTGTTGACGTAGAATTTATTTGAATATTTCTAAAATGACATAATTTAATTTAAACATTTCAAAACGTTAAAATTTAGTTTGTTATCATAAACAAATCTTAGGGTTTTTGTGTCCTTTTGTCTTACTGAGAAAGAAAACATTATAATGAATAGGTCTCATTGCTTTGGAACTTACAGGTAAATTTGCTTGGAGCTATATTTTTATTTTAAAATATTTTAATTATAATTATTTTATATGTCATTTTTTACATAGCTGTTTACGCAATACATTGATATAAAAATTAAGGGTAAATTATTTTTTAATAAATTAAAATATTAAAATTTAAGTAATATTTTAATTTAAATTTTAATATTTCTTACTAATATTCTGAAATCTGACAAAGTTTACGATTTAAATTATGATTTATCCTAAAATGCATATTTTTTTATCAGTTTTCTTTTTCATCGCAGAAATTAGTTATTTTCTTACCAGGTAATAACTTAAATAGTTGTTCTCATATGCTAATTACAAAGGAAACGAAATGGAAGATGTATTCATTTTATGGACCGCGCGTTTGCAGCTTGCTAAGGATATTATTCACGAGATTACATTGATCAATGTTCACTAAACAACAAATAATTGAATTAAAGCAAATGATTAAAAAGATGTCAAGGCCCATTTTTCACATGCAGGAGTCGAAGCACTTCACAGTTGTTCCTAGTGCAGCCATGGGGAAATGGCAAGAATCCAGCTTACTTGCATAAAATAGGAAACAAAAAATCAGTTCTTAGTTTGTTCTATCAAATCTTATCCACGTATTTATGTATATGTAAAACGTGGATGAGACCCGCGAAAGAACAAGGTGGGGACAGATCATCTGATCCCTCAAACACTAAATTCTATTGGTGTGTCATTGGCTACCAGTAACAGATAATAGTCACCCACCTCGAAAGATGATAAAGAGAAAATGTAAACAGTAGCAGAAGAAGCAGTAGCAAATCTCTGAGCTTTCAGCGAGAGAGTACAGGTAGGTGGTGGCGGTGACTGTGCTAGTTCTGAGAATGATGAAGACAATACGATATTGGGTCAGTTTTGTTTCCTCCATATTTATACAACGTTAGTTTAGGGTCACAAATATATAGCAGAATAAGCTGACAAGTTGGGTTCGTTTCTGTGTGCATGCCCTTCTACGTACAGTTGCACCAGTACCGATCACCACTTGGGCGATAAACAACTTACAGAAATAATGTTTTATTCATTTTCCTTGAAAGTCTCAAACCAATATACATGTATAGCAACGTTTCCCTGAGAATCAATCCGAGTTTCAGTTTCTAGATGAATAATAAATGTAACTAAACGTTGGAATTGGATTAAAATTCTTGTTCTCATTATGAAATTAGAATTTTGGTTGGAGCAAATTGTAAACCAAATATGATAATCTAATAATGATTAAGTAGTTGGTCATAATTGAAAATTTATGTCCTTAATTATTTTGAAGGCTAATATATTTATTTATTATGCTTCATTATTTTATTTAGTATGTAACACAAATTACACAACATTCTAATCCCAATTAACAAGGTACACAACTTTCTCCTTTTGTTTTCCATAATATAAAACAAAGTAAAAAATAAATTATTTATAAATATTTTATTTTACTAAATATTTTATCTTTAAAATTTTAAAGTTATAGATAAATTTTTAATTGAAAGGCGTCACAAATTATGCGTACATTTATATTTTATTAGTTTTTAGTTATGAAAAGAAATTACAGGGTCTTAATATGTGTTAAAGTTAGGTAGAATATTGAAGAATTGATATATTTTATTGAAATTTTCATTCGCTTTTAAGTTAATTATTGTGTAAGGATTTCAATTTCATAGAAATTATCAAATATTCTTTAATACGATTCAAGTAATAATGCTACACAAAGAAGTGAAAAAGGAGATGAACCTTTATAAAATAGAGGACTGCCATTATAGTTTTAATTAACATTTTTGGCTTTTATAAATTTAGAGAGTAATCTTCATCATGAATCTATTATAAAATTTATATGGATTTTAATAATGATTAAAATTAATGTACAAACTTAAACATTATTTAGAAGAATAAACAATTTTAAAAATTCACATTTTTTTTAAAATAATTTAGAGAAAAGATGGATTTTTCGTTAAGTGTTATAAGTATCTTTGATATATAAAATATGAAAAGTCAAATTTAAAATGTGAATGGTAAGCGCCAATTTTGGGAATATGTATTATATATATTATATTTTAATATGTAGTTAAAGTTATGTTAATAAACTTATATAAATGAAGAAACACATAATTGATAATTTAAACATCTTTTCTTTAAAATCTTTTTTCCATAATCAAAGTGACAATCATATTGATAGTATAGGATCTAAAGAAAATTATTAGAAATAAGATTATATTTATTTTAAATAAATACTACAGCCATTGATATTCACTTATATTTTGGAAAACATATATATATATATATATATATATATATATATATATATAAGGGTTACTTTTTGTAAATAATTAATTATTTTTTGTGCAATGAAAACTTTCTAGAAGGATTAAGAATTATATACGAAGAAAGGGAAACAAACTTTTTGAAAACAATCCGTATAACATACTTTGTATTTTTATGCTTGCTTACTAATTCATGAAACCTTTTTCTCATGTATAAGTATGAACATCAATTTATCAGTAACATGGTTGCTTATTCATTTCAAAGTGAAAGGGACGTGCCTGATAGGTCGGGAAAAGCTATAATGGAATGATGTATTTGCTCAACTACATTTTATTATTGTATGAAAATGAAAAGTTGATATTATTTAACCAATAGTATTTACAAACAAAAAACAATAAGTCACATAAAGAAGATCGTCTAAAGTACAAAAACAAATAGATTAAGTTAATAAATTGAATTAAACTAAAAGCATATATATCGAATGGTTCAATACTTAAAGAAACATCATCGAAACAACCTTTACATCTTTTAGGGATGAGAGATATCAAAATAAAAAGGGAAATGAATGATAACAACATTGGTCTTGTGTGCCTTTTATTGATTCTTAATACAATTTAACATACATAATTTTGATTTAAGAATCTAATTTCGATATTAAACATACTATCAGACCTTCCCAGATCCTACTTCATTACGGGATTTCAGGTTGAGTGATGAAGATAATGATTAATAATGACATTTAAAGTTATCATTAAAAAAACAGTGCAAACTCTATTCTATACATTAAATTATTTATCTAACTTTATTCCTTTGAGTTTCATTTCATTAATTAGTAAGTACATAGCCATAAGTACAAGTCATATTTACTTTAATTTTGTACATAATAAGAGGTCATTTTATATCAAATTCTCCTTCTTTAAGATTAGATATATCTTACTTGGATGATCCATCTCATTGCATAGCTAAACGAAATATCCAAGAGGTCGTGAAGACAAAGTGAAGCCAACTAGGGTGCAATATGTACACCAAAAATGGCCACCACTCATTAAATGACAATTGCAAGCTCTAGATCTCCCCAATTCCCCACTCAAGATATCTGTGACCCCCACTCCACAACTTCTTTCAGTCACTTCTCTTCTTTTCTCTTCTAAATTAAGGACAAGTAAGAGGGGGTGATAAAGTTTCTTTCTTTCTTTCTTTCTCTGTCTTTCTTTTGCGTCTCCTCCTCTCTTTCACCTTCAAACCACACCCCAGCGATCATTTCAGAGAATATATATATAACAGTAATACTTAATTGAGAGACACCTGCATGGAGTTGGAGTTGCTTAAGAGCTTAAAATCAACAATTGTATTGGATATAGCTCATAAAGATCGAAACCTTTTGTGTAACTAACGCGCTAGATTCTTCGGAAACAGTAGGCAAAATGGTTTTGGTGAACATGGAATGGGCTACAGTTTGGTGGGTGATTGCGGTGATTGTTGTAGGATGGTTTTGGTACTGGAAAGCGAAGTTTAGAGTGGAGAAGAAGTATGGAGTTCCCAAGGGAAGCTTAGGTTGGCCATTTATCGGAGAAACTTTCGACTTCATTGCGTGTGGTTATACCTCTCGACCTGTTAGTTTCATGGAGAAAAGAAAATCTCTGTAAGCTTTCCTAATCAGTTCTCTACATGTTCTTGATCTTTGTAATTATTCTTCTTCCCCCTTTCAATAGAGTTGAAACTGAGCCTGGTTCTTTTGATGCATGAACTTTTCTAACTCCCTTTTTGAAAAGATAAACATGCTTTATTCTCTTATCCATTTCGGTTCGATTATTAGCCGAAACCTTTTCTTCCTCAACTTCTAGGGCTTACAGGTTGACTGATCCCTCTAAATCTATGTTAGTTCTGTATTGATAGCATATTAAGCCATTGGTTTTCCTCGCTTATGTTGTTCTTTCCTTCTTCTTGTTTTTAGCCTTAGGGGCTGCCCTCAATCATGTAGAAGTGGTTCCAAAAGTTGTTCATAAGTATTAGTGTCCGATGGTGGGGGCGGATTGATCGTGATAAATAACCAACGGATGGTAACTCAAACTAGCAAGAATACGATGTAAATTAGTCATTGTATATACGTTTCTCAATGAAATAGAAGTAACCTAGTCATAAATGAGCTTGATTTTGATATTATCCGTCAGCCGAAACCATGTCTTAGTGATCAATTTCTGAAGAAAGAAGACAAAAAGGGATCATGCCTCTTTGCTCCTTTTCCAGATTCCTTTACCCTATGTGAACCCCCTCCAAATAACAATAATACTTCGAGTAGTTACACAATCAGGCTAATAGATGATTCAGGTTTCAATGAATACTTCTCTCATTTAATCACTATAATAAGTGGACCATGTCAGCATACTAGCTAGACTACTAGCATAGGTTTTTAGTGCTCAAAAAGTGGGTTGTGTTACTTTCTTTGGGTAGTAAGTGTAGGCATTTAGTATGAAATTAGATGTCCCATAATGACTTGATTACAATTCGTTTGGTAACAACCAGCCAACTAACCTAAACACTAGAACCTACTTTCGTACTTGGGAGGAGAATTTTGATTGTGACAAAGGCAAAACCCTGCACGAGACGATAAACGGCAGCTCCGTGAAGTAAAAGAAAGTAAAGCCTGACCTACATTAATTGGACCTTTAGATATATACTGGTATAGCTTGTGAAGTCAGTAATGAGTAACCACAGCCTCTTGTGTCAGAGTTTAGATTTATGTCCAGATTTACTATTTCTTATAAAATTTTAGTTATTTATCTTATAAATTGTATAAATTTTATACGAAACTTATATAAATATATAACTAAAATTTATTAAACAAAATAAAACACTGTAATATCTCAAAAAAATTATGAAATATTTGTGACAGTCGGCTTTTCACTTTTCAAAGAAGTGACCATTTGCATTCTATTTTCAAATGCCTGTATGATAAAACAAATCTCTCTTTTTTTTCACTTCTCGTTCGCATCAATTTCGTTTTTCACTTTGTCAGATACGGAAAAGTGTTCAAAACACACATCCTGGGAACTCCCATCATCGTGTCCACTGATCCTGAAGTCAACAAAGCTGTCTTACAAAACCATGGCAACATTTTCGTCCCTGCTTATCCTAAATCAATCAGGGAGCTCATGGGAGAGCATTCTATACTCCAAATGAATGGGAACTTGCAGAGACGTGTCCATGGGATAATTTGTCGATTCTTGAAATCATCAGAACTCAAAACCAGAATCACCAAAGACATTGAGAACAGTGTCAATCACACGTTGGCTTCCTGGAAGCACAAATCGAATGACCTCATCTACGTCCAGACTGAAGTAAAAAAGGTTACTTTCGTCTCATAATATCTCTACACATTAAAACAAAGTTTTATGCCAACTCTTATGAAGCTTTTGCTTTCTGGGTTGTTCTCACAGATAACGTTTCAGGTTCTGGTTAAAGTATTGATTAGCATTAGCTCAGGAGATGACTTGAACTTTCTGAAGACTGAATTCGACGAGTTTATTAAAGGGTTAATCTGCTTACCTATCAAACTCCCTGGAGCAAGGTTATATAAATCTCTGAAGGTACCACATTCAAACTGATGGTTGAATGCATGCCATATGTAATAAGGTCCATCCCAAATCATGGTTTGCTGTTGTCTAATGTGTGATCGTATAGGCTAAGGAGAGGATGTTCAAGATGGTGAAAAAGATTGTAGAAGAAAGAAAATTGGCAATGGAGAAACAATCAGTGGACTACAAAAGAGCCAACATCTCAGTCACTGACGCAGTGGACGCTCTTTTACGTGACAACGATGAAGCCAATGAGAGGACGCCTCTACCTTTGGATTTCATCGCCGGGAATATCATAGAGATGATGATCCCAGGGGAAGAGACAATGCCGACAGCCATGACCCTAGCTGTCAAATTCCTCAGTGACTGTCCAGTTGCTTTAAGGCAGTTAAAGGTCGGTCTTCAACATCGATTAACTAACTACTAGTCTGCGCTATTATCTATCTAAATTATATATTACATGTAGCCTAATTTGTTTTTCAATTACTAAATCCAACGAAAATTCGTAACTTCATACTAAATATCTAAATAATCACTTCGTATGATAGCAGCTGAATTAAAACTAAATGCCACAAATCTCTATATTTTTTATTGGTCATGATGGCACTGGCCTTTCCATCTAACGACCAGTATCAGTTTGGTGGGCCCCAGCATAGCACACTGTAGTTTGAAGTGTTTGACTTTTAGTAAAATGTCATTTTCATTAGACACACGTGAGTTAAGAGCGATGGACCCTACTTATGTTGCGTGGACACTTCTTTGCCGTATGATTTTGGATTGGTTGATTGTCAGGAGAGGTCCACCCTATTAATTCCCTGTCTTTTAGACAAAAGGTCATCATAGCTTTCGACAATGGTACCATTTACAGAAGTTTTTTGGAAAACTTTCCGTCTTCTTCTATCGCTATTACCATCAACTACATGTTTATTTTTCCCGCTTATCAAAGTTCTGAAGGCATTGATGGATGCAAGTAATTTCTGTTTCTACTGTTTATCAAATTTCTTAAGGCATTGATTGATGCAAACAGTTTCTGTTCTACTGAAATTTTCCATCGTAAGCCATATGCATTAAGTGATCATAATAATGCCTGTTTAGTGAATGCCTGTTTTATTTTAAGCATATAGAATGAAAATTTTGACACAAGGGCAGGACCCTGCTAAAAATTTAGCCTATCGTATACTTGAAATTGACCATTGAAGCTTGAAATGGCTTCTCGGTTGCAATTTGTTACCTCAGGACAGATTTTTTTTTGGGTAAATACCTCAGAACAGATTTCCTGAAACCATGTGGCATATCTCTTCAGAATGGGAACTGATCCTACTCTTGGGGGATGTCCTTGTTATTATGCTTTGGTGGTTACATATGTTCGATCTGTGTCTGTTAATAGGAAGAGAACATGGAACTGAAGAGGAAAAGGACGAGTTCCTGTGATGAATATAGCTGGACTGACTACATGTCCTTGACCTTTACCCAAAATGTAAGTCTCGGTGTTCTTGCAAGGCAAGACTCTAGGTGTAGAATTACTATAGACAGTATCCGTGCCAATTATGAGTTTATGTATGATGTATCAGCTTGTTCACTTGTCTCTGTTCATTTGTTTCATGTTGTCACCACACCAGGTCATCAGTGAAACTCTTAGATTGACGAATATCATTAATGCTGTTTGGAGGAAAGCTGTCAAGGACGTGGAAATAAAAGGTTTTTTTTTTTTTGGTGGTTCAATATCATTATCTTATCTTTCCCATGAAACTAACAGAAATTATGGTTCTTTTCCAGGGAATTTGATTCCAGAAGGATGGTGTGTCTTAACTTCTTTTACTTCTGTTCATATGAATGAAGAATACTATGAGAATCCATACCAGTTCGATCCATGGAGGTGGGAGGTATGTTAAACTTTACTTGACAAGATTATAACAAAGGATTCCTAAAACTCATTCCTCTAAACCTTGGTTTGTGAAAGGAAATGCTCTTACACATTTACTTATATATTAACTATCAAGTTATCGTGTTTCAGAAAACTGGAGCAGCTGTAGTTAACAATTGCTTTACACCTTTCGGCGGCGGCCAGAGGCTGTGTCCTGGTGTAGAACTATCCAGGCTAGAGATCGCAGTTTTCCTTCATCACCTAACCACCAGCTTCCGGTAAGTACACTCCCTGAAATGTTTTCATATATTAGCCTATAGGTTTACTTGAACCCTGTCAAGAAAAAAAGTTTGATGCTAGCTAATTTGACCACACCAGTTCCATTTACTTCCAGGTGGGTAGCTGAGAAAGATAAGATTGTATACTTCCCTACTGTAAGGATGAAGAGGAAGTTGCCAATAAAGGTGACAGACAACTTAGAACAGCTCTGAAAACTCAACTAATTTCAACTAGCAGAGGACTAACATACTGAGGAAACTGATAAACCAAAGTTTGTGAATTTCACGACTAGGTTGCTCTCAAATAGAGTTGAGTGTCGTATTGTTCAAACTTTGGTTAAATAGAATTCAAGTCAATCTCAAATTTATCTCAAGTTGAATAGTAAATTGAAAAGGAAAGGTTCAGGTTTGGTTTACAATTTGTCATTGAAAGAGCTGAATGTGCATGTGTATTTTCATGAAAGGGCAAATGGGTAAGCGTCTTCTGGTTAGTTTAGGTGTTACTATCTGGCTAGATAATAGCACTGGCTGCTTTGACCCTCTCTCGACGATCTGTCGTAGATCACATCGCAAGTGGGGGATGATTGGATAGGCTTAATGTGTCCACAATCGCACAAAAAATATCTCGCCTGATTTGATAGTAACACCTCTTGGGCTGTTGTTATAGACGAGACGTGGCCTTGCTTAACTACCCCATCAATAATATTGGGCTTGTGGAGCCACTCTAACAGCTCCGTGCAGTGACAACTCTAGATGTGGTTGCCATTGTGACATGGATGAGCTGCTGGGGCAGTTAGTAGTAGTAGTTGTTATAGCAGTGCCCATTTCTAGAGGATAGACGTCTGAAATTTCCAATCTTTCAAGATTTTAGGGAACTGTTTGTGCGTATCCAGTTGTCAAGCTTTTAAACAATTCCACCAATCACTACATGAAACTTCAATCATTTCCTCTTCAGTGAGACCTAACAGTCAGCAGCAAGCAGTGTGAAGCACTTGGCCAACAAATAAAAAGGTAAGCGAAGTGGCGAAACTGTAAGCTTGCAGGCGATGCATCAAATACCTCGACCCTCTCTCAAAAGCTCAGTAATCTCTTGAAGGGGTTTGGATCCATAGTAAATTCTTGCCTTTCATGGTATAAAGATATGGCAATGGGCAATTAGTTTGTGAATACATAAAAAGTCGTACAAAACATGATGTAGAAATCTCATATTGACTTCCTCCGATTATGTTCAAAACAATCTTCCAAAATGTAAAAACAAAAGGAAGTTATTTTCCATGTCCTAAATTGTGTGTTTGCTAAGAAAACCTAGCTCAATTGCAAAGAAGATAAGGCACCAGATACACAGAAACCGGCTCCATCAAATAGGCCAGTTTTCATTAATCAATCAGCTGAGAAGGAAAAAATTCCCAGAAATTCAGCAAATATTCTCAAATGGTAGTCGCAAAAGCTTCGATAACATATGCAGATGAGATCCAGAGCAAGAAACTAAGCCATGGATTTCCTTTTCTCTTCCTCGAGCTGCTTCAGCTCTGCTAGTCTTTGTGCCCACTCTCTTTCCCTCGAAACTGTAGCCATTTTACGCTCCACCCTCTTAATATTTTTCCTCCTCTTAGCCTCCTGTAATTGAGCTTTTCGCTTCTTAGCCTCTGCCTGTTCATGTTTAAGACAAACCCATATTGAACTAAAGATATTACATCAAGATAGGAAGTAAAATGCATGCAAAAGCAGAACATCTGTGTTCACAAGGGGAGACCATACAAGCTCCACAAAGATAGTCGCAGTGTGAGTTTTGCGCGTGGATGCAATTATATAATTTGCCGATATGCAGCAGCTCTGAATTGAAGAATGCAGATTACAATTGGAAATATGGGTCAAAAACTTTAGAGAGCTTATAAGTCTTGGCTCAGAGACTCAAAATGCATACATCATAATTGGAAGAGATGAAGGCTGGATTAAATAAATCTGACAAGAGATTGAAGATAGCTGATACTTCATTTTCAACAGTAAATACATTATTTTAGCTGCATCATTTCAGTCTACACGAGACTTGACATCAAACAATCAATGGTTCCTCAACTCCACCAAGGTAAACTTAAGCACACAGGCTTATCCAACATCCCTAGACTGCTTCACATTCACAAGCATTGTTTAATAACAGCAAAAACAAATAAAGTTAAAATATAGTTTCCTAGTACATTTCTTGTCCCCAAATTTAAACACTTTACAAAGAGCAATACAGGAACAACTAACGTCAAAACTTATAGAACTGCAAACAGACCAGTCCTATCAATCTCTGCTCTTAATCTATGTACATTCTCATCTGATGTAATAATTTTTATCTGGAGATACGGTTTGAAACCTTTACTTAAAATAATATTTCTTTCCTTTTGCTATTTGCGCATTAGAGACTAGAAAGCTAAAAGCCAAAAGTGAAAGCACTCTTCCATCACCCGGTTCTGGGGAGTTTAAAAAATCTAGAAAACAAGACTCAAAATTTGTCCTAGATTTCAATTATGTGTATCCACTCGTCAACATTCCCTTAGCAGATACAAATACACTGATTCATTCATCAAAGTTCCTAAACTTTTGATCCTCAATTACCGCCCACAAGATTAACCAGATACAATTATCAAGAATCCAACAAAAACAGATCTTCCTAAAGTAATCACGAAATACTAACCAATTTAAAAGCTCGGCGAAGCCTCATACGCTTCTTTTCATTCCTTCTCTTCAAACTCCCTTCATTAGGGTTATTGGGTTGAATAGGTTCTCCGGGTACGTACCGAACCCAAGCATGGGGCCCTACATTTCCAATTCAATCACCATCATTATAGTATTACACACCATACCCATTACACGATACAAAATAAAGAAGAAAACAATCATCTTTAGAACCATGAACTTCACTGATCACCTGAAGGTCTCAAACTGGCCCTTTTTCGACGAGGTTTGTCGACGGGTCTTCGCTTGGGAAATCTGTGGTCAGTCAAGCTATCGTAGTGGCTCGATTCAGTGAATATGCTGTATTGGTTGGAGAAATGCGGCCATTGAAGCAATCCCCTAGGTATAGCTGCTTCAAACTGGGATTTTATTTTTGGAGACAAAACCGGTGGCTGTGAGGCTATTAAGGTACAAGATACCAGCGTTTTCGATAAGGGTCGAACGATGCTCCGTAAAACGCCGAATCCCATCTCTAATACATTCAGCCTGTTTGGTTCACATAATGGAATAGATAAGGAATAGAATAATTATTCTTTGGAATAGAAAATATGAGGAATAGAATAGAATGTTTATTACTTTGTTTGGTTTAAGGCATGGAATAGATAAAAAATTTCTATTCCATTGTTTGGTTTGAAAATATAGACTTAGAATAGGAAAGGAATAACTAACCAAAAGACCAAAATATCCTTATTATTATTATTATTATTGTTATTGTTATTATTATCATTATTATCATTATTATTGTTGTTGTTGTTTGTTATTTATATTATTATTATTATTTGTTATTTATATTATTATTATTATTGTTACCATTATTATTATTATTATTATTGTTGTTGTTGTTATTATTATTATTGTTGTTGTTTGTTATTTATATTATTATTATTATTATTATTGTTGTTGTTGTTATTATTATTATTGTTACTTCAATCAATACATTTTTTGTTTGATAGTCACCAAAAAGTTTTCTCTGTAATGTATTGGTCTATATAAGTTTTTGCTTTATGACCAAAAGATAAACTGATTCACGTCTCTTTTTCAGGTCCTCCTTTCAGTACCATGGACCTGGAAAAAGTTAATCTAGTATTGTGACAAGGGTTATGACTCCAGAATAACTGTTCATTAATTTTTGCAGGGATCAAGAAATTTACGGGAAGGTTTAGTACTAATCTGTCTAAAGATGCATGTCTAAGATTACTTTTGAAGTTAAAGGTCGTTCTCTTTTAAGACTAAAGGGCATTCGTAGT
>JANZLX010000211.1:22382170-22399709 GCA_025531955.1 Erythroxylum orinocense | reverse complement strand
AGCGAGCCGAGTTCACTGACCTTGACTTCAATTTTGCTTTTTGTACCATATGTGAAGAAGACACATAATGGTTAACGCAATGGTGATGTTTATGAATTTTAGGCAGGAAGCTAGTAAAGGCATGGCACCAGGATCTAAAGAATTGTTTTGCAGCTTGACTTTAAAGCAACAACAGATAGTAGCGATCTTGGGCTGAGTTTTTGACAAGAAAAGATTTGGAGACGGGAAAGTTGAAGGGAGAGTTGTGACAAAGAAGACGGACAATGACAGTAACCATGTTCATGAGATTGTTTCTTTAGTTCACATGGAATTGTTGAATGTGGGTCCTTTTTCTTTTTCTAAAACACTTGTTCTTTTTCTTTTGTTTCTGTTCTAAATTCTGATTACATGTGATCTTTTACGTCTACAGATTTCTTCTTTTGTGGGATGGTTGAATGTTGGGTACGAATGTACCGAGCTTGGCCACAGAATTGCACTTTAACCTTATTGTAGATTCTTTTAAGGATACTTTCGAAAATAGGCTCTTTGTTAATTAGACATAAGGTTTTTTATTACGTATCAACTGAATTGTTGCTGTGATCGTTAAAGGCGCGTTAAGCACTTACCAACGACGAGTCTCACTCTTGGTAAGAAAAACAGTGTATAAAAGCTTCTTAGTTTTACTCTTATCAGGGAGTTTTGTCAGATACTCGTTATGTTTCTGTTACTGTTTTAGATAGTAGCTCACAGCCACGCAGTGATCACGATTGCCACTTGTTAACTGTGTGAAGTTAATAGCTGTCAATGCAGTAGTTGTACACGCACACACACATATATATATGTTGATCTCCTAAGCTTAAGAGTCTGAAACCTGCGAGTGTGGAGTCCAACGCAGACATGGGTCCTGTTTCTCTTCCACAATAGACCAAGTAGAACACAACCACAAAAATCCTTTTTTCACTCTGACTACTTGCTCATTCTTTGCCTTCACACGGAACTTCTTGTGAATCAGGTGAAGGGAAGAATGGGAATTAACTCCGTTTCCAAGTTGGTAATTTTGTTGTTCTCGGTTATGTGCTTGGGTTCTCGGCTGATCCAGTGTAAAGTAACCTACGACAGGAAGGCAATTGTGATTAATGGCCAGAGAAGAATCCTCTTTTCTGGTTCTATTCATTACCCAAGGAGCACTCCGGATGTACTTTAACTTCTTCCATTTCTTTCTCTTCTACATTTTCTCCTTTTAAGTACCACTTAATTTGTTTGTGCTTCTGTTTAGTTGTGTTCACTTGGTTGTCTGATGTTGTCACTAATTTTCTCGACAAATGTGGCCTTTTTCAGATGTGGGAAGATCTGATACAGAAGGCAAAAGCTGGGGGCATAGATGTGATTGAAACCTATGTTTTCTGGAACGTGCATGAGCCTACTCCTGGAAATGTATATAATTGTTCTACCTTTCTGATTTGTTTTCTGCACTTAGTTTTTCCTTCTGGATTTCCGCTTTCCTTTAGCGTTAATTTGGTTTCTCGCATGCTGCATCGTTGTATGAGCTTTAGTACAACTTTGAAGGGAGATATGATCTAGTGAGGTTCCTAAAGACAATACAAAGAGCAGGCCTCTATGCCCACATTCGCATTGGACCTTATGTTTGTGCGGAGTGGAATTTCGGGTACCTCACACTCCTCTGTTTTTTAGTAGTTCTTGTGAATTGGACGGTTCCTTACCTCAACGTTTTTCTCTCCCTTTTTTCTTTTACTTTTGGTCATTTACTATCTATATCTACTTGCTGATATGTGTGCTTAAAACTGTTGTTAACATTTATTTCAATTTGCTGCATGTTGCTTGCAGAGGGTTTCCTGTTTGGTTGAAATATGTACCGGGAATAAGCTTTCGAACAGACAATGAGCCTTTCAAGGTTTTCTCTTTTTTCCGGTATCTTGGAGTTTATATATAACAACCGACACCCAAAACAATGCAGAAAAAACTGAAGTCAGAGATCTTTTTTCGCGTACCAAGATTGTTCAGTGGAGTCTTTTTATGTTGCAGAGAGCAATGCAAGGGTTCACTGAGAAGATTGTGGGATTGATGAAGAGTCACAACTTGTTCGAGTCCCAGGGCGGGCCCATTATTCTCTCTCAGGTACTTATTTTAGTCTTTTGCTCCTATATTGTTGCAGATTTACCTCATCGTCAGTTCTGAGAAGTGAGTTCATGATTAAAGCACACACTAGAATAATTTGTCAATTCACTGCATCTTATTCATATTGCTTAAACAAAAGTTGGACTAACTATGTGTTCTCCTCTGGTTCCCTTCTGTATCTTTATGAAGATTGAGAATGAGTATGGGAAACAGAGCAAGTTACTTGGCTCTTCTGGTTATAATTATATGACATGGGCAGCAAATATGGCTGTTCAAACAGGAACTGGAGTTCCCTGGGTGATGTGCAAGGAAGAAGATGCCCCTGATCCAGTAGTAAGCATTCCCATACTTGCCCAACAAAAGCTTAAATATTTTATTCCTTTTGTTTTTCTCTTGTATAATAAATTCCATGACTTTTCATTTCTAATGTTAGATAAACACATGCAATGGCTTTTATTGCGACTCTTTTTCTCCAAACAAACCTTACAAGCCAACAATGTGGACAGAAGCTTGGGGCGGATGGTAAGGATATTCATATTCTTGTAGTTTTGAACCACATCAATAAATTGACTACAAATCCAACCACTTTCTGGTTTTGTCCACCTCTGAAGGTTCACCGAGTTTGGTGGTCCAATTCATGAGCGTCCAGTCCAAGATTTGGCATTTGCAGTTGCTCGATTCGTACAGAAAGGAGGATCCTTTGTTAACTACTACATGGTTAGTTTTTATCTTTTAATGTTGTCCACAATTTGATGAAACTTGGTTTCAAAATTCCGTTTTACTATTAGTGGCTTTGAATGTTGAAAACAGTACCATGGAGGGACTAATTTTGGTCGAAGTGCTGGAGGCCCTTTCATCACTACCAGCTATGACTACGATGCTCCACTAGATGAATATGGTAAGACGAATTACACGTGCTTACCTCCAGTGACTTCTTTAATAGTTTGCAGAATTAAGGTTTCAGATGCCATGTGAGATAGCAATACTTTATATTAGCTTCATCTAAATACATTTGGATTATTATGTGAAAGAAACCTAGGATTGATCGTTACTCTGACTTATGAAAATGTAGCTAATTGCTTTTAATTCATGACTAAATTTTTCAGAGTAAACCAAAATGTAACTCAAGTTGTACTAACCTAGTTATAACATGAATCATGTATCTAACTGCATTGACTTCTTAAATTGACAGGTTTGATCAGGCAACCAAAATATGGACATCTAAAGGAGCTTCATAGGTCCATTAAGATGTGTGAGCGAGCTGTAGTTTCAACCGACCCCGTTGTGACTCAACTGGGGACCTATCAACAGGTTTCTCCTCCTTGACAATTTTTGTTCCAGAAATCGAGTTTTTCCTAGAGTTGTTAACCCAAAATTTGGGCTTTCCAGGCTCATGTATACTCCTCAGAATCGGGACATTGTGCAGCTTTTCTTGCAAACTATGATATACAGTCTGCGGGAAGAGTGTTGTTCAACAACATGCACTATAATTTGCCTCCATGGTCCATCAGCATCCTTCCCGATTGCAGAAATGTGGTCTTTAACACTGCAAAGGTATTCACTCGCCAACTCAAACCCATGCATCCTTAAGAGATAGAGAGGGAGAGGGAGGAAGTGTTTCTTATTCTGAATCCATCACAAATAGTAAATGCCAGACTAACTGAAATAAATGACAACTTACACTGTTCTCCATAGGTTGGAGTTCAAACATCTCAAATGGAAATGTTACCCACAAATACTGAGATGCTTTCATGGGAGAGTTATGATGAGGATATTTCTGCACTTGATGATAGCTCAACTTTCACTGCCCCTGGTCTTTTGGAGCAGATAAATGTCACAAGGGATGTTAGTGACTACTTGTGGTACATAACAAGGTAAGACTGCTTACAAAAATATCTGGCATGCTTTATTTTATGTTGTACTGGTAGGCGTTTTACGTCTTTCTACATCTTGTTCCATATCTCTTCCCCTTCAACTTGGGGAAATAAGCAGTTAAATGCTTCTAATTTGTACCGATACTTAATTTAAAAAGCAACAGAGGAGTCTCATTGTTAAACTAATCTCCTCCCTGTCAATGTAACAACAGTGTTGATATTGCTGCATCTGAATCCTTTCTGCATGGAGGGGAACAGCCCACTCTCATGGTCCAGTCATCAGGCCATGCTATGCATGTTTTCATTAATGGACAACTTTCAGGTACACGGAAAATCATCCTTCATATGTTACCTTTTCAGCTGAATTATGAAAGCTGAAATTTATACACCCTGTATTAGGTTCTGCATTTGGGACAAGACAGAATAGAAGGTTCATGTATACTGGGAAGGTCAATTTACATGGAGGGAAAAATCAAATCGCATTGCTGAGCGTTGCTGTTGGATTGCCAGTTAGATTCCTTTCCCTCCCTTTACTATATTTAGCAGGTTGATCTTTCAGAGTGTTTCTAATTGCGATACAAAGTCTACACAACTAACATGGCCACTTGACAAACCACGACTTCAAGCTAAGATAGATCATTTCTTTTATAAGGAGGCATGACACAAACTGAAATAAACCTTGTGCAGGAAGACTAGAAAAGCTCTTTTGATTTCTTTGCACCAAATTTTTAAGGCTAAATGATTTAGGATGAAGCATGCGATTCTAAGTATTGTTTAACAGGTTGATTGCTAACCGTATGTTTTAATCTCAAGTCAACAAAAGTTCAGTAAAGCTGTGGCTATTTAATGTCTCACTTTCAATTAGTAAAGATTAATATTTTTTGTTCTTATTTAATTTCTGAAGCTTGTATCTGTTTCTTGTTATTGAAGAATGTTGGTGGACACTATGAAACGTGGAATACTGGAATCCTAGGTCCAGTTGCACTTCATGGGCTTGACCAGGGAAAATGGGACTTGTCCTCGCGAAAATGGACCTATCAGGTCGTGCATATTGATCACTATTTTATTTATTCATTCGTTAGCTCAAAGGTTTTAATTACTAATGTTTTTATCTAACAGGTTGGTCTTAAAGGAGAAGCCATGGACCTTGTTTCTCCAAGCAGTATTTCTTCTGTTCAGTGGATGCAAGCATCATTAATTGCACAGAAGCAGCAACCGTTGACATGGCATAAGGTATAAATTCTGGGAGATTGCATACCAGGTTAATTAAGAAAATTAGGCACTGGTATTTAGAACTTACCTCGTTGAAGTTTTCAGGCCTATTTCAACGCACCTGAAGGAGATGAGCCCTTGGCTTTGGACATGGAGGGTATGGGAAAGGGTCAGATATGGATTAATGGGCAAAGCATAGGAAGATATTGGACTGCATATGCTCATGGCAATTGCAATGGATGTAGTTACACTGGAACATTCCGTCCTTCAAAATGTCAGCTTGGATGTGGCCAACCAACGCAGCGATGGTAAATACTCCTACTAAAGGCAAATATGTTAAGATAATTAGCTCACAGTTGAACTATATGTGACATATCTACTATATGAATAAGAAAATTCACTTTCAGGTATCATGTGCCACGGTCTTGGTTGAAGCCAACACAAAATCTCTTAGTAGTTTTTGAGGAGCTTGGAGGCAACCCTCGGAGAATCTCTCTTGTCAAGAGATCAGTGAGTAGTGTTTGTGCCGAGGTCTCAGAATTCCATCCAACGATAAAGAACTGGCACATCGAGAGCTATGGAAGAGCTGAAGAGTTCCATAGCCCTAAGGTCCATCTCCGATGTAGTCCAGGACAGTCCATTTCATCCATTAAGTTTGCAAGCTTTGGAACTCCCTTGGGTACTTGTGGGAGCTATCAGCAGGGCCCTTGCCATGCTCCTACCTCATATGCCATCTTAGAGAAGGTATTCACCTTTACTGTCTCTTGCTTAATGTTTGTAGCATCAAATAGTTCTTCACCTTGTTCTGGTCGTCTCAACAGAAATGTGTAGGGAGGCAGAGATGCACAGTCACCATATCCAACGGCAACTTCGGCCAAGATCCATGTCCCAATGTATTGAAACGATTGTCCGTCGAAGCTGTTTGTGCTCCAACAAACTGGGGTTCTTAAAAGTGATCAAGAATGATCTCTAATCTAAGTTGCAATAAGTAATTTAACCACACAGTGCAGGCAAGATAAGCAATGAAGCACGGTAGGAAGAGTGCAGGAAGAAAGGCTGTAGTTGGTCGAAAATGCTGTGGCCTTTCGGGAAGTGAGAGGCTATGGGCAATGGTCTCTCTGCTGTCCAAGTCAATGTAGTGTGTCTTAATATATTATGGTTAGTGAAACAACTGTAAAAAAATAGTGATCTTCAGATAGGAATTGGAGAAGTCCTAGGGCGTTGCTATTTGGAGAATTGGTGAATTGCAAGCCCCCAGTTGCCAGCCTTTTAAAGTGCATATGGGTACTGGGAAAGGGTTGTTCTTTAGTAATTAGCAGTGTGTGTGATTTGTTTGTCATTTTGTATCAAATGGGGGAAAATAATCAAAACCCCTCCAAGCGTAGGTTCATGCTGGGAGAGGATCCTAGTGTGGACGGTTGTTCCTTGTGTAGTTAGGAATGAAATCTAAAGAGCCATCTTGTCCAGACTGACTTCATCAAAAATTTAATGAGTAATTTATCTAAAAAATGAAGATTAAAGTATCCATTATTTACATTAAGGACTTCAGTTAAACTTTTTCTGTACCTTAATTAAATCAAGTTTACTGAGCTATATAACTCTTGAACATGTAAATGTTTAGTAACCAAAAAGTTACAATTGGATCAAATCTTTGAAACAATAGGTGGCAAGCAGAAACCAACCAATGAGAAGGATGACGAAAAAGGAAATAAAAGCTGCAAAAGTGGCGCCACCTAATAAGTCCCATACTACATACTACGAGAAATGGTAAGTAGGACATAACCATTGCTCCTGTACTTACCCACTGACCCTTTAGGAATATGAAAACAGCAAGGTTCACCACATTCCACCCACCACATTGAAACCCTAACCGGTTTAGGTTGTTGGCAACAAATGAGTGGCAATTGCAAGTGAAAAGGCTATATGCATAATGCTGGAACTCCTGCGTTCCCTTTCTTAAAGCATCATCCCACGTTACTGGGTGTCTTCCTGAAGAAACCCGATATTGGTCCTTGCTTTGAAATGCAGATGGATAATGGGACAAAGAACATTCCTGCTCATAAATGAAGAAAATGGATTACGAAAAGGGGATGTTGAAAGCAGGTAAGACAACAATTTTTCGCTCATTAGTGTTCCAATTTGTAACTTATTAGAGTGACACCACATCAAGGTACTAACTAGTAAGGAAGCCTGCACCCTAGTGCAGAAATAAAGATAAGATCATAAACTGACTAATCTTATTAGGAGAAAAACGACTGCGTTATCCAAGTTCAACTGCAGGTCGTCAGAGCGTGTGGATGCTAATATGACACAAGTCCAGATCAGAAAGTAATTTACCTTGTTTTTGTTTATTTGGAAATATCGAGTTACTGCCCCAAATGCAAAATTGTCTACACACACAAAATTAGGTCCTGCAAAGTCAAGGATAACTCCATCTTCTCTGCATATGCCCATGTGACCAACAAAAGGAATCAGCCACGATATTACAGGGAGGGGTGTCCAGACGATACAGCACGGGAAGCGAGCCCTTTTAGGATCAATTTGAGGACAATTTTCTTGAAACATCATCTGTTGCTCAGGATCCTCATTTTCTCCCATGTATTAAGCAGGATTTTCCCTTCTGTATAAGAACCTCATTAATGCTACCAATGAAGTGTTTAGCACATACAAAGATATACATAAAAAGCAGCTTTGTTCTGTTAACCGAACAATATGTGCTCGAAAAGACAAGCTCATAAACATTAACCACTTAAACCCTCTATGTTGGAAGTTTCAATAGATTCCAAGAAAATGGTCTACACAAACTTCTATGGAAAGATACAATATTTCATACCAGACAATTAAGCTGTGACAAATTTGACCAGTGCGCAAGAATTCATCACAAATTTGGGGATACTTGCGCAGAAATTCATTCTTTACTACCTATGAAAGACTAGATATCCATTCTTTACAGCACAAAACTGCCAGGAGATTATCAAAAGGTAGTCCAGAAAGCAAACCAGTGAACTCCAGAGCAAATCAAACCCAACTGACAACTCTCATTGCAAATAACCTGAACTCTAATCTAAGGCACAACTAAGTTCCTACACTGGCAAATACACATAAAACACCAGTAACCACCAAATAACAGGAAACTGGATCCTTACTAACGATAGCCCACATCTCATGAATGCCTAAACGAATCAAAGCCCGGAAATTTTATAAACCTGATATGCTGAGAACAAGAGAGATGAAACCAAATTAAAGAATGCATTAATCCAAACTTATTCTATAATAATTCCCCAAAAGAATTAACGCATTCTCCTAATATTTGAATCCACAGATGTGGAGATTCGAAGAGACAAGTGGAAGATGATATGACAAATCGAATCAAAAGATCAAATGGGCACATTCAAAAACGAGAAAGGAACTACCTTTCAATGCGATAACGGGGCAAACTTGGCGAGGCTGTGAAGTGCCGATAGAGATCCAAGAAAGTGGAGCGATTTGCTTAATCAATTCACAGGACCTTTTCGCTTGACCGGGTCGGGTCAGATGACGAGTGGTGGCGTGTTTCTTTGGATTGTCGTTTTCTATTTCCTTGGTGGCGTTTCCTTGTCGTTGGGTTATGCCCAAGTATTTTTTCGGCTATTTGTTTCTATTAAGATTTTTATGTGTTTTTTGTTTTTAAATTTAATAAAAGAATTTATTTAGTTGATTTTTATTTTTTATTTTAATATTATTTTGTAATTGTCAATAAATTTGTTCTTTTCAATTTTTGGTGTTTTCTAATTATATCAATAATACTCAATGATTAAAAAACTCAACCGGCTCAGCTTATTCAATCGTAAAAATCTTAAACCGTCCAAATTTTTGGTTCGATTGTTTATTGAACTGTCCAATAAATAATCCCAAATGGATTATTACTTATGTGATTGTGGATTTCCTCGTAATGATGGTTGTATAATTGATCCTTAAATTTGAAATTATCAAAATATCTCGTGTGGAAATTACTGTGCCCCAGGATAATTTAGTCGGTAGTACTTTGATTACTCATGAATTATATGGAGATATTTGAGTAAGTTAATAAAATATTCGTCACTCTAAAGTAATTAGAGATAATATTCTACTATTCTTGATTAGTAGTGATTCATGCAATTCTCTAATCAGAGTGAATTGACTTTTAAAACCCATTTTCAAATTTTAATTATAAATCAATTACTAACTAGTAAGAACGAATATAATTGGACTAAAAAAGTAGACACAATATCCATACTCTATCCAATTAGAATATCAGATAACAAAATGATTAAATTATACATCATAATCATGTGTGGACAAGTTAAGTCAAACTAGTTTGACATTCATGATATTGAGGTAGTCATGACATATTGCTAGATGTTAATCTTGATTTATAATTATAAACTGTTTAATTGAAGAATTAAAGATAATTCAAAAGAGTTTTAATTTATCTTATTCTGATTGTGAATTAAAATTATAATTTATAATAATTGTCATTATATTAGGAACATAATGGATCACATATCAAAGAGCAACTTGTGAAGAAAAAATCAAATTTAATTAAGTTAGACTTAATTATAAAGTTTGAGAAACTTTAAAAATCAAATATGAGATATTTGATTTTATTAAAATTAAATTAATCATAATTAAAGAATTTAATTTTAATAAAAAGTACAAAATCCTAATGGTTTTTTGTTAATAAGAAGAAAATATTAGACAGCTAACACTCTTATTTTCTTCCTCACAAAAGGTGCTGAGAAGTTGCTTTATGGATACTGTTAGAAGCTGGATGATTTAACAGCTCATAGTTGATACAGTGAAAAATTTGTCAAAAGATTTCAATAGGAAAAGCGAATCAGGTATGATTTTTTACTCTACGATTCGTGTTTTTATTCAAATTGTGACGCTCCCAAATTTTTAAGCCATAATTAACCAAATAATTATCAAAACATATCATTAATTATCAAATTCCTCATGAGTTTCAAAAGAGAGGATTGTTTGTCAGTTATAAACATATTATATATAACATAATTACCAGAGTTGTCACATTTTAAATATATATATATTCTCTAAAAACTATACATAAGGAATCTACTGTCCATTTAAACTCCATTCGGTTCGTCCTATATTTTGGGCTTATTAGTAGTCACTCGATCTCCTAAAAAAAATAAAATGGCAAGGGTGAGTTGCCAACTTAGTAATGATAGCCTCGGTTATTAGTAATCACTTGATCTCCTAAAAAAATGATAAGGGGTGAGTTGCCAACTTAATAAAGATAACTGACCTTACCTTTAAAACCAAGTAACTCAATAATTAATTATCACATTTAAGGTGTGCTTGTTTAGTGGGTATAGGAAAAGAGATATGGGTATGGAATGAAGAATAACATTTGATAAGAACCTATAATTGAATAGCTAATATTTCCATTCCTTGTTTTGGGCAATACTCCATTCCTCTCGTAATCCAGAGGAATGAGAGTCATTGCTTTATTCTTTTGGCACGCGTTTTGCCGTGACTAATGTACTCCTCCTTCACTCTCTACTCTATTTTCTCCCTATAAGCAAGTAACATATATTATTTTCCTCTTAAGCTTTCCTCGTACCTGAGACCCTCGACGTCAGGCGTGAGCGTCGACCAGCATCTATCTACCTTTCTTTTACATGAGACCCAGAAACGTCTACCTTTGCTCCTATCTCTCTACAAACTAATCCCTACAACCCACCATGGAAACAACCGGAACCAAGAAATAGCACTGGTAATTTTCTTCCTCTCTTTCTTCTTTAATTTTTTTGTCGATATAATTGCTGTTAGTGACTTTATTTTCTATATTTTTGTGTGTTAATTTTCTTTGTTTTTGAGGTTTAAAGTTATACTTAATGGAAATTAATCTTATTTTATGTTAAGGTATATTTTGTAATAAAAAAGAAAGAACTGCAAACAGTTTAGGACAAAAAGTGCTAAACCAAGCATTGAACCTAAATAGACATGGCCTCGTGTTGTGAATTACGTGGTGAGCAATCCGGACCAAAACATAATGCATGCTCGGAACATCTACCAAGAAAACACAAAACGATGCAGTATAGGGAGAACAAAACGCAACAACCCAAAGGAATAAAATGCAGATGTTGGAAAAGCAAAATGTAAGAGGATGTTTGGCAAGAAGTATAAACGTTGTCGTTGGAGAGTGGGTCATCCGTAAGTTTTAAAGTTGTGTGAACAGTGATAGTGGTGAACAATCTTTATTCGTCCCATCAGCTACAGTAGTGAAAGGTGAAGAGAAGAGGGTTGGTGGCAAAAATAGAAGAACAACGGCCGTGACAATCCCAAATAGTTAGGAAAAATTGTGATGTTGGGTAACTAAACTCTTATTTCATAGTTTACGGAATCCTAGTTATTGAACTTTGAATGTTGTGATACTTTCGTTCTTTATTTTAATTGATTTATTAGTCAAGTATTAATTATTTTTTTGGGTTATTATTTGATTGCTTGATTTTACAGCTAGGTGCGTAACTAGTTTGTAATTTTATTCAATCAATTGCTAGATTAAACAGGTTGACGTTCAATTCTTTTAATCAAAAGTAGTGACTAGAATTTTTGTCTACTACGTTAGTGACATGATTCTAGGAAAAATAGTTGTCTAGGCAAAATATACATTGTATGTATGTTGTCTAGTTCGTCGATTTTCTTGATTTATAAAGTTATTAGTTAATTAAATATGAGATAGTATTCAGGTTATTGATTAATAAGGGTTAATTCGAATATATGTTTTGGTTAATTAAACATAAGAGAAAATAGGTAAAGAAATTTACCACGACGAATACTTAACTAATAAATTGATTATTTTTAGTGTCGATCATCAACGCAAGTTTAATAATGAAGGAGACTGAAAACCAAGATTTGTTCCTATTAATTGTTAGATTCTCATTGTTTTGCTATTAGTTATTTTTCAATTTCGTATTCCAATTAAATTCTATTTAATTCAAAATTTAAAATCCCACTTTTATTGCATAACTATTAACGTCTAAATTTCTTGTGGAAACGATCCCTACTTTCCACTACTAAATAAATTTGTGTCGTAAGAAGTTAGTTTCTTTTTATATTTGGTTGTAGGCGACAGTAGTCACCAACTTTTGGTGCCATTATTAGGGACTTTTTGATGGATTATGTATGTTACGCATTCGAAGCAATATGAAAATTTACAGTACAATCATGAAATTGAGAAAAAAACAAAGGCATTAAAAAAGTAGAAAAAAGAAAGATAACAAATACTGAGAGAAGAACGACAAAGAGAAAGGACCATGGACGCAAACTGGTTGCTCCAACTGAGGACCGACAACATCATTGCATTAATTTTCTGAATTTAGGTGATAATAACACTTTTGAGTTTAAGTCAAGACTGATTCACTTATTACTCGCTCTCCAAGGCATATTAGGAGAAGATCCTTATAAGCACTTAAAGGATTTTGAAATTGTTTGTATAGGGATGAAGCCTACTAATGTTACCAAAGAGTAGATAAAGTTGAGGGCTTTTCCCTTTTCTTTGAAGGATGATGCCCAAGATTGGTTATATTATTTACCTGTTGGAAGTATTAGAACATGGGTAGAGATGAAGTGGTTATTTCTAGAGAAGTTTTTCCTAGCTTCTCGGGCCGCCAATATCAGAAAAGAAATATGTGACATTTGACAAAATACCAGGGAATCATTATATGAATATTGGGAGAGATTTAAGAAGCTGTGTGCAAGCTCTCCCCATCATCAAATCAACGAACAACTGTTGATTCAATATTTTTATGAAGATCTTTTACCAATTGAGAGGAGTATGATAGATGCTGTAAGTGGAGGAGAGCTAGTTGATAAAACACCAGCAACTGCATGGGATTTGATATCAACTATGACTTCTAACTCTTAACAATTTGGAGCTCGAAATGATTATGGTTCAAGAAATGTTAATGAGATCGGAGTTTCGTTGTTGGAAAGAATATCAGATGATTTGACTTCTTTGTTGCGTCAACTTGTAGTATCTAGGAAAGAGGAAGTTAAGACTTGTGGTATTTGTTCTATGGTTGGCCATCTCACAAATATGTGTCCCACTCTACAAAAAGACCAAGTTAAAGAAGCCAAGGCAATGGTTGGTTATTTGGGAAAACCTCAAAGGAAGTATGACCCTTTTTCAAATGCATATAATCTAGGTTGGTGAGATCATCTAAACCTTCTTTATAGCAACAATTAGGGATAACAAGTAAGTTCTAATTTTTAGCTATATAAACAACCTCATGTGCCTAGACAACAACATCAAATGGGACAGAGTTTTGGTGAAAATAATTCCTTAAAGAACATAGTCAAGACATTGGCCACGATTACTGTGAACTTTCAACAGAATACCATGAAATTTCAGCAAGATACGCAAGCTAGCATACAAAATCTTGAGACTCAAATGAGCCAAATGACAATTGCCATCAATAGGTTGGAGGCACAAAATTTAGGAAAGCTCCCTTCTCAACTTGAGGTGAATCCAAAGAAAAGTGCTTGTGCTATCACACTTAAAGTGGTAAAGAGTTAAAGGAACATACCCCATAGGTTTCTAAGCGAAAGATTGAAGAAAAAGTAGAGAAAGAAGTTCCAAAGTAGTCACAAGAGAAAAAGGAGGGTGATTATTGCATTGTCACGCCTAAGTTCAGTGTACAACCTCCTTTTCCTAGTCATTTTGCCAAGTAGAGAAGGAGGAGCAAAAGAAAGAAATTCTGGAAACTTTTCGCAAGGTACAGGTCAATATTCCTTTGCTTGATGCTATTAAACAAATTTCTCATTATGCTAAATTTCTGAAGGAACTCTGTACCTCAAAAAGAAAGTTAAGTGGTAATGAAAAGGTGCAATTGGGTGAGAATGTTTCTGTTGTGATTCAAAAGAAGTTACATCTCAAGTGTCTAGATCCAGGTATGTTCACAATCACTTGTTTCTCTTTGAGTTATGCTGCTTAATCATAATGATATGTTTAATTAAGAAGGATGTTATTACTTGGTTGACTCTGGATATTGCAATACAAATAGACTACTTGCTCCATATCGAGGGCAATACTATCATCTCAAAGAATTCGATGGCCATTAAGCAGACATAGCGAAGGAACACTTTAATATGAAACATTCCAAAGCAAGGAATGTTATTAAGAGATGCTTTGGATTGTTGAAAGGAAGATGGAAGATCCTTGCATCCCCTTCATTTTTTTTCAATTGAAACCTAAGTTCATGTTATAATGGTTTGTTCCCTTCTACACAACTTGATTCGCAAGTTCATGAGATTTGATCCACAAAAGTCAATCACTAAAGACGAAGAGGAAAGTGAGGAAGATGAGAGTGAAGAAGATGATGAAATGGAATACATTACACAAATTAGTCCAATTGATGAGTGGTTGACATTCAGGAATAATATGGCGACCAACATGTATAATATATGGACAACTAGATCCAATGAAAATGATGTATATTAGTAATTTAAGATATGTTTGTTTCATATGCTTATTAGATTGTTGTTTTGATTTTGATTAATGTACCTAAATGTTGAACATCTCTGTTTGTTTACTATTGGTAATGCAATATCTCATTATTCCATGTTAAGGGTTTGAACCCCAGAATAGTGTACATGAGAGTTTATTGAGAAGCTAGAAAGTGCATTTTATGCTCATGCATATTATGGCATACACATACACGTGAATATTGATTTTTTCATATTAAAATGATTGTACTTGTATTCATTGACATTTTTTTGGGTATAATTGAGTTATAAATGTGATTATATTGAGAATTATGTTATTTATGTGTTGAAATTGATTTGGGGAGTATACTTTCTGATTTAGAATTTTTGGTGAAATTTAGGAAATTTTCAACAATTTTGGGTATTTTTGGACTAGGAAAAATGCCAAGTGGCAAGTCAATTGATGAATGGTAGTAGAAATAAGTCAAATGACAATAAAAAAATTTATAGATGACTTTGGGATTTATTGGTAAATGTCATTGAAAATTAGGAGACAATTGGAGTAAAAATTGGAGTTGACTGGACTATTTTAATATGAGAACCTAGTTTAAACTCATAGAAATTGGACATGTGGTAACAAGTGTCACTTGCCAAGCCTAGTCTTTATTATACGATTATTACTAGAAAGACCAAATTAATTGTTTTGATCTTGCTTTCTTCTTCTTCTTCGTGACTTTCTTCATCTTTTATAATCTTCTTACTTCTAGAAATTTTCTCACCCTCATAACGTAAGCTTTGCTCTCACTTCCCACTTGCTATTCTCCTTGGTTGACTATTGATGATCACGTGATATTAGAAAGCTAGGGTTCACATGATTTTAAAGAGCTTGGAGTTTTAAACAAGTAAGTATCGTATGGTCCCTCATGATATGTAGAATGAAACATGCATCACGTTAGTTAACAGTTAAGTTTTTATAAAATGAGGATGTATATTTGCTAAAACATGCATGAGAATTTAGGGTGTGTCACATGTCTTGCTTTTGCTTATTTGATGATCAATATTTCATAAGATGTTATTGAAATGATTTTTGAGATAGAGAGATCATTGAAAATGTGTATAAAAGAGTGCAGAAAAGTTCATGAAAGATGATATATGTATGCTCTATTTTCACTGTATTTGCGTTAATCTCTTTGGGTGTTTTAGAAATGAACTAAAATGAGTCTAGAGTTAAAGAAAAAGGAGTAAGGTGATGTGGTGATATGTGAAAAATTAAAATGAGAAGTTAGAGATGAAATGAGGGCGTTGAAGAAAATGAAGAAATGCAGAAGATGAAAAAAATTGCAGAAAATATGAGGCATGCATGTTTGATATGTTCAGTTTTTGATATTTGTGAGTAATCATAGATTTTGATTTGTTTGTGTTGAGTTGAACTGAAATGGATGTAGGAATGAAGAGGAAATAATAGAGACATAAGTTAGAAATGTTGAATTTAGTAAAAGAGATGAAGAAGAGATGAAAATCTGCAGTTTCGTATGAATTTGCAGAACATAAGCACGATTGTGATAGAGAGGGAGCCTCAAAGGAGCTGCATGATTGTGCAAAAGCACGATCGTGACAAAGAGTAACTCTCAGAGGAGTTGCATGATCGTGACCGAAGAGAGAGAAGAATCAGCTAGAATTACACGGAGAAGAATCAGCTAGAATTACACGACAATGAGAGTGTAGAGACTTATAACAGTTTTGATTATCCTTCGCTCTTTTAACCATAAATTCTTCTCCCGACCTTCGAATTACTTGAAATTTGAACCACATACTCCTCACACATTTTTTCCTCTCCACCAAAATTTATGGCCATCTGAATTCCTTAGGAAAGGATTGATTGATGAGTTTAGGATGAAAATGATGAAGTGTGCTGGAATATTGTTAAATGGAGTGTTTTCATTGAACATACGTTTGTATTTTGGCCATATCTTGATCTTTAGTTATCCAAATGATATTATTTTTTATTTATATTAAACTAGAGATATATGGTTACAAATTTCATGAAGGAATCAAATTTTAATTATGTCTCTAAGAGTTTCAAACTTTGACGTAAAGTTGAGTACAAAGTACTGTTGCAGTTTGAGTACAATCTGAAATATTTTGTGTATAACTTACAGAATATTGAACCAAATTGTGAGACCTTGGTGTCATTAGAAACTTAAGACTTATGGGAACATTGTTTTAGAAGAAGGTGAAGCCTAAATACTTCATTTTTCTTGTCTTAATGACCATGCTAAATGGACCCGAAAATATGTTTTTAGAAAAAAAAAGGTTGGAATGATTTATTGAGTTATGAACTTAGACTTAATTTGTTTTATTGAGGTGTAAACCTAAGTTCAAATTAGACTTATATGAGTTTTGATATTTTAATGATCATGTGATGAGAATAATGGAAATATACCCAGGATTGTCATTAAACATGCATTGTACATAATCCATCTACACATTTGTGCATAAATGAATACTTATAATTGTGCAAAGATGTGATGTGTGTAAATGTGTATGTATTGTATGATTTAGAAGAGAGATTTGAGCAACCACATTTAGACGTTGCTGGGAATTCGAGGCAATAGCTTTCTGGAGCAACCTGTGAGTAACCTAGATGGTCTTACTTAATTAATTGTTTTTTAAAATTCTGTATTGAATTATTTTGTGAATTTGATTATGTTGATTCCGAACATTGAATGTCCGAGGCGTTTGATGCACGAATGACATATTGGAAGTGTTCCTTGTTAGTAGTGTGCCCTAGGTCAATGAACATTTGTGATTCATGTATTAACATTATGATTTGTTAATAATATATTATGAGGTATTCCTTTTATATATGC
>JANZLX010000211.1:22371103-22382070 GCA_025531955.1 Erythroxylum orinocense | reverse complement strand
ATGGATTTGGGCTGATCGAGGGCCAATGATTTCTTGAACTCCTCATCCCTCGTGTTGCTCATAAGGGCGGCCAACATGGAGTAGCAGGTAAGGTCAGGGACTTCAACAGCTTCATTGTTGGACCAAGTGATGAACTCCCGCAAACTTTCGTTCCTTCCTTGGGTCAATTGCATCACCTCCAAGGCAGTCTTTTGTGGTCGTTTACTTGTAGCAAACTGGTTGAGGAATAACAGCTTAAAATCCTCAAAATTGGTTATGCAACATGGGAGTAAGCTGTTAAACCATCTTCAGGCTCCTTCTTGAAAGGCTGTACAGAAGGCCTTACATTGAATGGCATCAGGGATGCAATGCAGGTTCATCATCGACTGAAAGTGCTGCAGATAGTCGAGGGGATCGGTCTTTTCAGTATATTTTTCAGGCGTTGGTATCTTAGTACCGACTGCTGGGAGGCTATCTAGGATCTCCGAGATGAAAGGAGAGCTGTACTATGTTGACGGTTGATCAGGACGGGAATTCATGGCCATATTTATTCGATGGTCCGCGATTTTTTTGTAAGGCTTCAGCAGAGTGCCGATCGGCCATCACACCAATCTGTCGAGCAGGGGCTTGCTGTTGTTCCAGTTGAGACTGTAAGATTTGGCGAACCAATAGATCGGCCGCTTCTTCTATTTGTCTTTGTGTGAGGAAGGCTTGTTGTGGTGCTGGAGGGTTCGTGTTGAGGGGATATTGGGTATGAGGACGTGAACTAGTTCTAGCGTCATCCTCTAAGGCCACGCTTTGTGCTTCTTGGTCTTGGTTTTGGGATTGTTGCGGTTGATCATATTGATGAGAGTGTTGAGATGGTCACTCGTTTACGTTAAGGTTTTGGATAATGGGCGGAGGGTGTGTTTGGTGATCAGGAGGCTGCGATGGAAGGGCGGCGGGTAGTTGCAAGCCCATTCACTGTAGTGCCAGTGCCACAACAGCGCTACATCAGGATTTGTTGCCGCTGCCTAACTGATCTGAATGCTTCTGGACGTGGTGCCTTGTTGTCTGGCCCTACGGTGGGCGCCAACTGGTTTTGTCTGTTTTTGATGGGGCTGGGCACTACTGCTAGGATCCATGAGATTGGTTGACTTTGGCACAAAGATAACTGCAAAATAATAAGGCACACCGGGGGTTGACTGCTGGTAGGCCCCTTCGACGCTCAAGTTAATCTTTTGTGAGAGTTTTGGCGGCTAGTAAATAAAGAATACTAGGGTTCTAGGAAATCATACCTGTCTTATGATGAGGTAGTACCTTATATATGAAAAAATATCTGCTAAGTTTAGGTCTTCGCTTAAGCATGGGAGGTCACCATCTGTGAATGGGCCGTCTACGCCTGAGCCTGAGTCTGAGCCTAGCACGACCGTCCTAACCAATTATAATAATTATATTTATTCTCATTTTTCACTACATTCATTTATATTCTCATTCTCGTTGTCCTCTGTAAACTAAGCGCCTCCGATTTATAAATTATAAATTAAGGCAATTGTTAGTGAAACTCGCGTACGATAATTCTTTCAAAACCAGCAATGCCTATTGGAGGTAGGCCCACACGACCTCAGCCAAAATTCTTCTTATTCATTTTTTTGAAATATATTATAGATGGTCCAATCGACGTCGTATTTGTATACATGTTAATCACCGCCTTTTTGAAAATTAGCATGAGCTTGCAGACCATTTACGTTCTTTCCGCCGTTCGCTAACCGTCGGTGACTGGAAACACTGACCGGAATTCCACACTCTTTCCTTTACAGGTCTTCGAAATGCCACCTACAACGGAAAAGCCACCGATTGAGGTGGTGATGATTGACAGCAGCGACGACGACGACGACGACGACGACGACTCCGTCACGACGGTCCAAAAATCCTCGAATCCAAAAGCGGCACTGAAAACTCAATCCACCTCGCAGCTGGTTTCTCCGGCCGATCAGAAACTCGAATTTCGTAGTTTCTGGAAAGCTGGAGGCCTTTACGTGGCCCCCACCTCCAGGAAGCCTCTTCCTGTAGGTCAGTTTCGTCTTCCTTCAATTGTTTGTTCTAGAGCGTCTTAACTGTACACGTAAATTTTCGTTTTCAAAACTTGGTGATTTACAGTTGAATTGGAACACGCACGAGTTCATCCCAAGTTTCTGCACTCTAACGCGACTTCACATAAATGGGCATTTGGAGGTTAGCCTGTTCTTTTAAGAAGTATAAATCAATATTTGAATTTGATACTCGTTTTTATCACTTCCTTCTTGTTTACGTATCCCTTCTTTTAATTGGTAGCAATTGCTGAACTATTGGATAATGCTGTTGATGAGGTATAAATCGAGTTTTTTTTACATGCTTTACTTGATTAGTTTCTGTTTCTTGTGAACTTGTCTGATCAATGTGTTCATGACAATGTTTTCATGTCTGCCCTTAATTCAGATTCATAATGGTGCAACCTTTGTGAAGGTCGACAAAGTTGTTATCGCAAAGGATAATTCCCCTGCTCTGGTTTTCCAAGGCGAGCTTGAAGATGAACTTGCTTTGTTTCTTTTTTAGATGTGCTCCATTTTTCACTATAACAACATAACTTAAAATTTTGGGGAATGCTTTGTCAGATGATGGTGGTGGCATGGATCCTGCTGCTCTACGGAAATGCATGAGCTTAGGTTATTCTTCAAAGAAGTCTAATACAACAATTGGGCAATGTAATTTTTCTACCCTTCTTATTTAAAGATAGCTTTGAACACAGATGTGTTAGTAATTCTTACAAACATATAAGTCTTCCTTCTTTTACCATTCTCCTAACTGTAGCTGGTGATTCCTAAAAGATTTATAGTTATTCGTGACGAGCACACTATTAAGCAATGCCTTATAATGTTCATGTTAAGGTAGATGAGACCATGGCATGTTGCAAATCCTTTTTCTTGAGTCCTTCACTTCGATTATGCTGAAAAAATTTTCGGCCTGTTTTACTTGCATTCTGCTTCTAGATCTTTATATGAATGAAAAGATATGTATGGTTGCAGATGGTAATGGATTCAAAACCAGTACCATGAGATTGGGAGCGGACGTAATTGTTTTCAGTCGCGCAACTCGTGGCAGGTAGGCTTTTCCCCTGATATTTGTTCATTTAGCGTAATTCCAAATTCAATTGTGATTGAGTTCACATCTGACAATTTGGGAATGTACTGGATAAAACTTTGACTTATCTGAAGATCACTTATCTTTTCACAGATATTATTATTTGAAATGATTAATGATATACAGAAATTGTGATTTGGATTAGTTTCTTAGATATTCCTTATTCTTAAGTACCAAGCAGATTTCTTTGTCATCCTTTAAGTTATTGATATTTGAGGTGAAAGGGGTTGGAGTATTGCTATGATCTGTATTTTATCTGGTTTTGAACTTTAGCACCTTTCTATTGACATCTATTCTGTAGCAAGGCATTTCAAAGTGTTGGACTTCTATCCTATACCTTCTTGAGGAAAACAGGGCAGGATGACGTTATTGTTCCAATGGTATCTGTCCTCACGTTGGATAATTTTGAAGTACACTCATCATCAAAACTAATACATTCATTATTGTCTCATATGTTCCTTTCTCTTTATTTTTCAGATTGATTTTGACATATCTGGCCATTGGGCAGAACCAATTATTTATAGCTCACAGGATGATTGGTCTTCAAACTTGAAAACAATCCTTGAATGGTCTCCTTTTACATCAAAGGATGAACTCTTGCAGCAGGTTGGTTGGATTGATAGTGATTCCATAACTTGCAGTCACTTCTAGTGTATGATGTAGTTACCATTTGAAGGTGTTACTGCAGGGTCTAGTCATATAATGCTAAACTTTATTCAATGACTTAAAAGTCTAATCTACCTGCATGCATAATTTGTGCTGACTAATAGTTTAAATAACTTCACCTATCGAGTTTAATTTACCTTTCCTAGAATGCATCATTTATAACTTGATAGAAAAGTTGATATGTACAAAGTGATTGATGCTCCTTCGGCTCTCACTGACCTAAATGAAACTTTAGAAGTCAAATGTTACTAGCACCCTTAATGTGTTATTTACATTCCTGATGTCTTTTTGTTATTTACATTCCTGATGTCTTTTTGTCGTTTCTTGGGAATGCAATTTCTTGATCATAATTTCTACGTACAATTAATCACAAAAAATGGGTTTGCACTGATGCCATCTCTAGCTTCCTAGGGTATTGTTGCATACCCACAAGATAATGACTTTCAGAGTATTATAATTGCTGTTTTTAATTCTTAAGCACAACAGTGTAAGAGTTCTAGTGTGTGGATGTTGTTCACATCTTTTATTTTACCCTACACGTTATTTGCATTCCTGATGACTTTTTGTAGTGTATTGGAAATACAATTTCATATGCTTAATTTTGCATACAAATAATCACCAACAGGGTTTAGGTTGTTGCCATCTTTGGTTTGTTGGGGTATCATTGCCTACTCACAAGATAATGCCTTAACAGACTATTTTAATCATTGTTTTTAAATCTTAATCACAACAGTATAAAAGTTCTAGCATATTGATGTTGTTTGCATTTTCTTTGATTGCACTGATTAGTTTGTGTTTACCAGTTTGAGGATATTGGACCACATGGTACAAGAATATTAATATACAACCTATGGTTGAATGATGAAGGTGTGTACGAACTGAGTTTTGATGATGATGATGAGGTATGTTGTGTTTGCTTTGGTGTGTTAACAAATTTTGAACTATGTTCAAGGAACAAATATATTTTTGTCTTGCAACATAACTTGATTAGTATGCTACTGAGGGCAAGTGACATCTAAATGTAATCAAAGACCTTTTTGTCTTTGGGACATATAGTAGTCTCATTTTTTCCTATCTTTTTCCTAGCCTCTTGTCTTTAGTCTTTACTAGTTTCAAAAGCCTAAACATTAGAAATCAAGTAGTAGATTGAGCATCCTTGTTTTGATTTTTTATTTATCAGTTAGCAGTAAACCTTAAAACAAAGTCATATATTGTTTTGTTTTGTTTGGTGAATATTCTAGCATATATTGACGCTTCTCTTGTAAACTAGAACTAATTTATTTCTTGTGGTTTACAACTTAAAATATGTCTCGTGACATCTTTCTTTTTTCTTTTGCAATTTTCATTGTTGTGTTTGGTAACTTTGAGTCTTTTATTTCAACATGTTCTCTTGTGTACAATTGATATACTGTATATCAAATGCCAAGGGTGTATTTGTACCTTAACGTTTCACAAAAGGTCTAAATAAGTCTCTACTGTTATCTTGGGTACCACTTTGGAAGTACCATAACGTTACTAAAATAGTACTCATTGCACCCTGAATAAGATGCAAAAGTGGTAACAGAAATAATGGCAGAGACTTATTTAGACCTCTGGTGAAATGTTAAGGTGAAAATCACACCTTTAGCTAATGTCTTAAAAAGTCATTTTTAAGATTACTTTCAGCATTTGATTGCTCCAAATTCCCTAGTTGTGACATCATATAGGCTAAATTAATGATCTATATACCAAAACTGCTAAAAAATGAACTATGTTAGGATTTAAGGTGTTACTAGGATTTAAGACATATCTTTATCTCCATATACGGAAAAAATTTAACTATTGATAAAACAACTTTATGTTGAACTCGTATATTGAGTTTTTATTTGTCACATGGAAATATTTATGGTTCCTCATTTATCTTTGACTTAGGATATACGACTCAGGGATGAAGCTAGCTGTGGAGGCCAAATAAAACTACACAAAAAGATTGTTGAGCTTCAGTCTCATATCTCCTACCGCATCCGCTATTCGTTGAGGGTAAGAATTCCATTTCATTTTTGTTTGTTTTCTACTATTCTCTGTTAAACATTTTTTTACCTGAACAAACAATCTTCCTTTTGACTAGGCTTATGCATCAATCTTGTACCTAAGAAAATTCACAAACTTTAGTGTTATTCTAAGGGGCAAGCCTGTACAGCAATTTTTTATAGCAGATGACTTGAAATTTGCTAAAACGGTAAATTACAGACCTCAGCTGGCAGTGACATCGAATGAGGTAAGATCACTGGATGTTATCATCCATCTCCTTTTCTTAGAATCTTCTCTCTTTTATGTCTGTCATAATTTCACTGCACAATGCCACAAGCTGCAGTAATACCATGGGCTTCCATTTAATCCTTGTGGTAATTGATACTTAAATGCTTATGCTAAAAGTCTTCCCCTTAGGATTGCAGTTAATCCTTTTCTCTTCCATCAGTGATCAACAATTGCCTCATCTTTCCAGCCTGTTATGTAACACTTACTCATGGTCATTTTATAAGTTATGTTAAAGTGTACCAATATCCCATGTAGACTAAAAGCGAGAGCCCGACAAGCATTATAAGGCTTGGACAATCCTCCTCACCTTAAGTTGACTATTGTAGTGGAGTTAGGTCCAGTTTTATTATGATATCAGACCCATTCCTAATTTGATGTTGGGCCTTCCACAAGTATTCAGGTGGGCCACTCATAGCTCTTCAATTCTGCAAACTTTATGAACCAAATGTCTATTCCTAGACATGAAAAAGAGTGTGTTAAAGTGTATCAGTGTCCCACATCAACTAGGAAAACAGCTTAACAAGCCTTATGAGGCTTAGGTAATCCTCTCCTACTAAGGTGCTTTTGAGGGTGGAGTTTGGTCCAGTTTTATCAGGTTATTATACATGGATAACACATTTAGCACAAGATATGAACAATGTACAAGACAGTTGTAAATTTGTAATATGGAACGTTAAAGGGGTTTATAAATGATTGAAATTCCTTGGAGATGCGAAGTAATGATAAGAAGCATTTAGAATTCCTGACAATGGATCGACAGGCAGGAATTTGTTCATGATCAGTTCACACCTTGCATATAGAGATTGATATGAAGTTGCATTTTACAACTTTTTTCTCATTGATGCAGTTGAAAGTCAAATGCATTATTTTAAGAAAGCTGACACTGTTGCAGTTTCAAAATGTCTATTTAGTGGAACTTGTATCCTTGAGCAATTTATGACAGACATTTCATTTATATATTAGGAAGAAAGCAATTTGTGCTGTTAAACGTCTGACAGCCAGTACTTTGTTCCTTATTTTTTTCTCAGTCAGTCAGTACATACTTTTTTAAACATATATTGTTTCCAGGGAATAATTAAAAGCTCATGCGCTATCACTTTCACATTTTCAATTTGCTTATAAAATTTCTCTGTTGAGGTCCTAAAAGCTTAAATGTCGGTTGTCTATTGGACCAAAGTATTCGAGTTTTTCATGCGGAACCATTTGACCTGAAAAGTGTATGTTTTCTCATCTCTCCTGCGTCTATTTGGGGCATTTAAGGCTACTGTGGAAACAACCATTGGATTCATCAAAGAGGCACCTTCTCTATCGGTTTCTGGATTCAACGTGTACCATAAAAATCGCCTAATCAGGGTAAATTCTGATACGATGTTGGTTTTAAGCTTTTAAAATAGGAACATAGATATCTCAGGCTTGGAATTGTATATATAATTTTGATTTGGATGACTGTTGTTGCTTAGAAACTTAGATGCTTCTGATTGCTTCCTGCATTAAGTGTATTTAGCAACATGTTACTTACTTTAATTCAATATGTTTATTCTTTACCTGACTGCAGCCTTACTGGAAAGTCACTGGTGATGGTTCTTCAAAGGGATATGGTGTTGTTGGTATTTGTCCTTCTTCTCTAGATTTCTGTTATCTTTTTAATGATTTTTCAGTAAAATTGTATGCATGTACTACTTCACTTTATGCTACAGGGGTTCTTGAAGCCAATTTTATCGAACCAGCACATGATAAGCAGGATTTTGAAAGGTCATCGCTCTTTATACGGCTGGAATCTAAACTGAAGCAAATACTGATGGAATACTGGTTTGTAACTGTTTGCTAACCTCTTTAGACAAAGACTCCGTTTTTTCCTCTTTTCGGATGGTAAATATTTATCAGAACATGGAGTGTAAATCAAACCCATGTTTGAATGGAACCTTCTCGTAAAAGTACTTTGATAAGGTTTTCGGTGATGTTAGTAGATGCTATTCGAGCAGTTCCTTTCTATCCATATCAGTATTTCGTATAGAGGTTATTGTGTCAGCAGTAGTGTCCTGTAGAAAGTTTTTCAGGGAAAACCTTTTCCTACCAAAGTTCTTGCAGTCCGGCAAAGGATCTTCAGCCACCTTCTCTCCCATTCCCTACTCTTATCAGTCCCTCCACAGTAATGAGATGACATTTATAGTTCTTTCCTTTCATTTGTAAAAACTTGACATATAGTTGTGTTTCATTTATTTGGTTCCCATCCACACAACTGTAGCTTTTCATGCATGTTTCCTATCAAAATTCATATAACATTTTTAACTTGCAACAGATATTCTGCCTTTTCCATTTTTGTATGTTAATCTCAAGTAAGAATGGTGCCTACTATACAACAGAGGTAACAGGCGTAAAGGAGGTTTCAAAATTTTATCCATTCCATTCATGGTTTGCTAAAGCTAAGATCCCAGAGCAAAGATGTTTGATTTGCATGTCAAACATCTTCTATATCTGGCACGCTTATGATGTGCCAAATGTTAAAAGTGATACAGATTTTCTTATTATTATTATAAGCGAGATTTTCTTATTATTATTATAAGCAAATATTTACGCAGGATAAACAGAAGGAAAGATCCACACACTCATAAAATCACTTTTATGTTATCTCCGAAAAAAATTTGAAAGCTAATATGAGAATTTTGCCAGGAACAAACACTGCCACTTAGTCGGGCATCAGCCACCTGGTTCAAGAAGCCATTATGTGCCAAAGGAGCATGGAGCTAAATTTCAGAAGCAGTTGCATTCTAACCAGCATGATGTTAGTCTTTCAGCTGATTTCCAAGGAGGGAATCTAGATCAAGGCGATTATCTTGCAGAACAACCGCCGATAGGTTTTGCAGCTGTAAGAACCATATTCCTTTTGTACTGCACAGCTGCCTCATTGATTCCTATCGTGCATCTGATTACTATGAATATCCGGCTCTAATACACGGAATATGATCTGCAACTCCGTGGTGTTTGGGCATACCTTGAGCTTGTAGAGATCAAGGTTCTGAAACATTAATGTCCTCTAATTATCTACTGTTCAATTCAGTCAAGGGTGGCTTCTAACTTTTAGGTGCAAGTCAAGAAATACCTGCTTTAGGATTTTGGTCTATGAACAAGTTCTAGTTGTACATGTTAATGCATGAGAGTAGGAGAGAGAAAGTGGCCCCTTGAAATTTGTCATTTTTTTCTGACTTTTCTTTGATTCGTATAAAGTCAGGTTGGCAATTACAGATGCAGAATTCCAAAGAAATTTGTTATCTAATAGTCACTTCATTTTATCCCAGAGGACAACATATGTGTCCGATTATTTATCTTCTAGATTTCTGTGTGTGCACTTCAAGTTTTTTATTTTTCTTCATTTCCTGGCAGGGATCATCTGTTGAAGTCATATCAGAAAATATAGGGTCCATGTCAGTTGAACAGATATGTGAAGAAAACTTGAAACTTTTCATGAGGTACGTGCTATCACTAAATCTAGTAGTTTATAGTTTAGAATAGAATCATTTAGTCTTGACCATTTTCACCTACAAATAAAAGGATTCCTACGGTTGAGCAAAGACTAAAGCAGCAATGAACACCAATTACATTGTTGAGCTTGGACAAGTGCTTCAATTTCTTCCTCTTAACTAGTTCTCTGTATCTAATATAGATACAAGGAAGTAATGTCAACTTGCTGGTTAAAGGCAGTTGATTGTCTTAGTGCTATACATTAGCTGATGAGTTCAGAATTCTCGCTTTTATCTGTGCTTTTGTATTGAAATGCAACAATTACAATCGTCTACAGGTGTGAAGAACACGATCAGAAGGAGACTGAATTGAGAAAGACGGTAGGTGTAATTAGTTGTAAACGTCTGTTCTTTGCATGTTCAAGTACTCACTCGACTTCTGGATTGGGAAACTAGATTGAGGAATTGGAAAAAGAGTTGGAACAAGCCAAGCTGAAGTGTGCCCAACTTTCTGCACACGTGGAGACGAGAAAGAAGCAAAAGATAATGAAACAACAGGCAGAAAAGGCATTATGATAAGTACAAGATTTCCAAATTTCTGAGTTCATTAACTTGGCAGGATGAGTAGAGCAAGCAGCTTTGTCCATCCAATCTGTAGATATATGCAGCCATTCTAATGAACTGTGTATGCAACTTGGCTGTTCTTTTGCTAGTCGCCTTGGTTCTTCAGGTCCTTGAATATAGTAATATTAGCTAGTACAGACCTGAAGATGTACATAATTTATATTGAATTGAGTAGTTATCATTTCATTTCAATTATAATGTAACTAAAGCTTTTCAATTGGTCGACCGAACTCAGCCACTAAACAAATCGTTTGTTAATAATTTACAACTTTTATTAAAATTTATTTAATTTTAATACATTATATAATCTATATTAAAATAATTAAATATAAATTAAAAAAATCACCCTCTTGTTCTTGTATTCTGAATTAAATTTGTGAGCTTCACTAGAGTAATTTCCAACATTTTCCATAACAACATTAACAGAAAGGTAAGGGAATTTTATTCCAAAACTGAAAAACTTGTTGTCATAAAAGATAGAAATAATATGGTGTGTCACTAATTATATATGCACCATTCAATAGTTAGTGTACGTTATTGGTTTTGGTTTTATCTACACATATGTAGTAGATGGTCACATGTGTATTAGGATGGTTTGGTTTTACTTACACATATGGAGTAGATGGTCACATGTGTATTGGGATGGTTTGGTTTTACCTACACATATGGGTTAGATGGTTACATGTGTATTAGGTATTTGAAATGTACTATAAATAGAAGCTTTGATGTAAGAGAAAGAGGAATGAATGAATTTATAAGAATAAATCTTCTCTTCCAAATACT
>JANZLX010000211.1:22354231-22371003 GCA_025531955.1 Erythroxylum orinocense | reverse complement strand
ATAATATTATTTATTATATGACAAAATTATAATATTTTAAGTAATTCACAGTGTTATTTATTTTATATTTGTACGATTTTTTCAATATTAATTATAGTTATCATTTATATGTTAAATATGTGAAAAGTAATATTAATATAAATTAATAAATTGTTATTATTTCAATTTTTATTATCATGATTTTAGAGACAAAGTGGGTGTCAAATAAATTATACAGTATAATATATTAAGACCATTTTATAATTTTAAAAAAATTCAAGTATTATTTTATAAATTACAAAATTATTAAAAACGATGGCCAGTATTAACCGGTGTCGGTTCAGTATCATACCAGAACCAAATCCAGTAACAATACTAGTTCGGCATTCATAAAATTGAAATGGAGACATCAAAATTTTAACCTTATGAAAGATAGCAAATTTACAAATTCTCAACTATGTATTACATGGTTTTTATCCCAAAATATTACACCATCAAACAAAGAAATCCAGATGCGTTGTTTTCCATATAAAAAAAAATAAAGAAAGACTTCTAACAAAAATTCCAAACTTACGAAAACTACACTATCATCAAAGTTGTCCTCCGTTCCTAGAAATCAACCTTCCATTTCCATACGAACAATTTACCAGTGAGGCCAAGGGTAACCAACAACAACTTGAAAGTGTTCAGTGACCCAAAATTAACTGTCAGAGGCACCAGAGAACCTGAAGTAAAAATACAATATATCTTCTTGTGGGAACGCACCCCATGACCAAATGGTAAACAACAGCAATAACGCATATGCACCTCTCACATACACAACTTAATATGTAAGAACACTTTTAGGAACACAAGATGGAAAATCTAAAAGACATAATTCACTATGATCCTGATTTACCACTAAAACATCTTTTAACACATCATGTATGTGATATGCAAAAGAAGATAAAATTAAAGGTGAAGCCAAAATACATGAGACAAGTAGTTTCAACTAGACGAAATGCGGCCTCGATATGTATGATCCTAAAGTAGCAGGCATCTTCACGCATGTTTGCTTTACACATGAAACTATCATGAAGTTTATGCCTTGCCCTATATAAGCAAATATAGAATGCGCAAAATACATGATTACATAAAATTGTTTCCTATGCAAGTATATACTAGGCGGCTCACCTGCAAGTATAGCCTCATTTATTAAACAAACAAAATCACAACTGTGAATACCTCAGGCCCCTGACTCAAAAAGTTTTAATCATACTACTTAAGGTTGCTGCTCATCACCAGATCATGATGTATAAAATAAGATATTTCCCGCAAATTAAAAGTCTAAATAGGACCAAATTCATCGTCTCGAAAGATAAGACATGTGGAATCTCTGATACTTAGTAGATTTCAAAACTAGTAACACTGAAATGTAGTTGCCGATTACCCTAGGCCTCACCAGGTAAAGTTAGTAAATGGCTACATCTGAACAGTAAGATCACATATTTAGCGCAACAAAACATGCCCTTCAAGTAATTAATTTATCGCAGAATAAGGATAAGCATCTGGATTCCTCTGTTGAAGACAGATGGTCACTGAGGATAGAAGCCACTGAGGAAGTTGGAAAACTACGCCTGCCAAAGTAACACCGATATAAAACTCAAAGCATAACAATAATTTACTCAAACAATATCTATATGTCTAATTATTGGAATAAAGAGACAAAGATAGTTCAAATTAATTTTGTAGGGTAATTGTTGATCAATGCTCTGAGGAATACCTAATAATTAAGGATAGAAAAACACTCTAAGACCCTCCACCAGCATTGCCAGTAATTGCTGCCTTCTGATGAAGAAAAAATGATTAAATTCAGTACTCAAATCAAGAATAAAACATGCAATAATAACTGGAAAGAGTGCCTTACCGGCCCAATGTTGCCCTTTCCGTTCACTGATAAAGAACTTGCAGCAGGTTGTGAAAATCTGGGCGAATACAGCAATGTTAATGACTTTAAAGCATTTTGATAAATGAATGATTGAAAGTTTTAACCAAAAACATTGAACAGCAGAGTTAGACAAAAGGTATAGTGATCAACCTGAGAGCCCTCGCTTTCCTTTTGTCATCTTCCATCCCTTCAGTTTTAGTATCTGGACCAAACCTTTCAAGTCTTGCTTTCTTCTTCGCATTCTCATCACTTGGCACAGACTGCAGAGGGAGCCCAAACCTACAAATCCAACATTAAAGATCAGCAATATTCTATAAGAAAAGTTTAAAATGTAGTAACAGTTAGTCACTCGACAAGACCATGGCTACAATACCTTTCTGCTCTAGCCTTCCTCTTCAGTTCCTCAGAGTGCTTCGATCCATCTGATGCAGGCATCGAGGAAACTGTGCCAAACCTACATTACCACATAAAAAGAGCAATACTTTTAAACAATTCAGAAAGAACATCAAGTCAACAGTTCTCCACAACATCTTCATAGAATAATAAGAACACACATCCTTCGGATAAGCACAACAAACGTATCGTTTAATCTAAGAACCTAATCACAGCCCAAACACAGCCAAGCTTACATCATGACAACAAGCACATGACAAAGATGAATGCATTACAAAACGACCTTAAATAACCAGAGAGGCAGAGATCACCATCTTCACTGCTCTAAAGGACCATTTTATGGAAACAACTATAAGTAACATTTCAAACACACTTTCGCAAATCTACCATATTCACCAAAATCTACAGCTACAATCCTTAAAACCACAAGAGCAGCAGATAAAATCTACCAAAAAATTTTTTAAAAAAAGAGCAAAAAGAACTACAGTAATATATATAGCAAAGACATATGCACATATAAATGTACCTTTCAGCTCGAGAATTGCGCTTCTCTTGCTCAGACAACTGAACCGTAATCCCGAACCTCTCAGCACGCCGGATTTTCTTCTCGGTGTCAGAGACCGCGGAGGTGGTTATCTTGCTGGTTTTCGAACCGTCTCCGTCCTCACCTGAATCAACCGTCGTCGATTTGTTGCGGTCAGAATCCTTAACTCGACCTGGCTTCGCGGTCGTATCTAGGGTTTTGCTAGGGTTCTCCGGCACGGCCGTGAGATTTGGAGTGTCGGTGGCCATATTAGCGTTAGGGTTAGGGTTAGGGTTTCGAGAGATTGAGCCTGTAAAGGAAGAGACAGGTCGCAAAGGCAGCGTAAGAGCTAACAGCTAAGGCGCTTCCTGGTTTCGTTGTGCTTTCAGACTAGAAGAGTATAATTGAAAGGGAAATTTATAGTTTAATGAGAAAAAAGAGAAAATTAAAACAAAGATAATGGAACTGTTTGGCAATCAGCTGATTGTATTTAGCTGATAGCTGATTCTATCAGCTGTTAGTTGATAGTTGATTCTATCAGCTGGTTTGATCAACAGATTGAATTAGCTGTTTGTTAAAGATGTTTGGTAAAATTAACTATTTAGTATTAGCTGTTATATATAAAATGACTTATAAGGTCATGATTTTAAAAAAATATAAGAATAAGAATATTATATATTTTAGTATTTTAATAAAAAATTTTATAAGAATTTAGATTTTAGATATTTAATTTCACAAAAATTAAATTTATAATTCTAATAAAAATATAGATTATGTTATAAAAGATAGAAATAATATGGTGTGCCATTAATTATAGATGTACCATTTAATAGTTAGTGTACGTTATTGGTTTTGGTTTTACCTACACATATGGAGTAGATGGTCACATGTGTATTAGGATGGTTTGGTTTTACCTACACATATGGAGTAGATGGTCACATGTGTATTAGGATGGTTTGGTTTTACCTACACATATGGGGTAGATGGTCATATGTGTATTAGGTATTTGAAATGTATAAATAGAAGGTTTGATGTAAGAGAAAAAGAAATGAATGAATTTATAAGAATAAGTTTTCTCTCCCAAATACTCTTCAGTTTTAGTTTCGGTTTTATAACAGTTGTAAGGGGGGGACAAATGTGTGATAAAAGTCAGTGGCACGGGGCTTGGATCAATTAAACGGTAAACGGCACCGTCCGTGTCGAAGGTAACTGCAGAATAATTATAATGTCCTCCGAGTTAGCTATACACTGTAGTCTTCGTTCTTTTCTTCTTCATTCTAGATAGTTTGTACTTTGTAGTCACTGAAAATCGAGGAATAGGAATCATTGGCCAGAAATTCGATCCCGTGAATAGAACGAGTGGACGCTGAAATCAATCCATTATGAGGAAACGAGATTTGGCTATCCTCATGCTCTGCGCATTCGCCATTTTCTTCTCTCTTCAGGTTGGTCTCTTAAACCCTAGAAGCTGAAGAATGTTTCCTTCTGCGATTTCATTTTTCTGATCCCATGCTTTGTTCTCAGCACGAGGGTGATTTCCAGTTTAGAGAGGCGTGGTTTCATCTTTTCGACGATTACCCAATCAAATACGAAGCCGAACGCCTCCCTCCGGCTATTGTCTCCGATCTTAACGGTGATGGCAGGAAAGAAGTTCTTGTCGCCACTCACGACGCCAAAATTCAGGTCCCTCTCTATTGATTTCCATAATTTTGTTTATTTTTATGGCTTTTGATAGCTGTTTCTCATTTTTGTTGTAATTAATGTATATTAGGTTTTGGAGCCTCACTCGAGGCGAGTGGACGAGGGTTTCAGCGAAGCGAGAGTGATTGTTGAGGTCTCACTGTTGCCTGACAAGGTCCGTGTTGCATCTGGTAGGCGAGCAGTGGCTATGGCCACTGGTGTTATTGATAAAAGTTATAAGCAAGGAGAGCCACTGAAGCAGGTGTTGGTGGTTGTTACTTCGGGTTGGTCAGTGATGTGCTTTGATCACAACCTCAACAAGCTCTGGGAGAAGAATCTGCAGGTTTGTGGTGATGTTATTCTGTCATGGGATTTGCACATTTTGTAGTTTGTTCTAACTTTGGTGATTCATTTTGTATGCAGGAGGATTTTCCACATAATGCACACCATAGGGAGATTGCAATTTCAATAAGTAATTACACCCTGAAGCACACAGATACAGGATTAATTATTGTTGGTGGGAGAATGGAGAAACAGTCTCATGTAAGTTTTTTTGTTTTCCTTACTTTGGATACTGGTGTGTACTTAGCCACAAAGTTTATAGACTTGGAATGCAAATTTGACTGTATGCTTTACTACCTGCATTTATCTTTTTTTAGCCATTTGAACTTAGCACGAGCCAAGAGAAACTTAGGCTGTTTATTCCTCTGTGTTCATCCCTCTCAAATGGGTAAATAAGTTATCTGGTTTCAAGAATTCTTCACTCGTTACATGCTAGCTTGAGGAGTAGATGGAAATGGCCTTTGAGAGCTTCTGCTGTGCAACATTTCCTCATATATAAACCATGTCGCACATTTGATGTTTTCAACTGTTTTCATTGCTGAATTTGAATAGAGTTTACTGTTAAATTCCCGTTTTCATTTTCCTTTTCCTGGTTTCTTGGTTTCATAACAATTTTTCTATTGTTTGTACCATTTTATATTTTTTTTCTGCTGTATCTGTTACTAGTCAGATTTTGTGTACTCATTGTGGTTCATGTGCCAGCTGATGGTAATCAAACTACATAAAAATGTGTCAGTTCCTGGATGTGACTAATATTTTATGATCCAAGCACAGCCTCATAACTAATTGACGGTCTTTTGTGTGTGTTTTGCTACCATTTCAGCTTTACTTGGATCCCTTTGAAGAGATTGGCATAGCTGAGAAAAATGCTGAGTTGCATAGAAGAAGTGCAAGTGAGAAAGAGGTGATGATACTGTAATTCTAAATTCTTTATATGCATCTGCTTCTGTTTTAGTTATACATCTTTTGGCAGCTAAGTATTATCACCTGGGAGTACAAGGCATGCAAGTTTCTGAAGCACTCTTGATCATGCTTTGAACTATTGAACAAATGTTGCATAAAATTTTCTTATGCACTTTTGATTCTAATAAGACCTTATCAAGTATGTTGTTCCCTTTCATTATGTTGAGACTAGGTTCCAGTAGGTTCCAGAAGAAGGGAATAAGAGAAGTGAGTCACGTGAGAGTTAGTTACAAGACGAGAATAAAAGGGTGTAGAGGGGGAGGGCATAGGCATTCAGATATGATTTGGTGATTGGTTATTGTAGGGAGGTTAGCTAACCCTCGAAGATTAGCTACTGTGGAGGTTGCTAGCCCTCGAAGTCTAGCATATCAATATACAGAGTTACCTATATTCATCTCTATTCTATATCTGTTCCTATTGTATTACTGCTGTGTTTGTGGTTCTGGACTGTTGTTGTGTGCGATTATTTGGTTGTGCTGGTTCTGTGAGGAGCTGAATCAGTGTTAGAGAAACTGGTCTCTAACACATTACAGTGCACTGATTTTCCTCTTGTCCAATGCCTGACTGATAGTACCAGGACGAACAAGTTGATCTCATTTGTTTCTTTTGGTTTTTTAGAAGTGGAATATTTAGCTATCATTTTATTCTTAACAGGCCTCAGAGAATTCTGGATCTGTGGACCTACGCCACTTTGCCTTTTTTGCATTTGCTGGTCGAAGTGGTGAACTGCGCTGGAGTAGAAAGAATGAGGTGGGATTTATGTGTTAAACTTGCAGTTCATCCTGTTTGTACTTATGTTTAGATTTCGATAATAAGGTCTTGATAGCAAGTATATTATCATGTACAGGGAATTTTGCATTGCTTCAATAGTTAAATGAAATATGCAGTGAACTTTTGCGTGTAGGAATTAGAAATTAGTGTATTATGTGAAATAGTTGTAGTGTAGACAAATGAATGAGTACATGTTACAGTGAACAAGCACTTCGTGCAATATTTTTTTACTGGAATTTATCTTTTTGTGCTAGTATCTAATTAATGAGAATGCCTAAAGTGACAAATTATAGCATTGCTACCTTTACTGATATCATTGTCTTGTGTTTTATTCAACATTTTGGTGATGCAGAATATTGAAGAGCAATCTTCAGATGGATCTCACTTAATTCCACAACATAACTACAAGCTTGATGTGCAGGCTTTAAATACAAGACATCCTGGAGAGGTATGCACTGATGACATTTCAAATTCAAAAGCTTTGCTTATGTAATTTCTTAAGGATTGTATGACATCAAATTCATGTCAGTGATAATTAACTCTATAATCATTTTTCATAAGATTGATAGGAAGTCAATAACAAGTCATTGCAACAGCTGTGCTTGTTAGGGTTGTTTTCACCATTTTATGATTTTGCAGCTGTAATTCATTGTTTTTCCAAGTGCATAATCTTGAACAGCTTATTTGATTCATTTAAGTCTTTCTCCTCCGCAATTAAGACAAACTCGCAAAAGCTGTTAGTGGGAGAAGTGGGTTGAGGGGATGGGGATGTTCTATCCAACTCTGTTAATTTTTCTTCCATGTGCTTGCTAATTGCATTGTTGCTCTCTTCAAAACAAAAGCTTGCTTATGCAAATTGAACATTAGTTTGAATGCAGAGAATTCAGGGAATCAATTCTGGGAGTTATGCCACACCACTGGGTAAGCATTTCAGAACTACTCTTTCCATGATTCAGGTAGTATAATTAAGATTGTTAGAGTGAATTTGGGTGCTTCAATGTCTATATCAGGATAGGAGAGAGGACACCATCTTGCAGCTGGCGCACTTCAAGCGTCACAAAAGAAAAGCATTGAAAAAAGCACCTGGAAAGACTGCAAACTACCCTTTTCACAAGCCTGAGGAGAATCATCCTCCTGGGAAAGATTCAACCAAAAAGATTTCAAATTTGATAGGAAAAGCTGCTAAATATGCTGGCTCAGCAAAATCTAAAACGGTAAAATCTACTGAAATATATTTGTGCAGTTTGTGCAAGAACCATTTCAAGTCCTATAAAATATATGAGATAAATGTGCAATTTATAGTTTGTGGGTCTGGTTCATTTTATACCCATTTGGATTTTGGACCAATAAATACTTCCTTAGTTATAACGATCATCTTCAAGAATGGGTACATTCTCACTGTTTTGGGTACAATTCCATTTTTTGTTGGTTAGGGAAAAAATAAATTATGAGAAGATGTAGGAACTCCCTAGACCTCGCTGGAGGTTGAGGTCTTCAGAGCTGTGGGATATGACTTGTGGAATTTTCCTATGTGAATCTATCTTATAGATTTCAAGTCTTTTGTTTGATGTGTTGCTTTGCTGTTACAGGCATTACCTTATATTCCAACCATAACAAACTACACTCAGCTATGGTGGGTTCCTAATGTTGTAGTAGCTCACCAAAAAGAAGGGATAGAAGCTGTTCATTTAGCATCTGGTCGCACCATTTGCAAGGTAACTCTTAAGCCAGGTGATGATTTTTATTTTGTTAGACTGTTCAATTGGCAATTTGCTGGGCCATTTCTTGTTAAAATCCCCAAATTGGATTGGGAAGGTCAACGTGCATCAAAAGTTATGTTAATGTTTTATCATAATACTAGAGATGGTGGTTTTTATCAAAAGTGTTTTGTGTGAAAACTCCTTATTAGCACTTATCCTGCAGCACAATTTTCATTCAATGCTAAATTTTAGTATCCCTTTGAATTGCTTTTGTTTGACTGTGTGTTTATGTCATGTCCAATACTACATGATTCATTGCCAAACATACTGAAAATTCACCACTTCAACAGCTTCATCTCCAAGAAGGTGGGCTTCATGCTGATGTCAATGGAGATGGAGTCCTTGATCACGTTCAGGTAAATTGAATATGCTTTTTGACTCCGAAATCTGTACCTATTTCAATTAAAATTGCAATAGCAACTCTTTAATAGGATTTGTTTCCTGGATCTTAAATTAATGTTGCACTCTCTAACATGGGACAGTGGAAACTGATTCTTTCATTATGCCAAACTTAGAATCACAACTGTTTGGTCTTGTTTATTTTGATAAGCACCATCTTTAAGTAGAAAACCTATCTAATTTGATCACGTTCAGGTAAATTGAATATGCTTTTTGACTCCGAAATCCATACTTATTTCAGTTAAAATTGCAATAGCAACTCTTTAATAGGATTTGTTTCCCGGATCTTAAATTAATGGTGCACTCTCTAACATGGGACAGGGGAAACTGATTCTTTCATTATGCCAAACTTAGAATCTCTACTGTTTGGTCTTGTTTATTGTGATAAGCACCATCTTTAAGTAGAAAACCTGTCTAATTTGAATCCTTTTCTTCCCCACATTTTTGTTCAAGTCTTTGTGTGTGAGATTCAAAAGGTGGATAAGATGATGTTACCTTTGTTAGCGTTATTGTCATTCTCATGTAAAAGCATAAAGCAATATGCTTTCCTTCCAAAAATGGTTGGGAGTTTTGGTGTTAATTGGTAATAGAAATATTTCATTTTCTTCCTATCAGGCCGTTGGTGGAAATGGAGCTGAGCAGACTGTTGCTAGTGGATCCATGGAAGTGCTGCGTCCCTGTTGGGCTGTTGCAACTTCTGGTGTGCCAGTGCGTGAGCAACTCTTTAATGCTTCCATCTGTCATCATTCCCCATTTAACTTGTTTCAGCATGGAGAGTTCTCAAGAAATTATGGTCAACTTTCTGATGTGTCTGCTTTAGAGGTGGCAACACCCATTCTCATACCAAAAAGTGATGGCCATAGGCATCGCATGGGGAGTCATGGAGATATTGTATTCTTAAACAATCGGGGGGAGGTATGACTAACTAGACCTTGTCTCATGGTATTATAAAAATAGAACTATATCAACAAGTGCTTGCTTTTACTCACTCAACTTTTGTAGTGAGTTTGGAAATTTGCAGACAATGCCTGCTCGACAGAATAGTTACCATATTGGTAGAAATGTCAAATTTCTCTTTGGAAAACTTGTATGGTTCTGATGGAAAAATAGCTCATGAGATTGACGGAACAAAATTATTGCATTCAGTAGCATTCGCCCCATAGAATAATCGTGTTCATTGTCTATTGTACAGCCTTGAAGCTGCAAGTGTGGTGTGATAATTGTGCCTGATAACTGTTTCAGGTGACTTGTTACTCTCCTGGATTGCATGGCCATGATGCCGTTTGGCAATGGCGGCTCTTCACAGATGCTACATGGTCAAATCTTGCTTCTCCATCTGGAATGATGGAAGCTGGGAGAGTGGTTCCCACTTTAAAGGCTTTCTCTTTGCGGGCACATGACAATCAACAAATGATCCTTGCGGCAGGACATCAAGAGGCAGTGGTGATATCTCCTGGGGGAAGTATACAAACATCTATTGATCTTCCCGCACCTCCCACCCATGCCTTGATCTGTGACGATTTCTCAAATGATGGACTTACTGACCTCATTGTCATGACATCTAATGGGGTGTACGGGTTTGTCCAGACCAGGACGCCTGGTGCTCTATTCTTCAGCACTCTGGTAGGCTGCCTACTTATTGTCATGGGCGTCATCTTTGTCACTCAACACTTGAACTCTATGAAAGGGAAGCCACGGCTTGCATCATGAAAACGACCTGTTTATAGCTGATGATGTACAACTAACTGAAGAGAACATCTGTGAAGCAAAACCAGTGGCATCTGTGATTTTCGTGATGTTTAAAGCTGAAAGATCATGGGATTAAGTTGAAAGGGATTTGTAGGATGCTTGAACTCAGATCAGGCGTTCAACGAGGACCATGCTCTCTTTAAAACTTTTGATCTGAATTGTTACACTTGATGGTTGCGTTCTGCCGTGTAGAACTAACATATACTGTTGAGGACTTTAGAACTAGCATATACCGTCTACCAAGAATAACAAAGCTCTGTAACTTTTGGACTCCCGGAATCTCGTCATTTTAGACAAAAGTGACATTCGGACCGGTCCAACTTGTAAGAATCTTGTGACATAAGTTTTTTTGGGACCATTCTTATTGAGTTTGTAGATATGCAAACAATAGCAGGCCCTGGCTATGAAATTGGAGACAGTCCACGCGTTGGAGTCGAAAGAGAAAGCAAAACCAAGCGAAGAGAGGGCACAACTTGCGAGAAGAAAAGGAGATTGATGGTATTATCATAATATAAGAATGTGAAAAAGGTAAACGAGAAAAAGTGATATTTTTGGGTGGTGGATCGCTTTCACGGTGCAGTGAGCATAATATTAGATGCTAGCCTACTTGCCTAACCGAGGCAATTCCCAACTCCCAGCAACGCCCCTTCACTAATCACGGTAGCTCTCCCATTCCCAGTCCTTAGTTTCACACCACTATCCTATATGATTATTAAAACATTTAATGGGCTCAAAGTTTAGCAACGACTTGGGTGACAATGTCTTTGTACGAACTCTTTAATTTAGCATGAATATGATATAAACTTATCTGCTGCCACTTCGTTTTATTGTTCTAGTAAACATGTCAAATGATATTTATTAGACTTGTACTATCATATCGTATCATTTAGCTCAATCGATCTCAAACTTAAGTTAGAACTTTAATCCGAGCAAAAAAAAAAAAAAGGCTCTTTTCAGTTTTAGGTTAAATTTTTTGCATTAATGCTAACTTTGCCAGAACTGGGAAAATAAAGGACAATTAAATCCTTTTCCCTACAAGTTTTATTCATAAATTGTTTATAATATATATATACATACACTGGACTATCACTCGCGTAGCCCTACTAAACCGTGTTATCTTTAGATGACCATAAAGGTTAAGATAGTGATAAATGCTAATATCGGAAAATGCATCCAAATTAATTAAAACCTTGCAATTAAACAAATCTTCTTTTCTTGTCATACATGATCACTTCATCGTAGCATTTGTTTCAATTGAATTGGAGACCAAGACGATAAAGTCAACTAAATACATAGCGTCTCAAAAAAGGCGTTTCCATCTAATAAGCACTTAGTTGTCTTCTCTGCTATAATTACTTCATGATGGCGAATTAGGCACAAAAGAATGGCCAAGTTAGGGGTCCTAAGCCATCAAAACTAAATACCTAGGCTTGATGATTACAGTGGAGATAATGACTGCAAGATCACGTACACAAGCATACTATATCTTCATTCATTAAATATTTTTCAATCTATAAGAGAGTCATAAAATTATACTCCCTTCGATTCATAACAAATTTCATTTTAGAAAAACATGCGCTTATTAAGAAAGTTAATGAAATTATAGATATACCCTTATTAATACTCTTATAAAGTTACCTCGTGGCTCTCGTCAAGTTATAAATATGAGAAAAATTGCATATTAAATTGCCTTGAAATTATGATCTATATAATTAAGATGAGAGAGAAATTAAAGGTTAATTTTGAAAGTAAAATTATAAATATGCATATAAAGTCAAGAATGATACTTATTTTAAATAATTAAAATGTATATAAAACGACACTTACTATAAATCGGAAGGAGTACTATTTATTTTTCATCGGGAAGGGTATTAAATAATAACAAGTGATTTCTTGTGTTTTAATTAAGGGCAAAGTGGACGCTAGGCCATGAGTAGGCAGCTATAAAAATGGGTTGTTCCATGAGGACGTGACCATAGCTTTGTTGATGTGATCTTTGATCAAAATAAGGCAGCACTCCAAATACCCAAAATATGATGAAAATGGTAAAGAAACACTTCCCCAGGAATTTCGAGAATTCCCAAAACTAGTTGCTGAGAACGTGCTAATGCACCCCAGAACTCTAAGATCAGATTTCGTTGAACTGAAACATGCGAATTCATGAGCTCCAACTCCAACCCCTTGATAACATCTAGATAAGGTGTAATCATCTAACTGTACCCCTTTGTTGACAATTATCGTCTGTTTATTTGTTTGTTTTGTTTTCTTTCTGATCCTTGCACATAAAAGACAGAACAAGAGTGACTAGAACATTGAATTAGTCAGCTCTTCCTTTTTGGCAAGCATTGAATTTGTCACCTTCTTCATCACATCACCTTGAGTGTGTGTTCTCCACCTAACAGTTGTTACTGTGATTGACGACATGAACCGAAATAGACAACTCGTGGCTGCAATATTCCACTGTATATGGTTATCGTAATTATATTTGCATTGCTCGTACATCAAATGTTTTTAGCAAAAGGTTACTTAAAACTTTGGTTACACTTATCAAAATAATCACTTCTTTGTCAGGAATCTCAATTTTAGTTTTCACTAAACTCGAATACAAACAATTTAGAAAGAACAAGTAGGCATATTAATTATTAGAACTATTATTCATTAGCACAAACACTTACCAATTGTATACATCCTTACAATATGACCATATATACCCCTTCTCTTATAACTTCTTTAATTAGCTACTGTGTAGTTTTTGTAGCTGTTGAGTTGTGAGGTGATTATTTTAGAAAAACTGCATGTTATACCTATCCTATATTCACGTTCTTAAAATCATTGAATCAGCCATTATGTGATACTATATATATATAAACCAATTAACATGTTACTTACAGCGTTTACCCTATGGAAGCGACCATTTCCATTAGCTTATAGGCATTAGGCACCATGAAAATCAAAGCTAGTTTCCAGCCCAATTTAGGGTTTCAATGAACAAATAAGAAACTAAATGCTAAAGGTGTACAGATAAGAAACTATATTCTCTTTTTACCTTAAAAGTGTTAGAATTAGTCACGGGCTCTCACTACTTAAGGAACCCTGCTGAGTTTACGAACGATAAGAGTTATTGCATATGAACGAAGGTACTGCTCCATTAAATGATTCAACAACTGAGACAAGTGAATAATTAATGAATTTCAATTATGTTTTAAGAATAAACTGCGGTTAAGATAAGGTTTAGGACTTTGTTCTATAATTGTTATATACAGTCTATGCCAGCAACTTGAACAAAATTTCTAAACGACCCTGACGTAGGTCATTTTTTAATAAATTTGAAGTTAATGATTTCATTTATTGAAAGATTAAAAGAATGTGCTAATTTACAGAATAATATATCCTTGATTTTACAGTCACCAAGCTCGATATAACCCAATTATACTCTTGATGATTGTATAGAGTTATATGTAGTTGTATACAGTTAATAATCATACTCTTGATGAATCATAGATCAGTTGAAACTTTAGCATGACGACTTGTTTCTTTGGAGTATAATTAACAGTATACAACTACATATAACCCAATCTTCTCTTTGGAATCTGATCAGGAAATTATCAAACTGAACTGATCACTAGTGGGATCTCAACTGGGCATGAATTGGGGTCACCGTCAAAAGTTGTGGTTCCTAGAGCTCCCAGATAAGTTGCAAAATGATGAACTAGGGTTTCTCTGAAGGTGACATTTTGTCTTTATTGTGGTGTAGGTAGATGATTGTGTAATTTTCGAAGTGTTCCGAAATGCAAATGGGTCCTAACATGACAGGGAATGGTAGGCCACTACGTACACTATCCCCTTAAAAAGCACATGCACGGCTGCACGCGCGTTTTTGAAGCGACAAGCCACAATTTAATGGGCCCTGATTAATAAGGCAAAATGTTAGAGAAGCGTTTCGAAGAGACTCAAATGTACAACCGTTGTACATAAAATCTTGGATTAGGGGCTATATATATAATTATTCTTCTAATTATGTTATTAGAATTTTTAATATGTATAAAATATGGAGTTCACTAATCAGAATTAAGTTTGGGTCAACCATTAATAAAATAAATAGAACTAATCATTTGGATAGTTGAGCCTTACTACTTAAACTTTTTAACATTTTCATGTTTAGTTAATATGAGATACTTTAACACTCCCCCTTAAGTACAAATGGGACTAGACATTCAGTTATCATTTGAAATAAACACAGTAGTAATCAGACCGGGCCGCTAGGACTGAATATTCAGACAGACAACCGAGAAATTAATAATCTGGACCAAACATGCTCTGATACCTAGTTGAAAGGCCTAACTTACCCTCAAAAGTTAGCTTGAGAAGGAAGGTTTGCACACTAGTATAAATAGTTGAATGCATTCATACTTGTTCGATGTGGGATTCTTGATACACTTCCCTCAACCCAAAGGGACATTTGTTGGATATATTGAGCAAAGGGACAGAACTGGGCATCGCCTCAAACTATCGAGACAAACGAGCTCTGATATCATATTAGAATTTTTAATATGGGCAGAGTATAGAGTCCACTAACAATAATTGGGCTTGGGTCAACTATTGTCAAAATAACTATAACTAGTTATTTAGATAGTTAGTTCTTACCACTTAAACCCTTTAACATTTTCATGTTTAATCAATATGATATACTCTAACAAAATGTGTTCAGATAATTAGTGAGAGCTAAGGGTTTTGATTTTTTTTGAAAAATGAAAATGATTCATTTACTATAACTCACTATTACAAAATGTTCAAAATAAGCATAAACAAGTTGTGAACCTAGTCTATCTCCATAAATGACAGAAATTAAGCAAAATAAAAGTAGTGTTTATAGTTCTAACGAACTATATCCACGTACTAACATTAGAGGTGCCACCTTGTTCTTATGCCTGATGTTAACTTATGCTCTACTTTCCTTGCCGCTACAATAGTACGTATTCCATTCAGAATTATATATGCTAGTCGATGCCTTTCTTCTTCAACTTGTTTGAATATTCTTTGATTTCTTTCTCTCCAAATCATGTAGATGGTAGTGGTGAAGGCTACCTTAAGAAGGATAGCATTCGCTTTACCACTTTTAGTCCTCTCAATGAACCACCTTAATGTGTTTACCCAATCAAAGATCTGATTTGCAGCATCCACCATGTATTGAACTCTACTTCAAATAGACTTGGAATAATTACAATAGAAAAACAAGTGGTCCCAATTCTTATCAGTATTCTTGCAAAGGACACATACCTTATCAGCTGAGTTAAACCACCAACATTTGATTTGAAGACGAATTTTAATGATCAACCACGAAATGACAGAGGCTTTGGGTTAATGGTATTTTTCCATATGACCAAGGAACATTTTGAGACCCAGTTCTAAAAATTTGATGACAAAAAACATTGGTAAAGACACCTTTTGGGTTAGGAAGTCAACAGATGCTACTAGCAGAGGTAGTATCAGTTAGAAGAGGCAAGTGTTCCTGCAGCAATGCAAATCCTCTTAAATCCATTCTCCAACCCCTACCCTCCATAAGTTTAAATACACGAGCATTAGTTGGCAGACGTAATCTCAACCGAGAGTATAACGGGTGATCTATTAATGGGATGATATCCAACTCATTGTCAAACCAAACACAAGTTTCTCGACCATTGTTTATCTAGTATTAAGGGTTTTGAAAATTGATTGATCTCTTTCCACATTTTGGACCAAAAGTTAAAGAAAAGAGTCATCTTACACCCCATTTAAGGGTTATTACCATTGTTTCTACCACTACTAGAAAATAGCTATTTACCGACCGAAAATGCCGTCGGTACAATGTTGAATTCCGTCGGTAAAAGTAAATACCGACGGTATATGGTGCCCGATATTTTCGGTCAGTAATTGTCCCGAAGGTACAAAATATCGACCGAAATATTCGGTCGGTATTTAGAGACGGTATTTACGATCGTAATTTTCGGTCGGTATTAATATAACGACGAAAATCGCCAAAGCAAGTCGGTCGGAGAAATATAGCGACGATCATGTACTTGGTCGGTGAGGAGAAGGTATATTCCACAACTTTTACCGACGGAAAATGTTCCGTCGGTAAAGGTGTATAATAATTTTTTTTAATTTTATTGTTATAGTGTTGTTGTTATAACAATGTTATATTACATATATACTTTAGTTTTTTGACTGATGTTATATTATTAATTCACAATATATTAATTTGTATATATATTGTGAGTTTTATGAGAATATTAAAAAATAATAAAAC
>JANZLX010000211.1:22340482-22353865 GCA_025531955.1 Erythroxylum orinocense | reverse complement strand
CTTCCCAGTTGTCAGAAATGTAAGACTGGTCGGGTGAAAATCTCTCCTTTGTGAAAGATGAAGGAAGAACAAAAGTCACTCTCTTCTCTCACTCTTTTCTCCCTCTTAACAGCTGCTGATTTTTGGTTTTTAAAAGACAATACAATAATTAACCCTAATGGGTTAAAAAGAAAATTGGGCTTCAATACATGTATGGGTTTTACCATATAGGAGAGAACCCAAACCCAACATTTACTTCACATGCTTCCTTGTTACCATCAAACATCGTCATCTTCCTCCATGTATTTCTTTCTCTTCTCTTGATCACTCTTCAGAAACTGAATATGACAACATACTTTGGTCGCCACCCAGAGTACATACGTGTGATCTCGTTCACTTATACTACATAAAGAAAGATCTGTCATTTTTATTTTCTTTTCTTCTGTCTTCTCTTTACTCTCGCAGTGGCAAGTTGATAAACTACGTGTAATGCAAGAATTTATCCATACCTTGCCTTTGAACGCACAAGAGTTAGTTATCCTTGGGATTTGTGGCCAATGAGACATATCCTAAAGTCTCAGTTATCTACTAAATACATGGCAGTAATACATAAAACATTTTGCGAGTAATGAAACGAAATGCAGCACATGAGAAAGAGAGAAGGATTCAACAGCTAGGAGGCTGACGAATTTAAAGCATTTTAATTCCTGAAAACGACCCATGTCATATCTTCTCCCTGTTCCCTGTCCCCGTCTCTGAAGAACAATACAAGAAGAGTATTTGTGTGCATAATAAGTAACTGGGCATGAGATGAGAGGGTGTACGAGTCAACCATGCCAAACAAGCACAGGGCTCGAGATTAGTACAGACAGAGGTAAAAGATGATATGCAATAACTTCCTTTTTACCACAGCCATAAGAAAAATATATATTATATGCATGTATTATTATGTTATACACGGAAATTAATATACCAGAACCAAAATTATTATATTATATGTTACTGTTACACGGCCGAAGCGCATGGCATGGCAGAGAAGAAGCTTCAATCACTGAATTGCCTCAGGGAGCAGTATGTACGGACCAAATCTTTTTACATATCAGACAAAATAAGATCTTCTTCAATTATAGCTTGTTAGTTACTAATACAATCTTAAAAGCTACATAGAATACGATATCATCAGTTTTCGATTGCGGCTTCTCGAATCCAACATGCTTTCTTGAAGATTTTGATTTAGTTGGTTCAGGTGTATGACATACTACTAGATTTTGATTTTATAAATAATTTATTTGAAATGCATAAAATAATAATTCTTTATTTTGTTAATAAATTTTACTTAATTGTTTTACTCAAAATTCAGAAATATAACATGGCAGTAAAATGCACTTCAATTATTGAAGCTTTGGCATCACGTTCGAGTTGACCCGAAGTTACGAAACATTTAGTTGAAGTGAACCCCTTCAGTTACGTGTAATAAGGCAAGTTTGTACCATGAACAGCGAATAGAAAACAGCTATCACATAAAAGGAACCAGGAACTGTATAGTTGAATCACCAGTTCACATATAAAGGGTTATATATATTTTCTTTGTAAATTATTTTTTTCTTTTTCAAGAGTCAGAAATATAAAAATACTGGTAAAAGATTAAAAACATAATATATTGATTATTTAGGTTGTTAGATTTTAAGTTACCTAAGTTATTAAAATTTTCAATTAAGCGACAAATCTTTATAAACTTAACAACAATAACAACAACAACAATAACCAAGTAAAACATTTCCAAATTATCAGCAAGAATTAGGAATAAATTAATTAATTTTAAAAAATGAAAGTAAAAATAAAAATAAAGAAATTTATAACCTGAACAATTCAATTAAAAAATGTTGATTTTGTTAATTTAATTAATGAAATCTTTTTTGTTCATAACACGTAGGTGTTTGCGTGAAAAATAATTGTAAACTAATCATCTACATGGACTAAAATATCTAACTTATACCCTATTTTTATATTGAATTGGGTGTTTTAATCCACATGAATGATTATCTGATAATTAATTTTTTTACGTAAATACCTACATGTAATGGATAAAAAAGATTCTTTTGGCTACAAAGTTTCCGGCTTTGTATAAATCTAAAGAGGGTCATAATATACGTAGATTTCCCTTTGTATCTTAATAAAAGATTGTTTCCGGGAGTAGAACGTGTAACCCTTATAATTATAAAAGAGCAATTTTACTAGCTAATGTAAGGCTACATAATAATATATACAAAACCTACTACGTATAAAATTGTGAGTTTCTATGTTTGTGGACATCCTACAAGATTCGCACGTCCCCCATGTAATTTTTAAGCATCTCTTAAAGGTTAAAAGCATGTGATTTGTGAATAGATGTGCAATGTGCATGGAAGAGTGATGACATTGTTTAATAAAAAATGTTGCAGCAGGCGAGATCCTGCACTTAAATTTATAGAATAAAATCAAAATATTCATTGATAATTATTAGACATTTTAATTATTCCTGACATTACACCGGGACCAAAGTATAATGGAAGGACCGACCTAAAGTTTTGGAGCAATGTAGGGTTTTTATGAATTGGTAATATAAATAGAGTGATCATGAAATTATTCTCAGTACATATAATACATAATGGTATTGACTTTTGAATGTACCATGAAAGCAAAGCGATACCATTAAGCCACTTGCTGATCCCTGAGGTGGTGGGTGTGGACCACGGACAGATGGACTTGCTGCCCTTTGGTATGTGGTAATGGCAATTTGGCAGGGACCTATCGATCATCCTAGTTAGATTTGCTTGGTCAGGTCCTGACTTCGTCAGTCGTATTGGTCAGTTAACGCATCGCATGCTTTTGAGTTTTGGGGCTGGTTCTGGTAACCAATAGAAGAAACAAAACAGGGCTATAAACCCAATGCAATGTCTTTAATTAACTGGACTGTACGGTATTATCCAATAAACCCAATACAATGTCTTAATTAAATGTGGAGGGTTGTGGGTTTTAAAATTCCAGGATTGTACGGAGAGTTTGGTAATAAAAGCCATCTGACAAACTACACAGCAGCCTAATCAGTAATAATCACATGCATCTCTGGAGGTACAAACTCTATTTAGATTTAGAAACTACACGTCACATACTTTTTGGGATAAGATTTTCTGTTTTATTTTACGGTATTTTATTATATCAGTAAATTTTAGTTATTTATTTATACAAATTTTGCATGAGCTTAACGTAAATAAACGTAAATATCGCATAAATAAATAAGTAAAATTTATTAGACATAATAAAATATCATAAAAATTAAACAGAAAATTCGTAATCTATTTTTGCTTCAAAACTGTTGAATTCAAACAAAATCGACGACAATCAATCAAAGTCAGTCAGCTTCCAATCAGTCTTGTGGCGCTAAAATTGAGAGCTTCTTCAGGTGGCTTCAATGGTTAAAACTATGGAGACAAAACATTTCTTTGTATGAGAATGGAAACTACAAGCAACATAACTGAAAGAGTACGTTAAACCTCTGAGAAAGCCAGAAGATTAGACCCATCGATGTTAAGTGGGGACATTAGTTGGAGAATGATTATAATGTATCTTACTTCAACCCCAACCCTAAAAAGAATGGCTGTTACATTAGATTTGGCGTTCAAAATCTTTTTTTTTTGTCATCAAAGTTAATTATTTTTATAATTCGAAAAGAATAAAAAAATTGCATATTATTAGGTCATACTATTAGATTTTTTTAGACCTCACGTATTAATGAGATTATTACTAATTATTGTTGTTATTGAATTTCTTTTATTATCTCAAAAGTAGTGTTTTACGAACATTTTAAAATATTGAGCTATTGAAATATTTTTTAATATAAACATTCTCTTTTTTTCCTTTAAGCTATGCTTAGTTGATGATTTATTAATAGAATGAAATGAAATATAATATTATTATATTATTTAAAAAGAGGGTTTATAATGGAATGAAGTGAAATGATATGGAAGAAGAGAGATTCATGTTATATCTTATTTCATCTTAAACAGTAAAAATGAGAAACCTTCGATTTGAAGAGTTTATGATGAAATATAAAAAGATAAACAACTTTTCATCATATTACGTTATAAACCCTTCTTTCAAACAATATTTCACTATATTACATTATGAACCATTCCATCCCTCCCAAACAATAATTTTCTAATATTGCATTCATTTACGTTCCATTAAAAATCTTAAGTTTAACCAAACATAGCCTTAAATAATATAAGAATTTGTATGCTTAACACGCCAAACTTACATTTAAGAACACATTTTTGGTATGTGAAATTTGTAAAAGTTAACATTTGTGAGTGGGCAAAAGAATATAAAAATATGCCAAATTCTATCATCAAATTAAGGGTGACTTTGATATTATATTAAATTTTGTAAATTATTCAATTTAGAGAAGTGTTTCATATAAAAAAAGGAATATCATATCTTAACTTAAAAATATCTTATGCGTAATATTATCACAATATCGAACATTTGTAAAAGCCTAATCTCAAATTAAATTGATTAAGAGGTGATAAATAAAAAATTTTCATATATAAGCCAACGAGGCAAATCTAATTTAATTAGGTTTGAGTTGGGAATCATTTTTTTTAAGATTTAAATTTGACTTGAAAATTTTTACTATATTTAAGCTAATTCAAAATTAATGAACTAAATTAGAATTGAGTTTGAGAAATCATATTTTTTTGACTTAGACTTAATTTTCATTATCCCTAATTTACTTTGTTGTTAAGTTTAAAATTTTCAAATTTAGAAGAAGAGTGATCACTTAAAAGGGTTAATTACAAATTTTTTTAAAAACTTTTCTTAAATTTTCAATTGTAGTCCAAACTTAAAAAAAATGACAATTAAATACTCAAAATTTCAAAGCTTTTCAATTATAAACGAATGTTAGTGTCTCTGATAAGTTTGTTGACGTGATATGCCACATGTTCCATAAACTCTAAACATTTATATATACACATAAGACCTAATTAGACTAACGAATTAAGTTTTTACATGCACAAGCTAGTATTCACTGAGCTTGGTGGGTGCAGATGTCTGGAGATTAGTGTGGTTAGTCACTAATGCATGAGTGCGATGAGACCTAAGATAATCTGTGTCAATTATGACCAAATTGCATGAGGACGACACTAAAATATGAACAATCAGAGGAGGTTCTAGAAAATGAATATTGAAATAGAATGTTACTGTATCCACATGATGCATAATTTGCATTTGCATGTGAGCTTAATTATATAAGAGGGGATTAAATAAACAAGTACGAGGACTGGGGGTGGCGCTGTGTTACCCTGTACCCCCACAAAAAGAAAAGCACCTAATTCGGAAATACTTTTAAGAACTCGATAAAAGCACGCCTCTTTTTCACTGCCCTTATTAAACTAAAATCAGTCAGTAATTGCATGGCTAAACAGTAACACTAAATGCTGACAAATCAAACAAATAAAAATTACAGTGGACGAGACTATGCTTTACAGCTACGCCCTCACATGCACTTTCTAAATTTCACGCATTGAAAACTAAAATCATTGGATAAGACTTCCCTCCTTATAGTCATCACTCCCTAATATCAAAATTCATTCAAGAAATCGGAAATGGACCGACACGTGGCGGCTGAAGAGTCGTTGGGATGGGGATGGAAATGTGATCATTCCGTTAGACAGAGGGATGGGATGGTGACATCCATAGCTAATGGGATGGGAGAGGTTATTTTTGTTAAAGAGAGAAGATTGTTTTAGGTAGTTATAGAGGGAGACACAGAGAGGAGTTGCTCAGAGAGCTAAAAAGGTTTTTCATATCGCTGCAACAAATCAGGAACATGGGTGGTGAGAGACTTAAACTTGGGTAGCAGAGGGAGAGAGAGGCTATGACGGCGTTGCGAAGAGAAGCAGCTGTGATTCTGTGTCTCTAAATTTAATGCCTCATCGCTGTTGCAAACACTGTAAAAGATAGTAGTAGTAGAAGAAGAAAGGATAGGTTTCTCTTCAGAAAAGTTAAAGTTGTCAAAGTTGCTATCTTTCAGCTAACCCACCTGCAAGTACCCATCAACACCAAGAACACAAGAAGCAAATTAAACAAAGACTGTTCATTTGACACGGTTTTTAAGAGATTACGACAGAGAGAGAGAGAAAGACGGGAACATACTCTAGTCTCTATACAAGGATACAAGAATCTGAGGGGACAAGAATTCCGAGAAAAATCGAGTACTGCACTACCTTTTCTACTCAGAACCCGAAATTCGGGAAGTTCAAAGGCTTCTTTCTGCATTTGGTTTCTGGGATTCCAATCAAAAAGCCAAAGCCTGAGGGGGGGTGGTCTCTGATATGGATTGTCTGTCACCACAATTGAGGTCTGGGTCAGCTTTAGAGGTATGGCTAGCTTGTTCTCACTAGGTAGTGGAAGAGGAAGTAATAATCAAGAGGAGCAACAAAACAACAACCCGCCATTAATAATCCCACAAGAAAGCTGGATTTGGTACAAAAATGAAGACGTTTCTTACAAGGGCTTGGACCTATGGCAACAACAAGAGTTTCTCAACCAACGCCACCAAAATCCACAGCAAGATCTCTATGTATCCGCCGTTGGTTTAGGAGTAGGACCTGGGAGGAGCTCTATCAACGTCTCTGATGAATCGCCGTCGAGATCAGGCTTCATGATGATGAGGTCTAGTGGTGGTGGAGGCATAAGTTGCCAAGACTGTGGCAACCAAGCCAAGAAAGATTGCTTACACATGCGATGTAGAACTTGTTGTAACAGCCGAGGATTTGGGTGCCAAACCCATGTGAAAAGTACTTGGGTTCCTGCTTCAAAGCGCCGAGAAAGACAACAACAGTTAGCTACTTTGCAGCACCAACAGCAGCAACAACTACAGCTTCGCGGAGAGAATTCCAAAAGACAAAGAGAAAATCCCAGTTCTTCCTCTCTTGCGTGCACTCGTTTGCCAACCAACACGTCAGGTACAGACATCTATATACACGCAACACACACTCTCACCTTGTTTATTTTCTTTTTCCCTGGCACGACTCACAGTTCCAAAGATTTAGTCTTTAGAAGAAAATAGACACATCCTCAGAGAATCATCGAGAAAATGTGAAGAGAGAGAAAGACACTGAGTTTGGGAGAGCATGCTCGATTGCGTTGCGTGTAATGAAATCGACCTCCATAGGAAACCCCATCAGCTTTTCTTCCTTTTCCTTTTACAAATACTGTTGTTTAGTATTCCTGACCAGAGTGGATCGAGGGGAAGAAACTATTTTTCCTCTTTGTGTGTGTCTGTCATGTGTTGATATCTGTGTATGACCCTCTATTCTCTCTGCTTTCTTTCTTTCTGCCATTTCTTCCACACAATAATTTATCAAAACCACCCCACTTTTATATACTAATTTATAAAAAGTCGATTCACGTTAAGGCCTCTTTCTGAAATCTTACTGTTTAGGGTTAGAATTAGGGAAATTTCCACTGGAAATCAACTCTCAAGCGCTGTTCCAATGCATGCGAGTGAGTGGCGTAGATGAAAACGACGACCAGTTCGCTTACAAAGCTACAGTGAACATTGGGGGTCATGTGTTCAAGGGAATTCTCTACGATCAAGGCCCAGAAAGCACCTACATGGCCGGTGGAGAAACATCCTCCGGTGGTGGTAGTGGATCACAGCAAGCGCTCAATCTGATCACTGCACGTACCGCCACTGCAACCACCGCAACGTCCCCCACAGGCGGTGGTGCTTGTGTGACAGTTGCAACCTCGTCGAACGCGGTGTTTGTAGATCCTTCATCAATCTACCCCGCTCCATTCAACGCCTTCATGGCTGGTACGCAATTCTTTCCAAGTCCAAGATGAAAACATCAAACACCACATTCTTGTCTCTTCCTTTCCCTTTTTATATTATCTTTTTTCGCCATAAGTTGCCAAATATTTGAAATGATAATCATTGATAATTGTAGTAAGGAAGTACATTTGACAAATCCATTTGGAAGTAGGAGTCACGAAAGAGAAAATTTGAAGAAAGCAGGAAACTTTGAGAGGAAATGCGGGACATTTAGTTGTATTTGTTCAAAAATTTAATGGCAAGTTCAAATTTTTTTTCTTCTCTCCCACCTTTTCTTCTTCTTTAGTAAAGTCTTTCCGAGTACAAGATGAGCAAGCATGATGTGTAGTAGTGCTAGAATATGCATATGTGCTTGGCTGTTTCTTGTTATTTATTAATTAATTAGGGGTATGGTGTTTTTGTCTTCTGTGTTTGAATCTGCATTTACGCTTGGTTTGGACCTTCAGAACATACTTTTTCCCTGCTTACTCGTAAGTTTGCCGGTTTGAAATGGAAGGAAAGTTGGATTCTTCTTTAGTTGGACAAACTACAAAGACAAACATCTTTTTTCTCATGACGCGGTATGATATGGTATTGGGGGGAGTCCAGCCATGCATGAGCATTGAAGTTCAAAAGGTGAAAGAAAACGCGCACATACAAACACATACACGCACCTTCTCTCTCTCTCTTTATCTTTTTCTTCCTTTCTCTCTCTTGACTTGACCATGTGAGACAGTGAGTTCTTATTACCCATTTCTCCTCCCCTTGAGCTCCTTAACTAGAGTAGACATGCATTGATGTGACATGGACGATGAAATGGGAAACATTGTTCATCAACTGCTACTCTCCTTTAATGCACTCTGCAAGAAGGTATTAATATGCTTTGTTTTAGGTAGAGATGCTCTTGCTTGCATATGGCTGTGCAGACGTGAATAATTAGAAAGACTGTTTGTTGTTAAGGGAAGATTTTGGATTATGCCCATCAAAACTGAAAGATTGAGAAGCTTTCCTTTTACAAACTAACCATCTGACATTTTGCATGTTCTCTTAATGCACAGTAGCTTTTACAAGTTCAGCATATCATTTCTCTTTTCCCAATAAAAGATATTGTTTCTTCAAAATTGTCTGCTTCTTTGAGTCCTAGATTACTGTTATGCTACATGCGGAGAGTTTGATTCGTCATTGCAATACATAGAAATGATAATTCTTACTCCCTGGATTCTCTCTTTTTTCTTAAAAAAAATTGGTAAAGAAGTTCTAAATTCTGAATGAAATTTGAAAGAAATAAGAGGAGATATTTCATCTTCAATCTCAAGTCTTCCTGATAATCAAGGATGTATAACACTTTTCCTCACTTTAGGGTATGACGCCTAGAAGTAAGGAAGAAAAAGAAAAATTCTATAGCGAATGTTTGAGTACAGCTCATTTAGCAATTCCTTCGCAAATTAAAAACTAATGAGTAAAGTATAAAATAACATAGATGACTATTTTCTGTTTCATTTTGAGCTTGCAAAAGTCATCTGCTTACCTAATCAAATGTGACTATGACTGCATTTGATTTGATGTAATGAGATTTCATGTACATGTTCCATGTCAAAGATCCTCACACGAAGATTAATAAAACTAGCTTTAGCTATAATCAAACTAGACAACTTTCCTATGTACAAAGAAAAGTAGAAGCTAAACAAAAGTCTAACTAGAAAGTCTTTTGTTATTGGTGATACTGGCTTGGATCACTATGGTATGAAGAAAACACAATCAACTAATAATATAAAAAAGAACATTTAGGGAATCAAGTTACATTGTTCTGAACAAAACAAAAGATGAAGGAGGTATATATTAAATATTGATGAAGATAAACTTAATTTTCAGAATAACTATTTGTCGAGCTTTTGTCTTTAAGTGAGTTTTTCTTATGTAAGTAACTCTCCCTGAAAATTAGCACCTTTTGGTTGGAGGTTGAGGTGCTTTACTAAATCTTTGGTTAAGCATTCTAGATGAAAGGAGCTTAATTGTTTCCGATTATACATGGGCACATATGAACACCATAAACTTAGTCTGACAGCTAAATGACACTCATGTATGTATTTGGAAGAACATTAGGTTTTTTGACCGTTGACTTTAGGAAGTGTTGCGTTTTTGTTGTTATGGTTTAAAAGAGCACATTGATATGGAGAGTTGTAGCTGGCACTTGAAAGCTTTGAAAAGTAAATGCTCACGGGCTAAAATTACTTTGAGTTATGTTTCTTACACTCGATATGAAATAAGCTTGAAGACGAAGAAAAAGATTTATCTATGCTGGAAATTGATGGAAAAGAGTTGGAAAAAGCTTCTTCCATTACCATTGAGTTGCATAGAACTAGGTAGAGCTTTAAGTGCTGAAAGTGTGAGCATGATGATTGAAAGTTTAGGGTTTGCTAGAGTTGTTCTACCTGTTATTCTTTTTTTTTGTTGTGTTGAAATTAAAAAAAATTGCAAGCATTCTGAGAAGGGACTAGGGAGTTTGCTTGTCTCCTTACATGTTTCTATCAACATCTGTTTCTTTCATCTGAAAGGAGATTTCTGAAATGAATATCATATAATTGTTCCCTTTCCCCATTTAAATTAGGCCTCACACGTAAAAACCTGTGGTAAAAGTAGTTCTACGCAAACGGGTATGAAATGAAGAACGATTCCTGAGAAGCAGGATAACTAGATGACCATATACACAAAATTTTGGCATGTTAGGTCAAAGGATTTCAAAAATAGGAGGATTGGGAATCAGCCGAACAAATAATTCATCTATCAATTTGTTTGGTTATTTTGCATCCTTGAATTGTTTCGTGGGGCATACTTATAGCAGCTAAAAATTTTCAACTTCTAACCACCATTCCTAGGATACAAAGGGTACGTTTGAAATCAAAATGTTTCATGTTCAATCCTTAATTTCATTAATGCATGCTGTTATTGGAATAGAATGCCCCACTTCATATAATTTCTTCACATAACAATGAAAGAAGACCAGAACCACTATTTAGTATTTCCCTCATGCAAGAACCAACTAACAATGGTGATTTCCGTCTTACTAATTGTTTAATAAAGTTGTAGCTACGAGCTAAGAAAGAAATATCACTTGTCTGGTCCGTAGTAATTGATCAACTCCATGCCAGATACTACAAGAGCTCTTACCAAGAACTTTACAGGAGCGCAAACTGACTTTTGAGAATGCTTTCTCATGAAAATTCACCTCTTCAATTTTCATATTTGAGAAACCAAGATTCAAGAGAATCTATCCTGCCAGAAAATCTCCATACACGTATAAATTCATCAAATTCCAACAGTTCCTCTTCAAAGTAAAAAGCTTTGTCAAAGTTTAGTTGCTTTAGCCCACAAACTTGTTCCACGTACAGTTTTTTTTTTCCTGATCTCACACTGTAACACAAACAACGCGACCTATTTTGATCTGGTCTCCTGGAAACAAACCAATCTATGGCTGCTAGCTTCATTCTATCATAACAGACCTCTATTGAATTAACACATACACAGAAAGTTTGGTTCTGTCGATCCCGAGTTTTGGTTTGCTGTAAGATCGTCATTTCCTGCAACTTTACCACATCAGTCAGCTACTGAAAATAGTGTTATCCGTGAACTTGACAACAAAAGAATGAGAACGACTGAGAGCCTATAATAAGACACTTGGCTATGGAAGTAAAGGTACGTATCATTGTCTGTTTATTACTTGGAAGTATCTTGAAAAAGACAAGACAGTTCACGGAGAGGAAGAAAAGAGTGAGTGTGTATAAGAGGAATACAACAACGGTAAGCTGGGGATATAAATTTCTAATTCTTGGCATAGCCAAAGCCAGAACAAAAAGAGTACTAGGGTTGATAGCAAGTTTGCAGTTTGCAGCGGGGAATGATAGCTAGGTTGAGGCCTGATTTATAGGAAACAAACGCAGTACTATAATTAACAAATTTGTGGTCAGAATTGTTGTGGTCCCCTCCCAGCAGGCACTCCGGTTAGTGAGGTATCTGACAGTTCAGATGGGCTACAACAAAATCGATTCTTTTGCTCTCCTCAACTAGCCCTTAAGATCAGGTGATCCAATGGAGATTTGGAATAAGCAGGATTTAAATGAAATTGACTGCTTAGTTTTACTCAAAGAGAAACCTATTTAGCTTGTGAGTAACTAGGAGACAAACTTTAAGCAAAGCTAACCTGAAGCGAAGAAGTTCAATAAAGACTAAACAGGGAAAAGGGCAACTTTAGTACCACTTTGTGTTCTTGTTTCGAGACTTGTTAAGCTGTTTGAGCAGGAAGGCTACAGGTTAACGTAGGCAGTGGAGATATGTATGCATATGCATGTATCAGGATAAGGCAGCAGAGTCAGCTCTGAAATGTCCCTTTATTGTGCTAGCTTAATTCTTTTCTTTCGCCTGTGATAAAAGCTCCCTTGTCTAGTCTTCTTTCGTCCCTTTTATCTGTGTGCGAGAATCCATGAAATAACTGTGAAGACGAAACATTTAGCCAACTGTACACAAGAGTACAAAGAGTTGTGCGTTTGTTTTCTCATTTCTGTGCTGATTATTTGATTCATTTCCGATCCCTGGATCAACTTGTAGGAGTTTAACGTTGGAGTAATATTCATATAGATCAATCAGTCTAAAGACAAGGCAATCAGTGTTCGGAGTTGAATAAAAATCAAGAAAGCAGGGTGTTTAGTGCTAACGGAGTATTTTCAAGGTTTTGGACATTCCAACGTGCAATGCATTCCGAACTGAACAAAGCAACGTCACACATTCTCGTGTCCAAAAACCTGGTCTGAAGTATGGTTCAGGCCCACGTTGGGGTTTCGGTTTCACTTTGTCCAACACAAACACAAATAAGCGAATAACCCTCGTGTCATATTAAACAGAAGTAGCTGGTGATCACATCACATATCAACATTTCAGATCATGTTCTTAGAAAAGCTATTTAGAATAGAAGATTGATGGTCTTATAAACAATTGAGCCACATGTGGTACAGTATTTACTATTAGCAATTTAGAATGCATGGCCTTTCCCTTCTTAGACCTTATCCCACTGGCATCTCTAGAATTGCTGCATACATACTGTAATCTATATCGGATTCTTCTAAACTCATTTCACGAGTCAGGTAGCCTTGGGAACCAAGTTTTTCCGATCACCAGGACCATTATATGTTGGGTTCTTCTAAACCTACCTTTTCTTGACAGGTTCTACCTAGACTAGAATGCCACCCGGCAAGATTCATTTTCTGAGCTTAGCCTTATTTGACAAATAGCTGATTGCATTAACTGTTAGCTGATTCTATCAGCTATTAGCTGATAGCTGATTATATCAGCTGATTTGACCAACTGATTGTATTAGCTGTTTGTCATTTAATGTTTGACAAAATTAATTATTTAATATTAGTTGTTTATATGTAAAATGACTTATGAGGACATGATTTTAAAAAAAATGTAAGAGTACAAATATTATATATCTTAATATTTTGTTGAATATTCTTATAAGAATTTAGATATGAGATATTAAATTCTACAAAAAT
>JANZLX010000211.1:22327571-22340382 GCA_025531955.1 Erythroxylum orinocense | reverse complement strand
ATTTTCTGATTCAGAATTATTGGTGAAATAATGACAATCAACAACTATAGAAATCCGAAATACCTTAGATTCCCCACTTGAGTTGCCGCCAATTCTATTCCTTCTCTCTCCACTTGGCTCACAACAACACCTTCTTGTCAATCGGTGCTCTCCCCGCTCTGAATTGGTAAAACATCAAGCTCATGTCGGACAACAGCGTTCAAAGCCTAGTATTTATCAATTTTCTCTTTGTTTCTCGAGGAATCAGAGTTCTGAGACCCTAGAAAATGAAAGCTTTGAAAGGTCTTCAAAGATGGTTTTCTGGATTTGGATAGAAGAAGGGATCTGTGAGGAGAAATGGCGTGGCGAGAAGCAATTTGGTCCTATGACACGGAGATCTTCATAGGATGGAATAGTGGGCTTCCCGAGTTCCGATTCCCCGTGGGAGTAAACGAATGAAGCATCAGATGGGTGAGGGTGAGATGGTGAGAGAAAACGAGAGCAGGTAAAGAACACTCTGGAGAAAGAGGAATGAAGCTATGAGAGAGTAAAATTGACGAGGGTAAAATGAGCTTAAAAAAAAAATCAGCCGATGGGGGACGAAACGCTCCTCCAGAGCAGCTTATTAAAAATCAACTGGTTGAGTTTGGCCGATTCAACCAGCTAAAAAAGATTATGAGATTTTTTTCAAACAAGATTATGAAATTTTTTTCAAAGTCAACCAGCTAAAACAGAGCCGATAAGCTCGCCACCAAACATGGCCTTACTCTGTAATTTAACGTTGTAAGTGTTTAAGGACAGCCTACACGTATTAATCAGGGTTTTAAAACTCGGACCGGACCGGCCGATTTGACCGGTAACTAGTCGGCTGATCGATCCGATTTAAGCTATAAAATCGGACTTCAATTGGACCAGTCTGAACCAGTCAAAACCGGTCAAAACCGGACCGATTCGACCACTGGTCCATCAAATTTTTTTATTTTTTATTTTTTAATATTATTAATATTATATATAATTAAATATAATTATTACATAATTATGACGTCATACCGATTCAACTATCAAATCGGTGACCAGTAAGACCTCCAGTTCGATGACCGGTTCGGTTTTGAGAACATTGGTATTAATTGAACTGCTATATTTGAATTTAAAATTGGATTAATTTAATTTAAATATGTCACTCGTTAATTATTTTAAATTAATTAATAGTCATATAAATGTTTTATTTATAAATTCTTATTATAATTTTTTAATTTTTTTGAGTTAAATATTAATCAGGACGTCATTGCGACACACTCTTCACCTCACAAACTTTTAAGAAACGAGTATTGCAGTGTAACGCATTTCCCTGCTCCTACTCTTCAGGATCGGAGAGACTTTCCACCTTTGGAATGTTTCTCTGATTTCTTGTCCTGTCAACTAAATCTCTCTCTCTCTCTTTCTTTCTCTTCCATTCTCAATCTACCTCACCTCCACAATCACTTCCCCAAACTTCTCCGCTAATTCATCTTATCATCCCACACGCACACAAAAAGCAAAAAACGAACAAATCCCTGGCGCAATTAAGCAAAACAAATGGCTCCTTCCAGGTCGCGTAATAGTAAGAGAGGCTCGTCCTCCTCCTCCTACACTTCAACTATAACCACCGTAGCTTTCATCGCATTATGCGTTGTGGGTGTGTGGATGCTCACCTCTAACTCGAATGTGGCACCGCAAACCACCAACCGCGTGTCCAAAGACTCCACCTTTACCACCACCGGCTCTGGCGTTGACACTGGCGCCTCATCTTCCATTAAGAGTAATGATATCTCTGGCAATAACTTTGAGACTGAGGTTTCCTCCTCTAATGAGCCCGAGAAAACAGATTCTGTTGTCACTAATAACGTGGAGACTGAGGTTTCCTCCTCTAACGAGCCTGAAAAAACAGATTCTGTTGTCACTAGCAACGTCGAGACTCAGGTTTCCTCCTCTAACGAGCCTGAGAAAACAGATTCTGTTGTCACTAACAACGTTGAGAATGAGGTTACCTCCTCCGTTGAGCCTGAGAAAACAGACTCTTTATTCAATAACAACGTTGAGACTGAGATTTCCTCCTCCAGTGAGCCTGAAAAGACAGACGCTGTTGTCACCAACAACGTTGAGACTGATGTCTCATCAAACACTGACTTGCATAAAACAAACTCTTCAAACAAAACTGATCAGCCTGTTTTCGAAGACAATCCTGGTGATCTTCCCCCTGACGCCATTAAATCTGATGAGCCAAAGACCAATAACGAGAATGAGAGAGAAAAAAAAGACTCGGGGATTGATAGCAAGACGGTTGAGGAGGATAAACAGAAAGAAAAACATAATCAAATGACTCAGAACCAACAGGCTGATCAAGCAAGCTCAGATGCAAAGCAGCAGAAAGAAAACGAGAAGAATTCGAATAATGAGAATGTAGAACAAGCATCTGAAAGTGCGCAAGAAGGTAATGCGGAAGAGGAAAAACATATGGTTGATAGTGGCAAAAATTCACAGGATTCAGGAAGTCAAGTGGACAATGGAGATCAACAGCAACAAGAAACACAACAAAATGCGAAATCATATGAAGAACAACAGCATGAGCAACGAGTCGAAGATGCTGGAATACTGACCGTTTCACAGGACTCTCAGAATGATATATCAGAAGAGGATCAAAAACAAAGAATGGCGCAACAACAACAGAAACAGCAGGAACAGAAACAAGTAGCCTCTCAGAATCAGGAGACCCAGCAACAAGAGGGAAAACAAGCTCATTCGGACATAACAAACACTGGAACTCAACAGAATCAGGAATCTGAAAAAACAATAGAGAGTGCTGGCAACCAGGTTGATAATCAGACGACCAAGCAAGAAGCTGCAGTCCAAGACACAACAACAGGTACTAAGGCTAGGGAATCGAACGTAGGGGAGACATCATTTCCAGGCAACGGCGCATCAGGAATACCAAAAGAGTCAAAGGAGTCTAAGAAGTCCTGGTCTACTCAGGCGTCCGAATCAGAGAACGAGAAAGAGAGACGAAAGGAGGAATCGGACAGTAAAGAAAGCATCTATGGCTATAAATGGCACCTCTGCAATGTGACCGCAGGTCCGGATTATATACCTTGTTTAGACAACGAGAGGGCGTTAAAACAGTTAAGAAGTACCAAGCACTTTGAACACAGAGAAAGGCATTGCCCTGAGGAAGGGCCTACTTGCTTGGTCTCTGTCCCTGAAGGGTACAAAAGGCCAATCACATGGCCTAAAAGCATAGAGAAGGTATGAACGGTTCTCTCAAGTTTTACTGGAGTGTTTTCGCTTTTGCAGTAATTAGACTCTTTTTCAAAAAAAAAAAAAAAAAGGTAATTACGGCTACTCTTTAATATGGTAACAGATATGGTATCATAATGTACCTCACACCCTACTGGCGGAGGTGAAGGGACATCAAAATTGGGTAAAAGTGACCGGTGAATTCTTGACTTTTCCCGGCGGCGGGACTCAGTTCATACATGGAGCTCTTCACTACATTGATTTTGTTGAACAGGTACCATTAACTTTTGTGACGGGCTCAGATCCTAGATTGCATCTTCCCCTCTAATTAGTCGTTTCCCTTCAAATTCATCTTAGGCAATTCTAATACGTGTTAATGGGTGCAGGCAGTGCCCAATATTCAATGGGGCAAGCACACGAGAGTAATTTTGGATGTTGGGTGCGGGGTTGCAAGCTTCGGTGGCTATCTTTTTGAAAAGGACGTCCTAACAATGTCTTTTGCACCTAAAGATGAGCATGAAGCTCAAGTTCAGTTTGCCCTTGAACGAGGAATACCAGCAATATCTGCTGTTATGGGTTCTCAGCGCCTGCCATTCCCAAGCAGGGTCTTCGATCTTATACACTGTGCACGTTGTAGAGTGCCTTGGCACGCTGAAGGTCATAATTGTTCCTCGTTATTTCATGTCGAGCTTTTAGTGCAATTGGATTTTTATGATACCAATAGAGTGAATATTCAATGAGTTGCCTGCTATTTCATCTTGCGTATCAATTTTATATGCTGATGGATGACAAGGATCGTTCTATACTTCAGGCGGTCTTCTGCTTCTGGAATTGAATCGTGTTCTACGACCTGGAGGATATTTTGTCTGGTCAGCAACTCCTGTGTACCAGAAGCTTAAAGAAGATGTAGAGATATGGCAAGGTAGGGTTGTATGATACCGTCTACTTGTTAAATTCATCAAACTGACTCGTTTTGATTTTCATAGCAATGTCTGCATTGACCGTCTCCATGTGTTGGGAGCTTGTGACAATCAAGAAGGACAAAATCAACTCAATAGGCGCTGCAATATACAGAAAACCTTTGACAAATGACTGTTACGATCAAAGAAAGAAGAATACCCCTCCCATGTGCAAGAGTGAGGATGATCCAGATGCTGCCTGGTACGCTTTCTCACTTAGACATGTAGATGATAGCAACAGCTGGGAATGACAGCAACATTTGATTAAAACATCTATTGCACGTTGAATTGATAAATACCAGTATCATGGAAGCTTTGTACTTTCAGGTATGTACCTCTCCAGGCTTGCATGCACCGGGTGCCAGTTGAAGAGACAGTGAGAGGTTCTCACTGGCCTGTGGAATGGCCTAGTAGATTGCAGAGTCCTCCGTACTGGCTAAACCGCTCGCAGATGGGCATCTATGGCAAGCCAGCCCATGAAGATTTTTCCAGAGATTATGAACACTGGAAACAAGTTGTAGGCAACTCATACATGAAAGGATTAGGCATCAGTTGGTCTAATGTCAGAAATGTTATGGACATGAGAGCTGTTTATGGAGGGTAAGAATGTTGCTCATCCTATCTTTCTTGTTAACAATGTTGCTCATCCTATCTTTCTTGTTAACATCTAGTTCTTAGGATCAGAAATTTTCTTTCCTTCAATCCAGGTTCGCAGCAGCTCTAAAGGACTTTCAGGTGTGGGTCATAAACGTAGTAAACGTGGACTCTCCAGATACTCTTCCCATAATATATGAGCGAGGCCTTTTTGGTATATACCATGATTGGTGTGAATCCTTCAGCACTTACCCTCGAACTTATGACCTCCTACATGCAGACCATCTCTTCTCAAAGCTGAAAAAGAGGTCGATAACATTGATCAATGCTCTTCAGTCTTTTGCCTCTCTAGTCTGACGAACAAATTGTATTCTCGTCCTTGTAGGTGTAAGCTTGCTCCTGTCCTAGCTGAAGTGGATAGAATTGTAAGACCTGGAGGTAAGCTGATTGTTCGGGACAAGTCAAGCACAATAGGAGAAGTTGAGAACTTGTTGAAGTCATTGCGATGGGAGGTTCATCTTACCTTTTCAAAGGACCAAGAAGGTATGCTCAGCGCTCAAAAAGGTAATTGGCGACCACAAACATTTGCAGTCGCACCCTGAAAAAAGTAAAAAAACGGATTCGGCTCGATTAGGCTTGGATCACAAGCGACATTAGTAGACAATTACTTGGGCCTCTGCAATATCGCGCTCCTCTGAAATGTATAATCTACAGCTAGCTTACTTTTTTGTTGTGCCATGATGTTAAAACTCTTAGAAATATTGTAAGCAAATAGAAATACAACTGCCCAACTGATGGGATTCTTTATGCCAATAACATGAAGTTTCTTCATGTCTTTCACGTTACCTCCATCTAAAAAGCATGAAAATGAAAATTGATCAAGTTCAGTAACTTACTACTTGCATTAGCGGGGAACTAACATTTCAAATGGTGGGATATACGACAGGAAAGTAGACCTGGCAAGAACCTGAAACTAACTCAGAACGTAACACTTATAACTACATGTTTGCAGATTACATTAAATTTTTGAGTGATAAAAGTCCTCAATTGTACTTGACATTAAAAGGGCCAAATTCAAGAAATGCAGCAATTGATAGAAAACGGTTTTGATTTCCTTGCAGAAATTATGATATGATTTGAACATGTACCAAATTTATCACGAAATCAGAGTCCTTGATGAAAGATCAAAGGTAAAGAATGTAATATACCCCACAACTCATAGGGATTCTGTTTGCATTGCAGGCAGCATCTATTCCATAAGAACCCCTATCATTTACTTTCATTGCTAGAAAAAGGTAATATTTCCAAGATATTATCAAAAGCTAAAGTGATGATCTAAAATATACCCTATCCTCAGAAAAAAAAAGGTCTCTAGTAGCATAAGAAACTTATGAAACGCTAATTTTACTCAGTTCCCCATTTATTCATCAAACAGTATCCAGAAGTGTTTGCAGTTGTCCACTGTCGACAGAATTTTTGAGATCTGAAAAACAGAAGCAGCAACATCATGGTTACAGACAAATCAAACATGATAGGAGAAAAATCAAAACCATGAGAATATGGCAAAACATAGAGAAACAAAGGGCTTAGACATGGAGCAGACTAACCATCCGAGCCACCAATATGATTGCCATTAACAAAAATTTGTGGGACTGTGCTTCGGCCGACAAGATCAAGCAGAACATATTGAATTTGAGAACCATCATCTGCAAGCATTCATGCATAGAATGAAAACCTAAACAACTAATCCAGATATATCAAAATGCAGCAGTCACCAAAAACACAATAATTAAGCTGTAAGATACCTCGAAGATCAACCTCAACAACAAAAGGCTCTTCCTTTAATTCACTAAATATGCGCTTGGCACGAAAGCAGTACCTGCAATGAAAAGCAACACAAAACCACATCAGGTTTGCAATGTTACACACTTGCACAGGCCTAATCAATTCCAAGCAGAACAATTGAACAAATTGACTACAAGAACTGTTACGTCTCTAACAAATTCAGGAACTAAAATCTAAAAACAAGTAGAATACACATCCACCATCAAATTCAACTTCCACAGAAAATGGTCATCAGGGCATTAATTTGATGACCGACGCATTCTCTATCAACTTCCATACAAGATCAGAAGATCATACAGAAACAGAGTCCATAAATAACGAAAGACAAAAACTAAAAAGAATCAGCGAAAGAGAGAGAAGGGTTACGGGCAATAGGATTTGGAGAAGATGACGATCTTGTGAGAGTAGATAGTGTTGTGAACAAAAGCTGAAGCTGAATTCGTTGCTTTGCTTCCATTCACAAACAACAAGAACAATAAGATCAACAACGAAAACGAGCCGACCCCTTTTCGATTATAAACAACGTGCTTCTTCATCTTCGTTATTCAGTCCCGAAATCCAACCAATTCTCCGTTATTGTTCCCAACTCGGAATTTTTGTCAGGTTTGATCTTGTATTGGATCAGGAAGAAGACAGGCACCTTTTATGAAACATTTGTAGTTTGAGGTTTAGTAGGCCCCGGCCCAAGAAGTGTAGTAGTTCGTTTGTTACTGGTTTACTGGAAATTAAAATAGGTATCACTTTGTCAACACCCTGCAATCTGTGATGACAAAACCCTGCAAATGTTTACAAGTTAAGACTATGCTCTAGTAGTAGTCATATGATATATTAGGCAGATTACTACTACTACTATGATCAAGTAGTCCAATTAATTTTTATGGGAGTTTAGTCTGATTTTGGTTTATCAACTTACTTTCCACCTGCTTTAAGGAGCAACTTCATCATGGGAGTTTGGTCTGATTTGGGGTACCTCGCCTTACAATCCTATAATCAACTTCATAATGGTTTGTTAAATACAAATTATCATAGTCTATTATCATCTAAGTTGTACTATGTTAAACAAAATGATGTACCTTTGTGCATGTTCTTATATTTAACTAAATGATAGGCCTTTGTGAATATTCTTGAAAGCATCATTTTCTTTATTATCTTTGAAATAATCATGCTAATGATTAATGATTATAAAACTCTTGTTATAATTTTGTAGATGGAATTCTCAACATCTATTAGCTCTAATTATAATAATATAAATAAAGTGGTTTGCTTTTAAGGAATATATGCTTGTTTGAGGACATCATAAAGCAATAGTAATCCAGGTAGAAGATTTTTAGGATATCCCAATTACCTTATTGATAAATGTGAAATTTTCCACTAGTACCATAATCAATTTCCTAAGAGAGCTACCTATATAATTAAAAATTAAAGAATGAAATATCTACACAAAAGGTGGCTGAAAGAAGGAGAAGCATATATGGACCAAAGGAAGTTGATGTGCAATTGAAAATATGAAGTAAAGCATTGAGATGTTAGACTAGAGAGAAAAAAGTCAAAGTTGATGTTATTTAATATACTTGTAAGGTTTATTTAGTTGTTATTTCATTATTCATCTTCTATATAGTTGTAAAATTAATATTTTAGTTTGACTAATATGAATGTACTTATACCTTTTATTATTAAATGGAGATACAAAATTATGTGCTAGAATATTTAAGTATAGTCAAATTCTTATCGTGTAAAGATTACTTTATAAGCTATTAAATACAATAGCTTCTATTACTAGCTTACTATCTACTTCTAATCGATAACAAAATTTCCATTACTAGCTTATTAGCTTATTATCTAATCACTAATAAATAGAAAATTCAAGTTTGGACCAACAACATTTTGAATTAAGCTTGTGAAAAGTGGATTAGAATATGAACCTAGTGGAGACACATATACAACTATAAATCATATAATACAACCTACTACATCTAAATAATATCAAATCTCCCTGTATACAAGATTTATCATTTATAAATATTTATCATGTATTTATCATATATACAACCAACCTATAAGCAAATTGACAATTTAGTTACAAAATACACCAAATCAATTGTCATAGATTGAAATACATTGATACACCAAATCCAATGTTTGGTTTGCCAACTTGTTAGCTATTAGTCCCAATTGTTGCTCACCTTTTACTTGTAGTAGCTTGTAATTGTCTTAAGGTTATGTTGGACTTATCTTTAAATCTAAGACCTTTTGGTTAAAATGAAAATTTAAAAGATCTTCGATCAACTTACCCATATTTCCTTTGAGTAGTGTTTGTAGAACTAGCAACTTGTGAACCTGCTAATGAACATTAATATAAGTTTAAAATCGATGAAATTAGTAATGAATGCATATAAGTTTAAAATTAGTATTTGTTGACTAGGAAGACACTTATCAATAGTAGACATGCAACTTTGAATCCATGTTTACTGAACATAAATTGGGTAAAATGAGTAGCATTGTAATTTGTAAGATATAAGAATCACTAGGTTAGCATTATATAGTTAGTTTTGACAATTCTTTAACACAAGGTCCTTGAGTTAATGTTGTTTCACCTAAAATCAAACGCATATTGTTAACATTGATAATTATATTAAAATTAAGAAATAAAAAAGAATTAATTACTTATACTGGCAAGTTGTTCCTTAGGTCTTAATACATTACATGTTCTACTATTGTGTCCAATTGCACCACATTTCCTACATTTTTGAAGTTAACCCTTTTGTGACAACTTGCTTACACTTGTTACTTTCTTTGGTTCATTTTTATCTCTCATCTTTGCCTTTTTTTGGCCTTCCTAGCATCACTCTTTTGTTGATGGATATATTTCCTCCAAATCATTCCATGCCCAAAAGATCACTCACCTAATAAGCTACAACATTTGATCATACACTTCTAAAAAGTTTTTTTTTATGGCAATTAGCCATAAATGCCTTTGATTTTTATTTAGAGTGATTGATAGCATTGATGATATATTTGGATGGGCAGCCATATAGGTCCTATGATCTGCAGCTACAATGATTATCCCTTCCTAGTCTTATAGCATACTTTCTATCCCCTTTACTGACCTCGTATGCTCCATCACCATTCCATTCAATTCTCCATTGCATTACCTCCTTATTTTTTATAGCTTCTTCTTAACTGTACGTGCAATATCTGATTTCCATGTATATGCATATAGCCTCCTTTTAGCATGTTTCCTTATCACCATTGTCCGCATGGTTTTTATCACATTGACCACTGGTTTGTCTCTTTTTAATAAGATCCACTCGTTAAAGTTTTTCTCAGGTTATTATCAATAATCAGACATTTTGACTCAAATGAATTATATGACCTAGCTCAACTCTCTTGTGGATACTCAAGCAAAGTAGAAACATATCTAGGTCTAATTTTGAACAATTTATTCAATTGTTTATTGAGGTCTTCGATGTACATTGACCGTCCACATGCCTAGAGTGAAGAATTATATAAATAACACAAGTAAAAAAAACTACCTTTTTGAATGTCATAAATTATTATGACTCCATCTCCATCTTCCATCTTCAAATTAACTAATTGGAGTGATAAGAACTAACTCCAAGAATCAATATTTTCAACTTTAAGAATCGTCTACACTATAAGATATATGCCCCTATTTCCATCCTTTCCAACTACATTAATTAGTTGCCTTTGAAATTCAATCTTTAAGAAATAGCCATCCATCCAAGTATGGTCCTCAAGTGTCTCCATCATTCTTTCATAGCTCAAAACAAATGTATAATCTCTTAAATTGCAACAATATGTTTTTTTGATTCCTTGACGATTACGATTCCATTGTTGATTTGAGATTTTTATGTTTCAGCTCTTAGATATAATCTTATAACTTCAAATATTCATGAGCATAGTCTAATGCTCTTCTTTAACTTCCTCTTAGCAGCCCAACATATAGTAGAATACCTAAATATGTTCAAATTTTCTCTAAATTCTTCAATCATCTTTATAGTGGTAATGTTACGCTTCTCTAGAATTCTTTTTCAGAAGTGTCTATCCAAAAACTTTACCGATACCATATTACGCTTGTTTGGAGTGAAACATGTATGCTTGGACCTACATGTTTTTATTTTGAAACATTGTTGTCACTATGATAGGTTGCATGCAATTCCCAACTGTATCCTTCAATGTATACAACTCTAATTTGCTTAGACTTACTTTTTTTCCACTGGGCATTAAACTTTATTTTTATTGAATAATTAACAACACCATCTTTTAATTCTTTAACATTGGCAAACTCCATATCTAATGTCCAATGTAACATAATACCACTTACTTCATGTCTAATACTTATGATAGGCCTTCTAATTGGCTCCCCAGGCTCTTTTCCACTAGTGTACTCATCACTAGTAATGAAACTTCCATAATTGCTAGAATCAATATCCATTGGTAGTGTCTATCTCGAATTAAAACATCAAATGTAATACGTACACCTTCAACTTCATTATCACTTTTCCCTTGATCATCTTCTTTTTCATCATCACCTTCAGCGTCATTAACACCTTCAGCTTCATTATCACCTTATTCGGCATTGTCATCTTCAACTTCATTATCATAAGTTCCCACATCCCCATCATTACTATTATCTTCTTGATTGATATGTACATTAACTTCATCATGTATAATATCCTCATCAAATCCTAAATCGTCATCGTTGCCTGTTATAGTCAAAAATTATAAAGTCATAATCAAATTGTAACGTTTCTATGTAAGATACACCTTGATTGACCCAAGCAAATTTTAAATGTTGGTTAACCTAATGCAACTTTCATTAGATTGAATAAGCCTTAACGACTTATTAAAAATAATACCTGGAACTCTATAATATGCCTTATCAACCAGTAAGTATCCAAGTTCCTTCCAATCTCACAAATTTATCTATAGTTGACAAAATCAAATTCCATTTTATAAAAATAACTCGACAACCCACCTTTATAATCAACTCAGGATATTTTTTAAAGTTTCCATCATAATATAATTTCAAGATTCTGTAATTGTAACATCCCGGTTCCATCGGGAAGGGTAAAATAGTAAATATGAGATTAACGGTGAGGGCTTAGTAATGCAATTGCATGTTTATGCATATAGAGACTTACTTATAATGTGAAAAATGAATTTGTTGCACGTGAAATTATTATACATGTATACATTGACTTTTCCGGTATATTTGGTCATTAATGTGATTGTTTTGAAAAGTATGGGTTATTGTTTTTAAAAATTTATTTGGAGAGTGCCATTATTAATTTTATAATATTGGAGAATTTTAGGAAATTTTCTGGAATTTTTCGGGGTAAAAACTCAGACTAGGAAAAATATCGAGCGACAGACCAACCGATCACCGGTATGAGAATTTGGTGCCTATGGAATTGAATTTTGGGCCATATGGTTATAGGGATTTTTGATAGAATTGATTAATGGAGAAGGATTAATTGTAGCTTGACACATGGCACACTTATAGCCATGTATTTATTTCATTAAACCTAAGTTGTCTTTTATTGAAGCTCCTTTTGGTTAATGCATGACACCCTCCCTTTCAAAACCAATTAGAGCTTTGTTTGGTGAATTTCTTCTCTCTTCTTCGTTGCTTTCACTTGCCCTTGTTTATGTGTTGTGATTTAAGCTAGCCACCATCTTCTTCTTGTTTCCTTGTCATCTTGCCTCCTTCTTCCTTGCTCTCCACACAAAGTTGCTTTTATCACCTTGGATGATGATGATGATCGATGGTGATGGGTGATGAGTGAAACTAGGTTTTGGTATTTTCTTTGAAGATTTGAAGATTTAGGGGCTTGCTCAAGTAAGTTTCATGTTTCATGTCATGTATATTGTATAATTGAAGTTATTAGGTTGAAGAAGTGATGATTGGACCATGCTTGTATATGTGTTTTTCTTGATGCTCATAGATGTTCATGGTTGTGATTTAAGTTTAATTCATGGAATTGTTGATTTATAGAGAGAAAGAGAGTTGGAAGTTTTGAATGATGGGTTAAGGGATTTGATGAATATATGTATAGGTATGCCTTGTTTTAATTGTGTTAAGTTATGACTTATGAATTGTTAGTGATTGATTGCTTGACTTGAATTAAGTAGTGATTGAT
>JANZLX010000211.1:22305329-22318609 GCA_025531955.1 Erythroxylum orinocense | reverse complement strand
AGTAAAAGAATACTTGTTGTAAGAGACCTGAAGAGGCTCTGTACTAAAGAATACTTGTAACGTGTTGTGAGATAGTGCAATCTCAGAAAAATCTCTGAGGACTGGATGTAGCCCACGGTTTAGGGTGAACCAAGATAAATCTGCTGTGTCTACATTCTCTCAACTCTCAACTCTCTCTTACTTTGAAATTTTTATACTACTATTTTCGTACGAGAAGTTTCGAAAGGGGATTAGCAAAAAGAATACACAATCCAAGCACCCCCTTCTTGTGCATTTGTATATCATTTATTAAGTCTTGTCTTAACCTGAGATTCACTTCAATTGGTATCAGAGCTTAGTGTCCAAGGATCACTATAACAAAGTATGGATAAAGATTCATGGCGGAGTCACACATGTACATTGCTGAAGGTGCCTCAGTCACTAGAGCTCCGACGTTTAACGGAGAAGACTATCATTACTAGAATGATAGAATGTGGCTTATCGAATCTACCTATATTGACCTTTGGGACATAATAGAGAATGGACCGTACACACCAGTAGATGAAGATGGAAATCCCATTCCACGAATTAGATGGTCTGTTGATCAAAAGGCAAGATTTCAACTAAATTTGAAGGCAAAGTTCTTTTTGAGTTGTGCCTTAAGCAGAAGTGAGTACGACAAAGTCCACAAATGCGATATTGTGAAGGAGATGCGGGATACGTTATCCATCGCACATGAAGGTACAAATCAAGTTAAGGATTCCAAGATAAGTATTCTTATGTATCAGTACGAGCTTTTTAAGATGAAAGATGAAGAATCTATTGATCAAATATTTAGAAGATTTCAAACAATTATCAATGGACTTAAAGCTCTTGAAAGAACTTACGACAATTAAGATCATGTTCGTAAGATCTTAAGGAGTCTACCAAAGAGATGGAGACCAAAAGTTACAGCTATATAAGACGCCAAGGATTTGAGCGTGTTGAAGCTTAATGAATTACTTGGATCTCTGAAAATACATGAAGTTGAGCTCGATAATAAAGACAAGCCCAGACGGGACAAGTCGATAGCACTAAAGGCTGGACAGAAAAGTCACAAAACTCAAAAAGAAGAGGAATTGATCGTCAAAAGCACTAAAGATTGAAGAAGTTAAGGATGATGATTCTAGTGAATCAAATCAAGAGTCAAGTGAAGAAGATGACGAGCTATCTTTCATTTCAAGAAAGATTAGATGAATGTGGAAGAAAAAGGCCAAAGGAAATCCATCCTTCAAAAAGAATAGCAAAGATGATGGGAAGATTGAGAAGACATCCATTATATGCTATAAGTGCAACAAGCCATGACATTACAAGTCTGAATGTCCATTACTAAAGAGAAAGCCCGAGAATAGTAGAGAAGGCAAGAAAAACATGATGGCAACCTGGAAAGATCTAGATTCATCTGAATCACATACTGGCTCGTGATGAGTAATAGATCCTCCAGTAGATACATGAAGAGTCTCTCCCCTCGATCCTTCACATCTGTTGGTAGAATTACGCTCTGAAAAGGACATTACCTCGGGTGATGTCCAATACTACTACCAACGACTCAATATTTGTTCAAAAATATAAGGCAGTCATACACCAGTTTTATGTATCACACCAACAAATTCTCGATAATGTATACGTGCTCGTCTCTCCTATACTTTATAAATGACCACGTCAAATTTAGAATTCCAAAAAAATTATTTATGAAAAAGGATAAACATACGATAAGTACCTATAATCTAAAATATTTATCTAATTAATGTATAAAAAATAATTAAAAAATAAAAAATATTTTTTTTTGTTCCTCAACCTCCTGATAATAAAAATCCTTTGTCACTTGAGAGATATTCTTCCATATATAACCCTTAAGATCAATGTTCTACTTAAATTTGGATGTCATATTTCTTAAGCACGGTTCAGATAGAATCAACCTAATATAAAAATAATTAATTTTATATCATTGTTAAATTTAAACCTATAACTTAATTATAAACATATGGTGTTTTATGTGTTTTCACATCCAGATTGTTGACAATTGTGATGTAAGTTCTTCCACCAACTCCCTCGGCTCTAGGCTGGAGGCTATTTCCTTCATCCACATCGTTTACCCCTGATATCTATATTGGTATGAGGGTGGTGGATGATATAGCAGCAGGTACGAAAGGTGATGCCTTATCTGCAAGTGTAGTAATTGTAGGTATAACATCTGATTCGATTGTAGCTACAAAATATGATGCTTCACCTGGACAATAACTGGCTCCAAATCGTGGTCTGAATATTGGTCGCATCATATCTTATTTTATCTTTGGTGGCATATTTTAACCTGAATTGTCTTGTCTATTAAACTTATGAAATTTTTATGTTAATATTAGTTTTGAATAATTCATATTGAAGTTAAAGTATTTATGTTTGAATTAATAACCAACAATTGATTCAATACTATGGTTTGTGGCATTGTTTACACCAGTAAATCAAGAAAGCAAATTCTTGTTGTGACACCTAGGCTCGTGACATTTTTCACCAATAAGTCTTATGGGAGCTACATCATGGGCATCCAGCCTATATACTGTCCTAGGAACTTAGTTATGCCTCAAATCATCCATAAGATCTCGAACTCATTCCACAGATAGTAAATACTTAGATTGTTAAAAAAGAACATAAAAACTCATCAATGATTATAAGAATATTTGAAACAATAACACAAAATCAAAACCTCCTTTCCATTTACACAAAACCCAAACGCATCAAATAAGGTACCTAGATTTTACATGTTAGGAGATACAATTAAATTTCAAAAAATGGTCTCTCTAGTATGACTGAAATTGAGTCCAAGATTGTACTTGTAATTTGATGGTCTAGATAATTGATTTATAAATTTGTTAAACCATGAAATTTATAGCTTTAAATGTTGTGTAATATTTTGCAAAATAGTTTAGGTAAATTTATAATGGTTTGAGAGATATATCTGATTTACCATAACTATTTAGTGAATACGACTTTAAATGTGTTCTATTTTTGGGAAAAAAAGTTTTGAGACTATAGGAAGTGAAATTGGGAAGGTATTCAAATGAAAATTATACATATATATGTGAATAATAAGTGTGAAAATTTTCATGGTTTCTATATAAATGGTTTAGAAGTTATGTTTCCTGAAAATTTCTCTCTATGAGTAAGTTTTGTGCATTGTGAACCGTACACTAATTTTGTGATTATGGTGAGTCATTATAAATAGTTCCATGAAAAGGTTGTATATATGAATTAAGAGACTTGATTAAATTAAATGGTGTAGAAAATATATGAATACTCATGCGAAATTTGTTAAGTTATTAATGTTGTTATATAGAACTATTGTCTTGATTAGGAGGTTGTGTTGAAATTTTAAGACATTTCCCTTAAACCTATTGCTAAAGTGAAAATTGATTTGCTTGTTTGAAAATGTGTAATGAGTACCCTCTATGAAAAATATGATAATAGATATAATGTTGAAATAAAAATGAATGAGAGACCTAAGTGAGGTGACTTAGGCAAATTTCCTCAGATAAGACCTAAGTGAGGTGGCTTAGGAGATAAACCTAAATGAGGTGACTTAGTTAATGAGATAAGGATTCCTAGTTTAAAGAGTTTATGGAATAAATAAAAAGTTGATGAAAGACCTGTGTAATGAAATTGAGCTACATGATACATGAGTGCTTTATGTTTGATATGGTGTTGCTTGTTTAAAGGAATGATATCTTGTTAAGTTTTTTTTTAAAGTTTTGCCTTAATGATTGTGGTGATGCTTAATTCAAGAATAGATTTCTTGCTTAAGTCTTGATGTAAAATGTGACAATCAACCTTATTCCTTGATATGGATGATGTTTATATTGGAGTGTTGTAGAATATCCAATAGGCATGGTTGTGTGTGAACATAGATAAGAACTTATGAACTGTTTTATAAACCAAAATAATTTTCAAAATAAAAATGAACTTATGGATTCATGACCATTTATAGGAAATATATTTTCCTTCACCAAGTGTAATATTCACGTTTTCCTTTCCTCTCTTCCCCCTCCCCTTTAGGTAAAGGAAAGAAAGTTATTGGGTCGACTAGCCAGCAGCAATAAGAGAGAAGTTTAGTAGAGGTCGACCATGTTACTTGTCTTTATTTTTATTCTCTTTATATTTTGAGTAGTTGATAACTTTAGTATTAATGTACTTCAGAGGGTTAGATGGGTTTGTAATGTAGGCTGAATTATTATGATTTTACTGATGTCTAGGTTATTGTGCACAGGACTTAGGACATTAGTAATGAATCATGAATTGGATTCTTTTAAGAAATGTTTAATGATAAGTGAATTATGTGTTTTTGAATTTAGAATCTCTTGTTAAGTGAAAGGTGAAATCATAGCTAGTTAATAAGTAGGTTTAAATATATAAGCTTGTAGGGTTAGCTTAGTACCTTGGTGTTAGGTTAAAATTATGCAGTCTACCCTAGGCCTTATTTAGGTGTGGGTGTGATAGATAAGGACAACTTACACAAAGCTATTTGAATCGTTTCATATTCATTTATAGTCTCCATTGAATTATCATAATTCACATATGTCCTTCTTAATGTTAGCAACTTATAAAGCAAGGAATTTTTTCTCAAGAAATTGCTTTTTCATCTCATTTCACATGGTAGGAGAATCAAAAGGCGAATCACAAAGTCAATTCTTAGCTTTATCGCTTATTAAGAAAGGAAAATCATATAATTTGATTTGCTCTTCACTAACACGCTGAGGTTTCATGTTTGGAAACACTATATGGAATTCCTTAAAATGCTTATAAGGATCTTCTTTTGAAAATTACTAAAAGTAAGAAGTAAGTGAATAAGACTAGAATTTAATTCAAAAGCTACATCAGGATTTGGATATCCTATGTAAAATAGTTGTTGATTCAAGTCATGTTTAATAAATTCCTTCAAACTTCTTTAATTGGATGTTATTTCTTCTTTATAATCGCTAGATAAAATTAATAAAATCAATTACCAAATTTAATATAAGGATGAAAGACAATCATAATTGGTTAGAATGTTTTGTAGGTTATATATATATATATATATATATATTTCTTAGTTTATGTCAAGATCAAAAGACAACTCATTGATTAATAAAAAACCTACGCAACATTCTAACCAATATATATATATATTAAACACACCAATCCTTAATAATGACATAAAAAATTTATAGGTGTTGAATCTAGTAAAAATAATATTCTTAATCCTCACCTTCTTTACTGATGAATATTTTAAACTGTCAATAAAGTTCGTCGGAAATTTTACCAGAATAATTTCCCTCTATATTTACCGACGGATATTACTATCGTCGCTAAATGATTTTTTTCTTGACTATGTTACCGACGGAAAATGATTTTCATCATTAATTCCTAATTTTTTTTGTAGTGAATGAGGTTTACTATTACCATCAAATATAACAACTTTATGTTAAAAGTTACGAGCATTTAATATGATAAAAGTTAAATTTTTAGCATTTAATAATGATATTGATATAATATAATAATTCAAAACGTTTAGAACTTATTGAATATAAGTTAAAAATGTTACGTCTTTTTATAATGTGAGAATGCACATTCATTTTTTTAGGTACGTATAAAATAAACTTTTATGCATATAAAAATTTACAAGTCACGTGATTTAAGTAAATTAATAATTTAAAATCAAGTAATGGATTGAATTCAACTAATTTTTATAAATTTTAATCTATCTTTAATTTCAATCAATCATCTTTTTAAAAATTTTAAAAGCATTATGGTCTTTTGTCAAGAGTTCGCCTTAAATTGAGAGGTTTGTAAGTAGCTTCTTCCACCAATCAAATCATGTCCTTAAAAGTACCAATTAAACCATCTCCTTTGGAAAAAGGTTAAAGTTTTATCCATACCTTTATTAAAAATTAAATCTCATATAGAAACACCCATTGTGTACTACTCTTTGATGAAGATGCTTGCCTACCATAGCTAGGCATTCTTAATTGTCAACTTTCGTGCAACCGAGTGTCGGGACAAGGTCTAAGCTAATCGAAAATTTTGACCACTTCAAAAGAGAAGGGTTGTTTAAAACTCGTCATCATAAACAGATCCGACAGACAAAGATTGAGTAATTTTCAGCTTTTATGCAAGTTTTCTTCTTGGCTAAATGAAATTGAACTACTAGAGCTTAGATGTAATGTGTGTCTAATTTAGCTATTTTTATGGCATATATATATTTATAGAGAGAGAGAGAGAGAGGCTTGGAAAGGTCATGAAAAAGCTTGACATGAGCTCCGAACTAAAACCATGCTAGAACAGCTTTTGAAAGAAAGATCATTATAAGCTGTCGAGGCCATCTAGGCCTCTCTACAAATGTTTGACAAGGAGAGACAGAGATGGGACAGAACCCAAGCTTCCAACAACGTTAATATCATCGAACTTTCATGTCATTTTGAAAAGTAACTTGCACGCACACACCAGTCTAATCTGTAGCTACTAAACACCCTACAATCACTAGCCTCTTACTTAATTTGCTAGTCTGTCTAGTTTGTGTCCAAACGTTCCCTTCTATGTCCAGTTATAATTATGGCTAGGAATCACCCTAAATGCCTACTTAAGGTATAACTCGTCAGGAAACTCTCGACTCTCGAATTGCAAGCGCCATTTCCACCCTAAAACTCCCAACTTCCTTTGGAAGTACTCTTGCCGTTCTTACCTTACGGACTTATGGCTAAGAACAGACATGTGGTTACAATAAAAAGTAGTGGACCTGAACAAGTATCACTAAATTGGTATCTCTACCTAATCCAAAGTTATCAAGTATTGTGGGACCATGCTACATCGATCTTGTTGAGCTCTTTCTTTAATAATGTTGGCATGGCACGTGACAATATCCAAACTGTTTAAACTTGGAAATGTTTTTGGCATGTTAAATGCAACCTATAACAGGTTTTAAGTAATTCATTCCCAAACTTTCCTCAGGAAATTTTATTAAAAAAAAATTGAAGATCAACCAAAACTATACATTAAAGTTTAGCATAGTTGTATACTTCTATGGATGCAAACATCATTTACTATTGAGATACTCTCACCTTAATCATATACCTAACTGAGGACATGTTCTTGATCAATAAGGAGTTAAACTGCTTGATATGAGGGCAGATCTATTTATAATAAGGATCATTGAAAAAGACAAACATTATCTTAAAATATCATACATTCTCTTCATTTATTTATTGATAAACTATAATCTGAAATCCATAACTCAATTAAACCTGAGATGCATTTTACTTGACTTGTGTTTGGTAGACCATATCAGCTAATCTTGTTGTTGCTTGAAATTTGTACATCATGATTTTATTGTTTCTTCTAAATTTTCTTATAGGAAACTCCTGTCCAGCTGATCAAACAATTAAGACGAAGAAACCACCAACTCAATCTCCATTTTTAATTGATACCGCGTTTCTGCAATTTTAAGGAGGTCTAATCTTCCAAATAAAACTAGTAACAAATTGAACAGATTCATCAGAAAACACTAATAATGGATAAAGCATCATTGGCTAGACATTTTCTCACTGAAAAGTTTTCAAGTATAGCTCTAGTAGTGAAAGGCCAAATCGCCGCAGTTAATTGCTTCCATGTCCTGTCATGGTTGTCAAAGCTCTTCTCAATACCACACATTACACAACTATATGTCCTACACACACAATCCAATGTCAAAGGCTTAGCCATGCACCAAAGTTGGTTACACTTCAATTCTACTTTCTGATCTCGCTTTCCCGTTTTAGAAAGCACTCTCTGAACTTACTTTCTTTTTCCATCTCTCCTCTCTTCAAGAAACCTATGCGCCGAACTCAAAACTTCCTTAGCTTATAACATCTCGCATATTCCTTAAATCCTGTTTGGTGAACAAGAAAGAAAATATGGGTCGTGGAAAGATCGAGATCAAGAGGATTGAGAACGACACTAACCGGCAGGTCACCTATTCGAAGCGACGAAATGGCATCTTCAAGAAAGCTCAAGAACTCACCGTGCTTTGTGATGCTAAAGTCTCTCTCATCATGTTCTCTAGCACAGGAAAGCTTCACGAGTTCATTAGCCCCTCCACAACGTATGTACTCCTATGGATACCTAGACTTTTTTCTCGTCCTTATTTTAACTCATCTTTGGATGCAAATCCTCCAAAACCCTAGTACAATGCCTACGCAACTATCAACTGTAACTGGGTTTTGGGTTCTGTTGTTAATCAGAACAAAGAAGACCTTCGATCTATATCAGCAGGCTATGGGGATAGATCTGTGGAGCACACACTACGAGGTAAGCTATTCCTTTCATTCTTTGGAGTTCTTTCCATCTCCGGGATTTTCATCATTATACTTAGTTATTTTTTTCCTCAGAAAATGCAAGAAACCCTGAGGAAACTGAAAGACATCAACAATAAGTTGAGAAGGGAAATCAGGTTAAAGAAAAGATTTCTTGATCGTATTTCCTGAGGTTTATGAAATGGGGACTAAGAGTACGCTTTCTGATACAGGCAAAGAATGGGAGACGATTTGGAGTACTTGAGCGTGGAAGAACTGCGCGGTCTTGAGCAAAAAATGACTTCTTCTGTGGAGATCGTACGTGAAAGGAAGGTTAGTGATTGTTTGTTCATGTATTTTTTGTAGATCTAAGGCCTCAAGGGTTACACTACCCTGTAAATGATTACCATGCTGTGTCAATATGTAATCAACTTCAAGGTAAAAGAGAAGGCTATTTCAACCAACTATGAATGATTTCTTCTCACTATCTTATTCATGAATTTCTTAAATGCTTTGTCTTAGATTTGGTCAGTCCAAAAGCTTAAAAACTAGAGCTGGATGTGCTAGCAGAACAATTTTTAAGATTCCAGGAACGATTTTTCTACTTATTTTTGAAACTTGGACCACTTTTCTGAATGCCATTAAACTCCACTCGTTAACTTTCACTGTTGTGGCATACATAGAATTCCGCGACATGAACCGAATTTCTTGCAGCTTATGCCTTTTCCTTTTTAATCAGTGAAATAAAGACATAAGTAAGGAGGTTAATCAATTTCTACGATTCTACGTTTACACTTATTCTCCATACATTAATTTGATGATATTTTTAATGAGCATATAACAAAGTTTCTCTTATTGATGAGAAAAGGGTAAGCAAGTATAGGCAGTGTTCACATATATATCCACTACCTTCATAATAAATATGGTTGTGATATCTGTGGAAAAGGATTGGCGAGACATTATGTTATACCTAAGTTTAACTAAACTAAGAATTCACGATTTCTTTGATCATCCACAGTACCACGTGATCAAAACACAGACAGATACTTGTAAGAAGAAGGTCAGTAAATTTCAAAGGCTCTTTTACAATGTTTATGATTTTAGATCAAACTCCGGTTTTTCAATCTTAATTAACTGTTGCTTGGATTTTTTTTCCTTCAAATTCACATTGCAGGTTAAAAATTTACAGCAAGTGCATGGAAACCTCCTACTTCATTTCGTAAGGACATGAATTAATTTCCGGCCCTTTATTTTCATAGATTTCAATCAAATACGAGATCTGAAAGTTAATGTCTTATTGCACGTGATTAAGATTATCACAACGAATCAAAGTTAAAAAAAAATACAATAATTAGAGAGTTCATATTCATTTTAAATACTCTTCTTCTTTTTTTTTGCTATCAAACATCTTATTCAATCATAATCATACACGGTGGGTGGATCTTTTGTCGTCCATTCTTAATGAATAAATCATTTCTTCTACCTAATTACATTTTATATACATGTGGGAACATGATCATTTGCAGAACAAATTAACCTTACTAAAATCTTGTGAAAAGGATTATCTTACTCTGGTCATGTTTATTTAATCTCCTACCCGAAGGAATCGAGATAGAAGGGTCAATCAATCATTTCTGGATTATGTTTAGAATTTTGACCCCATCAATCTTCAATACCATGTCAACAACTAATAATTTCTTTAACTAACCACAATTATAATCGGTTGGTTAGACTTATTATACGATGCTGAATCTTGAATTTCTCTCATGTTGCCTATTTTGGAATTGAATTAGGAAGCAAAATGTGAGGATCCACAATATGGAATAGTGGACAATGAAGGGGAGGAGTCTGCTGTTGCACTGGCAAATGGAGCCTCCAACCTCTACGCATTGGGACTCCACCACCATGCCCATCACCCCAGCCTCCACCATGGAGGAGGTTTTGGCTCCCAACTCCGCCTTGCCTAAATAAAACTAGCTAATCAACCTCTAAGATCTACATTAAAACATCTAATCCAAGTTGTTATATGTGTGTTATATGTTCTGCTTTAACATATCTACATCCTTATCTAACTTATGAAATAAGAACTTCGCTCTTGCTTGGGTTAATGGGTTTGTAATCCATGCATTTTAGGAGTGATGCACTATAAAAAACCTTATGATTAGCATGTGTGTGAAGGTGTCATTGTCTTATTTTCAATTGCTTGAGTTAATTTGGTATGTAATATGCTTAGTAAACAAAATTGGTATGTAATATGTTCAATGGTATGGTATTGACAAGGTATATTTGACAATTGAATAATTTCTGCTTTTAAAAGGATTGACTATGTTAGTTTATACCTTTGCAGCCAATCGGTTGGTTGCAATTTTAATATATGACATTATTTAATTAATAAGGGCATTTATATCTTTTTGTATTAATTACATTTAATGTTTCAATACTAAAGGTAAAATCTCTAGAATAATTATTGTGTAATTGAAATTATGATAAGATTATAATTATGATATTCAATCTACTTTTATGTATTATTCCCAAATATTTTTAGTTATAATTTCATCATGACAGGATATCGATGAAATCAAGGTTTTGAAACCCGAACTGGACGTCGAATCGAAGGCCTTATTGGTCACCGGTTTGACCATCGGTCGAATCAGTGTGACGTCATAATTACGCAATAATTATATATAATATTAGTAATATTAAAAAATAGAAAAATATACCAAATAATATAAATTTCTATACTTCTGTTAGATTTTTGGAGAAAAGGTGGGTTTTACTTTTGAAAGAATTAAAAAACATATGAAAGAAAAAAAGCAAAATAAAAAATAAAACATTCATTGAACTAGTTGCCAAACGGTTCGATCAGTCCCGGTTCAACCGATCAATTGACCAGTTCTTACCAATTCGCACTAGTTCAATTGAAAACTAATTTTTAGGAGTCACTCGGACCGGATACCCGATCGGTCATCGATCGAACCAGTCGAACCGTCCGGTCTGGTCCAGGTTTCAAAACAGAGGATGAAACAGTAAAACTAGCACATATTATGTTTTTTTCTTATGAAGAAAGTTATTATTATTATAAATTAAAGTATGAAAATGCTTAAAACTAATATATAGATGCTTATTAAAGAATAAGTTCACTAAACTGACTCGATTATGAGGATCTCAAATAGAATATTACATATATGTTTGTGGATTTCCTTATTATGATGGTTGTATAATTGATCCTTAGACTTGAGATTAATAAAGTATCTCTTGTGAGAACTATTGTGTTTTAATGCTACTTATAAAGTTTCTTATTTATGATAATTCAGTTGATATTATTTGGATGCAGTATAAACCATAGAGAGATAGTTGAGTAAGTCAATAAATGATTCGTTATTCTAAAGTAATTAGAGAGAATGTTCTCCTGTTCTCGATTAATAGTAATTTAAGAAATTCTCTGGCCATTATGAATTGACATTTGAAAAGATGTTTTCAAATAATAATTATAAATCAATTACTAATTACTAAAAACAAACATGATTAAATTCAAAAGAGTAGACATTATATCCATACTTTGTCTAATTAAAACATTAGATGACGAAAGGATTAAATTATATACCATAACTATGCATAGACATGTTAAGTCAAACTACTTTGACATTCTTAATATTTGAGTGGTAATGATATGTTGCTAAATATCAATCTTGATATATGTTTATAAATTATTTAATTGAAGAATTAAAGCTAAATTAAAAGGAGTTTTAATTTATCTAATTATAATCATTGTTAATATATTAAGAACCTAATAGGTCACATATAGAAAGCAGTTCAAAAAGGAAAATTAATTTCAATTAAGATGGACTTAATAAAATTTGAGAAATTTTAGAGATAAAATTGAGATATTTGATTTTATTAAAATAAAATTAAATATAATTAGGTTTATATTTTAATTATAATTGATGTATTTAATTTCAATAGAAATTAAAAACTCTGATGCTTTTCCTATAAATAGGAATAAGCATAAGGAGTTAGCACTCCTGTTATTCCTCTCAAAGAGTTGAATGGTTACTCTGTGGATACTGTTAGAAGCTGGACGTGTGAACAACTCATAGTTGATACTTCAAAAAAAATTCAAAAGGATTACAACAGGAGTATCAAATCAGGTATGACTTCAGATTTTATGATTCGAATTTAGTTTTTTCAAGTTATTCAATTATTCAGATCTAATCAGAATCTGTAAATTTTTATTTTTCTACTACACCTATGATTCGACCATGATTGGTTTCCTAACAGTGGTATCAAAGCTTTCTTTAATTTTTTAACTTAAATTAAAATTTTGATTATTATTTATTTGATAAAAATTAAGGCTAAAAAATTTTGTTTTATCAAATTAAGGTTATGATTTAATTAAAGTCAAAATTGTTTTTTTGAAAAATTTATTCCACGTCTCCTTTACTCAATGTTCTTACTTATGGAAATTTGAAATATGAACTTGGCTTGTTTTTCTTATCTGCTTCTATATTGAATAGTTATTTTGATGCCATGAACTTGACTTATTTTTCTTATGTGCTTCTGTGTTGAATAGTTCTTTTGATGCCATGCCCTAGCTCTAAATTAGTCTTTGATTCTTTTTTGTTTACTAGATGTGTTTTTGGAATATCACTAGTGGCTTGCATTGCTGCTTGTTAAGATGCTCTCTGTTGGAACCCGAATTTTTTTCTAAATTATTTATTTATGATTTATTTATTTGTGTTATTTTTTTTATTTTCTTAAAATTGAGTTATTAATTTAGTGGCCTTGAGTAGAAATTAGAATTTTGGATAGAAGGATTAGAATTAAAATAGAGTATAGTATGGTGATTAATGGATTAAAGGAGTTACTAGATCAAATGAAAGAAGGGTAAAATTTGGAAGGACAACCAAAGAAGAGGGGTATTTTTGGAAGAAAAGGATAAAATGTGTCTTGAGTAAGAAAGAAGAGAAG
>JANZLX010000211.1:22282167-22295615 GCA_025531955.1 Erythroxylum orinocense | reverse complement strand
CTTCATTTCATGCATGTGCATTATTGAATGCTTATGATTGTGCAATTTGTGATATTGTGTACATTATTTGTTATAGAGGAGCAACTGAAACGTCAACCTCCAGATGTTACCGGATCTTCCAGGCATTAGCTTCGGGAGTGACTTGTGAGTCAACCTAGATGATTTCCTAGGATCGATTTGATTTGAATTTAACTTGATTTATTACCCTTTTATTATTCTTGAACTGTTTATGCGATGTTTCTAGATTCTGGACCTAAGGTCCGAGGAGTTTAATAGTGGGACATGTATTGGAAGTGCTTTGATCTGCTGTGAAATTCTGTATGTTATATGTATTCTCATAAAAGGTGAATGCCACCCGATGAATGTGAGTTTTTGATTTAACATCACATGCGATATGACATAATCAGTATGTGATGCATTTCATTAAATACATGCTCAGATAAAGGCGTTGTGACTTGAGTAGCCAGTTTGAAGCACTTCCACTTAGAGATTTGCTTTATGAACTCTGATTCTGCATGTAGAGCTATGCTCCGTGAACTCTGTTCTGACTGAGCCCCATGGACCAGTATTTGTTCAAGTGATTGGCACTCAGTCACAGCAATAAGAATAAATACAAATCTCATGTATATAATATTATAAGACTGAAAATCATGTATGGCCTACAAGGTGATATTGAATGACTATGTGACATGCCATGATATGTGAGTATCTGAACAATACACGGATGTTTATTTTGAGTAGCTATGCAAAATGTGATATGTGTATAAGATCCGGTGAATTCATCAATGATAATTCACTCATTTGAGTTCGCAAAACTCATCAAAATTGCAACGTTGTCTTTTCAGGATCGAGAGACGACTCTCATTACTGAGAGGCTCTACCAGCTGTGTAGATTGTGATTAGTGAGAGAAGTCATGGCTCAAAGGTCGGTCAGCTAGGGTTCTTTTGGGTGGCTTAGATAGATTTGATATCTTTTCCTCTTTCATGTAGTACTTTTGTACTAGGGGTTGTTGATGTACATAGGGAAAATGTGAAAGACACAATGTAGTCATTGATCTTGTGAAATGAAATGAGGAAAAACTTGGATATAAAAAGCATAAATATTGTGATTCTCTTATGCTGATTTACACATCAGAATTTATTACCATGCCACATGAAGTGATTGTAGTGATCAAACGTAGCTCGCCCTTATCGTAGGTTATGTACCGAAATAACCTTCGAGCATTCCGGTGTGTACCCTGCGGTAAGGGAGCATTACAGAAAACCAGTGGCAAACTTCCTCCCAGTTGGTGCCTATTCCTTCTTTGAAGCTTGGATGTCTGGTTTCCATTCATATTCTATGTGAATCTCTTTGTATGAGGAATGCCCATCTTCGGTATATGTAGCTAGAAAGAAAGACTCAGGCTAAGGATTGTTAAGTTCCTTATCCACACATACCTGCGCATAAGAGATCCTAGTCATCTTTGTTGTAGGAGTATCCATGAGAAGGGGAACGCCTACTGCACTAGCTATTCTGCCTAACCCTTTTGTAGACCAATATTCTAAAGGAATGTTATTGAACCGAGTCCATACTGGGGCTGATCGGACTACCTCGTGCTCTCCTCCATCCAGACACCATTTCCTTAAAAATAGAGGTTTCCTTTGTATATGCCATGGCCCTTTCTCCAGGACCCATCATTCCAAACTTAGCTTTGAAATTAAAGAGAAAGTTGTTTGAACTGGTAATCAACATGTTCTTAAGACCAAACTCAACCCATGATCTAGCTAATGCTCTCTGAACTATAGGAAAAGCAAGGTGCTTATCGTTGAAAAAACCGATGAGGGAGGATTTGAACTTTTCCGCACCTTGCTTGGCCAATTCTGGCGAAGGGGTAATGAAGACTTGATTTTCCTTCACTTCGAGAGGGTAGTAAGTCAAGGATGTGTCCTTTGAAGCAGCACCTATGCCCTTGGAGACAACGGCTTTCCATGTGCGAAGACTTCCGCGAGGTTTCGACAGTGGGGGTAAGGTCGAGGGGGGAAGGGACGCGGATGGGTGGAGGGGGCTGATTTGAAGTTGCTGGGGGGGATATCGAAGAAAGGGGAAGGTTAGGGTTATGGTTTTGATTGCGAGTAGGGCGGGGAGAGGGGGGTTGTTGTTGGGCGAAAGAAAGGGTTTTGAGAGGAGAGCGAGTTTGGGTCTGCGAAGAGGAAGAAGCCATGGGTTGGGCGGCGAGGAAGCTAGAGATCACTGAAGAAGGAGACTCAACAACACACTTCTCTCATCTCTCTCTCAGCCATCCTAGTCCTAAATTTTTTAACACTCTATTATATTATTCATGTTGTCATGTTATATGTGGGTGTTGGTTCTGTGTTAAGCCTGCACATTTTATGTGGGTGTGGATAACGATGTTGTGGATATCCAAGGATATCAAACTATGGACACCGGTGGTGTGAAACCATATCAACGACACTGTTACCTTATAAGCATACTTATCTATCCACAACCAAGACAGTAGAGCAGGTACTATAACATTTTCTTTAGAATGCATTATGATTCGGATTTGACTTGTACTTTCTAAACATACTAACATGAAATACAATATGGATCTAAGTTCTTTCTAGTGGTAGCGTCAATTTATAAGCCAATCGATCCTCTTTCTTAGTAATCTCATAAAGGCCAATATACCTAAGGTTCCTTTTGCCATATTATCAAACCTCAACACTCCTCTCTATAGTGTGACACTTTAAAAAATACTTTATCTCCCACCTGGCACTCTATATCACTCTTGTGTTGTTCTATGTAACTATTTTTTATCAGTCCTAAGCTACCTTAATCCCATTACAGATCATTTTCACCTTATCAACCGTATTTTGAATCAATTATGGGTTATCAATATTCCTCGGGTCCTCTTTGTCCTAATATAAGGGTGTTCGACATCTTCTGCCACTTAATTTCATAAACATATTCTCTTCTATATCATTGCCAACATTTTCAAAAGTTCTTCTACACATACAGTAACCACACATTCTGGATTTATTCTCTTCTTCAAAATAAACCTCAAACTATATTTTGCAAGTCTCAAACTAAATTTGCAAGTTTCTACCAATTTCTGTTATAGAGCAGTCAATTATAAGAAAATTAATTTGTAAATTGGAAATCTAACGTAAATGTTTTTAGTATGCAATTTCTATACAACTACATTCCATTTCTCATACCTTAATTTTTTTGTAACATGAGCTACCTCAACTACATATACTAATCATTAAATATTTCATAATATCAAGTATGGCAAGTATCTCAATTATGGTCTCTGATCATCTATAGCAGGTAGATATAATTGACCATCACTTGTAAAGGTATCATTGTGCAATAACAACTTAACACTCTATCTTTGTAGGATAATAAATCCAATTCATGCACTTAAAGACCTTAGCATTAGGTAAGACATTTCCATTCATACAAAACAATCAATATCTAATAATAGCACTAAGGAGTACAATATATCACTGTTCATAACTCATATTTCTAATTTGACAAAATCGAATATCACATCTATTTCGTTTTCAGTAATACATTTTGCATGACATATAATGCGAATATTTTCTAGCATTTCTCAGTCTTAGATTTCGAATTAACCAATAACTTAACCCGTAAAAATCAACAACTATTAATATGTCTGATCCTCTATATAAGGTTTTCAAGTCCTTCAAGCATTAGTAATAACATCATCTCACATTCAAGGACTGAGTAACGTAATTCGAATACTTGACAACAACAAAAATATATATACAATCTCTATATTATGTTCAGCTCCTCGTCCCTAAATATTATAACTATCTGACTCCAATATTCACCTTTAATTCGTTCAATATTCACCAATTCCTAAAAATGGAATATTTGGTCTACATGATATAATTCGGTGAAAGTCTTCATAAATAAGATTTCTCTCTAAAGTTACTTATATTATTCATGAAATCTTCCAAAGTTACATGTATTATTCATGAAATCTTTCTCAGTCAACTATATTCATCATTGCTTTTCAACCATTCATAATATTTCAACAAAATCAATTTCTCTCATTTCTTATATAATTAGAATATTCTATATACTAAAGCTCAGAGATATAGTAAGCATGCATATTTACTCTTATGCGTTGGTATGTACCATTAAGACCATTACATCATATCTAGAGATTTATTTTCAAAAGGTCACCAATTAATATCTCAAGATGATGATACCTCAATCTTAATTGATTATGGATAACATTTGGGTATCCTATGACTATACAAAAGTTACCTATCCTTGGTGGTTACCATTTTAATATATCCACATAAATCCACGCTTCCACTGCGCTACTCAATATGTCATGAATCACTCTCTATACAATATCCAAGCATGTAATACATACGTGCTCAGTAGCATCATTCGTCAAGGTAACCACATTATCGGATGTACACTCACAATAACTGGTCAACTTAACCTTGAGGACTTCTACATATATCACTATCATTTATTTCATCTCCCTATTATCATTTATTTCATCTTACATAAATATGTTCTCAATCAATTCAAAAATATAATATACGTAACCATCATAAAATTCTGATATCAGATCCAATGATGTAACCTTATACTAAATCATAAGCTCTTAACACGATAGTTAAACAACCATTTCAGTTCTAAGTTCTAAGTTCAACCTCTCAAAGTAATAGAAACTTTGGTTTTCTGTCAACTTTGTTTGTACAATTTAAATCTTATCATTTCCACCTGCATCTTTAATTTTCTAAGTCAAATCCACGAAAATGTATTCACATTCACATCAATTCAAATGTGTACAACCATAACTTAAGATTGATGTCATATTCGATAATATAACCGCAAATATGTATTCATTGAATCTAGGCATAACCTTCCAAACCATGTAAGATCTCCCATACCTATGTAATAAATATTCAATCACATGATTGATACAACACTTTTACTGCCCCCTTTTGTTTTCCAACCCATTTTCAATCTTTACTAAATCTGTTATATCATGGTATTAACAACTTTTCATTTTCTCTCACTCTAACAGGTCATCATTCTTCTTATTTTTTCTAACAATTCAAACTGTTAACAAATGTTCATGCGTGTGACTTATTTAAATGCAACTAAGGATAGGGATTAGTTGCCATTGCATGCTATGACATGTTCAAGATGCATGTACCTTGACATATATTGGGATAAATGCCCATGTAAGATGCTAAACCTGAGCTCTGATACCAAAATTGTAACATACCACTCCCATAAAGCATATACCCAACATACCGAAAGATATTCGAGAACATACTCTATGAAAATAACACGTTAAGACGATTCAATCAATTCATTTTACCTTTTAATCCATACCACATAACATAAAACATTCCAATAATCATATTGTTCCAATTTTATTCACAAATATATACAATCTCAAATTTCATTACATTTCCAAAATTCATATGTACAATATACAACAGTTGAAAGATACAATCCTTGATAAAACATAACTATGACATTTATAGGTACAACTGATCCCGACATTGAACCATATCCAAATGCAGAAGTTACTTCAACTAGACTAGCTATGTCTCCTTTAAACCTAAAAAATAAACGTTGCAATTTTGATGAGTTTGCGAACTCAGTGAGTGAACCATCATCGATGTGCTCTCTCAAACAGACATAAACATCATTCAACATCAAATCCTATATATCATCTCGTTCGGAATTTAGTACCTAATTGTATTATTCATCATATTTTAACAAGCCCATTATGAATACAAACATTTCATATAATCATTTCAGGATAATCTAATCATTCATTTCATCTCAGTCGTATCATCCACATATACATAAACATAACATATCATTATATCCACTCAATTAAGCCATTCTTTGCAAATATTCATATGGTACATGTAAAGTTATGGATATAAATGCACATGAGACTCCACTTTCATTTTTATTTTGTTGTGAACAAGTGCCTATTTAATTGTCCTATATCTATTGTCGATACTGCGCTCATTTCATATACTGTCCCGTACCCATTGTGGATACCGGGCTCATTAATCATTGAGCCTGTGGCTACATTTATGTGCTTTAAGCTCTTTTCAAGCTAGTCACTCTGATCATAATTTTTTATCTGATCATACACATCAATGTCATGAAATGAATCATTTCATATAATGTGCTATCAATCACTTTCATTCAGTGTGTACAGTCATTTATCACAATCATCATATCAAAGTCTGGCATTCAACATTCAGTTGAGCATTTTTTCCCGACATTCATATACATATAGTTAATAGTTCCAATACAGTCCCAAATATTGAACTCCTTGGACAATCAATTGTCCGAAATAATCAATATCATAATCATATCCAAATCATTTCAATATATATAGATATAAGGATTAAATTAAAAAATTTAAATAGAAGCACATATCTAATTGAAATCACATATCTAGGTTACTCACAGTATGTTCCAGTAAGCTATTGCCTTCATGATCTGACAATGTTTGGATGTTGTTAGTGTATTTGTGCTTCTATTGTCATGCGATACACACATAATTCACACATTACCAAATTATTCGATCAAATGAATATTCAATCAGACGAACGTAGATGTGTCATGTTTAATGCATGCTTAATTGATTATCTCGGGTATGTATCCTTATTCACAAGTCTTAACCATTCATTAATTATAACTTGTACATAACTTGTTTGAAATTAGGTTTATACCTTAAGTAAGTTTGATCACTCTCAATTCATCAATCATACGATGACCAATCCTTTTCTAATTCTTTATATTCACACAATTTCCCAATTCTCATTCATTTATAAATAATTCACGTTGTTCATATCCTTTGAAACACATTTGCATTCAAGGGAAGATCCTTATACCATTAATAACTCATACTTCCCAAATTCATATGCATTGATATCAAATAATCCATTCCTTAAATTATAAAATCAATTAATAACCTAAACTCATTAAACACTTAAATTATAAAATAAATTAATAACCTAAACTCATTAAACACTTAACCAATTGATTCATCATCAAACTAAGTTCCTTTTAAGCCTTGATCAAGTCCAAATACACCAATGTATAGTGCCTTATCCTTATATGATTCAACTAGAACACAAAACACAATTCTTTCTCAGTGCCAAGCATTTCCATGATTGTGGGAAGGAACCAATGCAATTCCCCCAATCATGGGATGGGTGAATCAAAAGTTCACCTTCACTTTCCTTCCACTTTTCTTTCAAATTTTGACACCTTCATGATAACTCATAAATTATACCTCAATTATACCTTAAAGATACTTGATATCAATTACACCTTAAAGATACTTCACTTCCTCATCAATTCATCTTTAATTCAATTCCAATTCCAATTCAAATCATTCATTTAGTAGTTCACAAATTATGGTCTTTCAAGCATCAAAATCAAAATAGAACATAACCAATCCATGCATTAAATTCCCAACACACATTCAATACCAACATCACAACCAAATTAATCCCTAATCAATCATCACAAATGTTATTTTAACATATGTCAAAAGGTCAATAATTCACTTTCTAGTTCGACTCAATGTCTCCTCAAACATCAAGCTAACCTAACCTTATGTGAAATGTTTATATCCTTTTATTACTAACATTCATTTATGAACAAGTTGTCTTCTTTTAATCATAACTCTCTATGCAAAGATCCAAATGCCATGATTGTTATGCCCCCATAAACTAGACTTCCATTAGTCTTATTATATCTAAAAATTACACAAACTAGATCTCCCTTTAAAATATAATCTCCATCCAAATTCTGTCCTATTTCTAGTAAGAAATAGACTGGAAACCAACATTCAACCCTCAATAAATCATTATAAAGACATCTCCTAACCAAATCGTTTCATAAAAACTTTAATAAGACATCAATAATCATTTTTCATGCTTTATACTTTCACTAATTCGGAGTCTAAGGTTCTTAAAAACCAGGAAATAATACAAGGTTCTTGCACAGGGGTCTATCATAGGTATTATTAGGGAAACAAGCATAACTAGAGCTCTAGTCACTATTTTGTCAAGCCATTTCCATAAAAGTCAATTTAAGACCTATATCTACAACTTGCATTCTTTGAGTTTCTTCAAATTCGTGCTCTAAGGATATGAAAAATAGATCGAAAGAGAAAGATGAAATTGAAACCAAAATTTCAACTTACCTTGATAACTTCTTTCCTTCTCCTCTTCTCTTCCCTTTTTTCTTTCCTTCTTTTCTCATTTACATTTTTCTCTCTTTTCTAACCTTATGGCCGACCTCCACTCACTTTTATTTCCTTTTTCATCCATTTTCTTTAGAAAATTCAAGAAGGCCAAACTAATCCATGTGTTACTATTCCATTAGTCCATGTGATATCCTTCTATTGGTACATATGTTATCCTTCTATTGGTCCATATATCCTATTATATTGGTCTATGTTCACCCTTCTAAGGTTATGTATGTTATCCTTCTATTCGTCCATATATCACTATTCTATTAGTCCTTGTGTCACTTACTTTAGACTCCACATGTCACTCTTTTAAGCCTACATATGTCACTACTTGTAAGGCTATACATATCACCAATTGTAAGGCTATATATGTCACCATTTGTAAAGATACACATGCCACCATTCTATTGCTCCACAAGTCACAAGCCTAAAGAGCCATCTATCACAAATTTAAAGGACCATTGTCGCAATTATACTCAAGCCACTTATCATCCATTTAACTGAGCCATTTGTCACTTATTCTCAATGCCAGATGTCACCATTTCATAGGCCTAATCAACCTAAATTCTCATGTATCAATTTGTCTTGCTCTTTAACATTTTTCTTAGACTAGATGCAAATTACTCAATCGTAAAAATAAATTTCCAATTCACTAATTATAATCTATCAATTCATGTTATTGGTAAATAAAAATGCAAAACATTGGGAATGAACATTCATATCACATTCATTTTTGTTCCATACTCTGAAATGTGAGATCCCACATCGGTTAGAGAGGGGAACAAAGTACACCTTATAAGGGTATGGATACCTCTCCCCTACAGATGTATTTTCTATGGCCTAATGCACCGGATCCCATCGGAACTCCCAGGTTAAATGTGATTGGGTGAGATTAGTACTGGGATATGTGACCTCCTGGGAAGGCCTCGAGCAAAACAAAACTGTGGGGGCTTGATTGGGCCAAGGCCCAAAGCGAACAATAACTGTAAGCGGGTGATCTGGGATGTTACACAAAATATGCCAATTGAGTGCATATGCTATCTTGTAATGTTTTCTAAATCATGATTCATATGTGTATATGAATATTATGCATGTGAAAGAAATGCAACTCGTAAATTCTTAAATGAAATAACTCATGTGACTCAATCTAATAGTTTAATCTCTTAACAATTTTAGGAGGCAAGATATTACAACTCTTGTCCATGTAATTGAGTCTGACTATGTTATGTGAATTGAAAAAATTGAAATAAAATAGATTATATTGTATTTACTAATATAATAATAACTTATAAACAATGAACTTACAAATTCTTGTCATATGACAATAAATGATTTGGGGCCGATGTTGTGAGGAGTTTTCATTTTTCCTATGTTAACCTTGGCTTTCTCACACTTTTCCTAAATAAATAAAAGAAATAGTCATTCAATTGTGTTACAAAAATAATGGAAGCAAATGTAAAGAGAGAGAAGACAAACTTTAACTTTGGTCGAGGCCCAATAACCACACATTTCACTCCAATTTTCTATAGTCACCCGTTCGGGAACATATCTCCTTGACTCCTCATCCGAAGTAAAAGAATTGTAGTATTTATGAAGTCGATAACGATGATCCTTTCCCTTTGTTTCAACAGTGAACTCACACAACTTGAAACTTCAAGGTTATCAATATCGACGATATTGAGCTTCATCTGTGAACAGCACGTCTAATTAAATTAATCTTTAGATAACTAAAACAGAATTGCATATACTTAAATAAATTGAAAATTTACCAAAACTTTGTCTAAAGCATTTTCTAGCAAGTTGTCTTCCTTCAACTACTTAGCATGCTGAAGACAAGGCAATTCATTCTTAACAATGACTCCTAACCCACTGGATAATTTTGTTGATTGGATTTTATCAACAATATGATATTGCATAGGGTCAATATGTATAGACAACTTGCTCTTCATTGCAACATTCATATGGATTAATAAACCTAAAGATCCCTCAACACTAGTTAAGGTAGATAGAGGTTGTTACTGACTGGCTTCATTAGTGGACGAACTCGGTGGTTGTTGTTCAATAAGGTCAAATTGATCTGGTTATTATGGGGGAGGAACATCCTTGGTAGTTGCCATCTTATTTCCCTTGTTTGTATTAGGTGTCATTATATTGAATATCTACAAATGAAATATTAACATAACGCATAATCTTTACTCAAACATTAACAATACATATTGTTATAAGTCAAACATGAACATTTTGCAAAAATATAAGTTAAACATCAACGTTCTACAAAAACATAAGTCAAACATGAACATTCCATTGAAACATAACTCAAACACACACCAACATTCTACATAACAAAACTGAACCACACACCAACATTTTGCATAACAAAACTGAACCACACACCAACATTTACGTGACAATACAAGCTACTACTTCTTCTATTTTCTTGTTCAAGTTCATACACAAAGTTCCAAAGAAACGAAACACTAAGGTATTGCTCCACTGAGCCTGTGATTTGATCACAGTTGGTTTCTAAAAAATGATTGCATAAACGTTAGGGTCCTTATCATAGGGATAACTTGATAATTAATTATCATGCACTAGGTAGAAGTTGCTTAATGGATGATCATATTTGTGACCCTTTTGGATTTGGTTATGTAGAATTCAATAATGAGCATCATGTAATTAGGCACCTTCTTGTGAAGAAGGAGGCCATGATGATGACAAGACTTTAGGGAGAATTAATGTTTGGAAATAAGCGTAATTCTGAAGAACTTAATGATTTAAATGTGATATCAGAAAATGACCTAGCACTGAGCAGATTTTTCAAATTTCCCCTGAACTTTACGAATACATCAATTGAGTGTATTGATGGAGAGAAGGAATGCACTTTAAATGCTAAAGATCTTAAAATTCCATGTAGTAATGATGATTTCTTACCTAAAGGATTCACTTCTTCTATAGTACAATTACCTAAATTGGCCTCAAGCTAACTGAAGGATTTTGAGGGGAATTAGTGAGAAATTGGATCGGGTTTAAGTGAAACTATATACAATCACGATATTATATCTCAATTTAAAATTTTAAAGTAATGAGTTATGAGTCCTGTCATTGTATATAGTTAACTTCAACCTTACCTCTCTTTCTTATGTAAGATTACTTTACTTGCGAATTTCTAGTACTCTCCCTTCATAAGTAGATTTATCCATATCGAACTAGCTCCCCCTCAAATGTGAAGTCATTTGAGTCATTCTATGAGTTACTATTCATTGATCAAAATTTATGAATTTTTATTCATTGGACTTTGCTAAACTAGCTCTAATACCGATATAAGAAAATCTAAAGAGCAAATGATTCACAAAATTATATATACATCATTGAAACTTATCACTTACTTGGATAAGTTTGTAAGTTTCTAATTTTTATAAGTTGAAGGACTTTTAGAAGTAACTTTTTCTCCATGCAAAAATTATCTTTATGTATTTTTTAATGTAAGAAGATTATCATCATATCTTTTAAGTGAAAAGTATCTCATATTTATAGATAATGTCAAAATGTTTACTAATTATTTACAGTTAACAATTGAACAATCACACCTAAACTCATCAATTATGTCCTTTTATCATCATCTCCCACTCAAACATGATAATTTTAGTCAAAAAATTTCTACATGATCTTTTACTTGTCTAGTAACTCATGCAACCAACATATCATAAGAGCTCATAGTTAGATATTTGTTAGGAATATATGACATCTCGATTGAGTAGAATTTGTATGAGTTCATAGTCAGATATTTCTTAGGAATATATGACATCTCGATTGAATAGAATTTGTATACTATACCTTAGATCATATCTCACATTTCAATTTATTTTAATCTCATTTGTTTCATCATGTCATAACTATATTCAATTCTTTTACTAAAATTTGGTGGCTACCTTTGAATACAAAATTTCTTATGCAAATTAACAATCAAAAAATGACCTTCCTCTATTCTCAATTCTCTTGAATTGAAGACAATTTGCTTTCCTAAAATTGCCCCATAATATTATATCAAATATAATCTTCTGGTAACATTCTAAAGTAGTAAACCTTAAATTTAATCCTTAAGAATTAGACAAAAGTTCTAAGAGTATAATATGAGGTTCACTTAACCTTTAGGGTCTCACACAATGTAATTTGAGATTTTATGAATTGCATTAATCCCCTTTATGGCCGTTTACACACTTATGGTAAGAATCATGTGCTACTGTATTAACTCCTTGTTCCTTGTTCCAACTAACCTTGCTAGTTGACCAACCGAGCTACACCCGTGCAGGCTACTTTATTAACTCCTATTAATATGGAACGTATGTATTTTATAATATAATACCATACAGATGATGATTCATATATATTTAACAGACATCCTAAGTTCACTTGTCTACTCCTAACCTTTTTTTTTTATAGCTTTCATCTGGTAAATTAAGATAAAAATGGTGACCATATGATTACTCCAATGTAAGAAACTTAAACCGTGAATACTGACTTAGATGATAAGTCAAAAAGGAAATTACCATATGTAATTCAAGATCTAAACTGGTTAATAAAGACAAGAATATACAAATTGAAGCCAATCTCACAACAGGTGAAAATATTTCATCATAATTGACTCCCTTCAATTATGTATATCCTTTTGCCACAAGGTGTGTTTTGTATCTTTTGATACTACAATCAACATTTTGTTTTGAGAATCAATTTTTTCCCAATAGCTTTGCACCCACTAGGGAGATTAACCATGTCTTATTCATGATTCAAGCTTAAAGAAGTCATTTCTTCTTTCATTGATTTCGTCCATTCTTCTTTAGCAGGAACATTAAGAGCCTCATATACATTTTTTGGCTTATCTTCTTCTTGTGGCATAATTATGTGAAATTTTCCTTTTCTTTTAAAAAGATGTCGAGGAATTATGCCATAATTACTTTGAAATAATTGTGGCTCATGAGAAACAAATTCACCAACTTCTTGACTATTCCCACTCAAATCATAAATGGTAGTAGAGTTTTAGTACATATGTTGGACCCCAAACTTTTCTTGGAAGTCAAAACTGATGTATGTGCAATATTGGGAGTAAAAAGCTGGAAAGTGCAGTTGAAAAATGTGCATTGATCATACTTCGATGTTTTGGCCATAACTTGACCTCTA
>JANZLX010000211.1:22238729-22250189 GCA_025531955.1 Erythroxylum orinocense | reverse complement strand
CTTTCTAGTTTAATCCAAATCAAGAATCACTTCATTTGGATGACTAGAGCACAAATTATGGCCAAAATACTTTCAGCTCTTATTAATCCAAGACTGAACACTAAAACCGACTTCAATTCAGAAATTGAAAGTCTTAGGGGCTAAATTGAAAGTCACTTCCTTCATATGATTTGTAGCCCAAAGTCTATTTTATTTTGCCTTAAGAATCAATTCAATCGGATCTCCACATATCAAGAATTTCTCAAAAGACTGAACTATGTTCATAAACTTTCCCAACTCACTTTGATTAAATCAATTACCCTCACTTTAATCTCAAAAATTCATAATTCTCCATGAACTGATAGAGGAATGTCTTAGGAATCCAACACTTCAAAAATTGGATCAATCGGATGTCGGACGAAGAAGATATAAGCAAAAGAGTGGAAGAAATTTCAAAATCACAAAAATTAAAACCGAAAATCAATAGCCGGCTCGCGGTCGAGACCGGCTCGCGATCGCGAGCCTCGGAGAAAAGCCGGGTCTCGAGTGCGACCCTCAAAGAATAGCAACCGGGTCACGATCGCGATGGCTCGCGATCGCAAGCCACTGGTTTCGAATTTTCTTTTCTTTTGTTTTTAAAAAAAACCATTGAACTTCAAAAATTCATAAATCTTGCTCCCAAACTCCAAATTTGACAAATTTGATATCAATGGAAAGCTCAAAAGAAGCTGTACAACTTCCTTGAAGAACTCAAAAACCAAATCCAACTCTAAAGGGGTCGAAAACCTAGTCAAAGTTACTGCCCAATTATTAAATCCTTAAACAATAATTAATTCTATCTTTCAACTCCAAAGTCCAAACATATCATATTTTATATCAATGTAAAGATCAAAAAGACACCTACAACTTTCATGAAGGACAAAAAAATCAATTTGGCCTCTAAGGAAGTCAAATTTTCACGCAAAGGTTCTGTCTACTAATAGTCATCCAAACTTTCAAATTTTATATCTTCCAATTCTCACATCCACAAATAACTTATGATACATCGTTGAAAAGCTAGGAAAAATCTTCTATGACTTTCATGTAAACTACTTAACTCAATTCAAAACATATCAGTACATAATTTTCCTCAAATCATAGTACACCTAACTGTACACTTATGGACCTTTTTACAAAACAAAGCCAAAGAATACTTAACTTTGATTGATCATAACTTTCACTCCCGATATCGAAAAATATTAAACTTTATGGCGACAAAAAGCTCTCAACAGAAACTACAAGTTTCATGAAGATCATTTTCTCAAATTCAGCCTAAATCAAAAGGTCAACTTTTATCTCCAAAAAGTCAAACTTTCTCAATTCTTCATATTTTAACACTTTCACTAATCATTTCTTGCTTTTCAATTTCATTTCAAACAATTTATTCATTTTCAATTCCATATAACTCAAAACACCATTTTAGGCTATTATTAATCATAACCATCACTAGCAAAGATATACACACATTTTACCTATTTTAATCTCATAAAATCATTCACATTCTCAAATTTTCTTTCTCTTTACACATGACTAATTCACCACCAATTTTTTCTTTCGTGTCAAATTTTAACTCATAATTCTAAGAAAAGTTCGGGGTCCAACAAGTGCTCTTTGGTGGGTGCATCAATTGCTTTTTTGTGAAAAATAGTTGAAGTGATTTTGGAGTTTCTGGCTTTGGTGAGACACACGACTGTGTTTATGAATAAGCATTGTGAGTGCCTTAGGCATCGTGTGGATTGATGAGTTATTATTGAAGATGTGAGTTGTTTGTTTGTGTGTTCTTTGGTGCTGTATTCCTTACTTGATTGATAACAATTAAAGGGTGCAGTACATATTTTCTGAGTGGAAGATTCATGGCTCTGTATTGATCGTGTGGAGATTGCTCATGTTGGATTGTCATCTTTATGGAGTGGCTCACAGCTGGACTGGTTGTGTATGAACAACTTTCAGATCTCTTTCGGAGGAGCTAAACCTATAGGAAAGTTGTTTTGTTTCAATATCAAATGTGTTCAGATTTTGCTATTAATTTTTCAAATACTTGAGTCTTTTATTTATTGTTTTTCAATTAATATATTGTTGAGATGAATCCTCTGTTGAGGTTAGTACGATTAGTACGAGGCTGCCGTACTATTGGATGTGAAATTACTTTTACGGGTAGTGAGGATGAGAGATAGTACTAAGGGTTGAGTAGTGTCGGCTCAGTAAAGCCTTGTGTAAAAACTATTGTCGTTAGTGAAAGGATTAAGATGGGTGAGGGCCCTGCGAACCTAGGCAAGAAGTGTCAAACTGCGTTACCAAATTTCTGATGCTTTTTATTATTTCGTTTTGATTTTTTTTGTTTTCATTTGTGCTATCTATAGACATCCACGGTAAAATTGGAAAGTTTACAAAATTACTAGCCCTTAGGTTTTTCACTATGGATGCCATTAAAAAAGGTAGATCTTGATAAATAAAGAAACAGGTTTGATTCAATGTGGAATGCCATTATCTTATCGATTGTTTTGGTGGATTCTAGACGTGGCATCAACCTTATTAGTGGTGTTGCAGAGAAAGGTTAGGTAGTGACGGCAATATGTTTAGCCTATTCCTTTACCTTTTTCATTCTCGAACAAATATGGCCAATAAGATCTTTTCTATAATGGAGATTATGTACACGATGAAATTCTTTCCGACAAATCACACACCAAACAATAGATTTAATAATGCTTAGATTTAATCCAATTCTATTTAAAATTAAAAAAATTAAAATAAATTAAATTCAAACATAATTAAAATAACTCTACTTAAATATGGTTTTATCGAATTCTAATAATACAACCTCGCTCCACTAATACAATGTCAACATGACTTATGCCTACTTATTAATAAAGCACATAACAAGTGGATGAAAATAGTTAAACAAGATGTTAAAGAATGCCCAAAGAAGATGCGTTGAACTATTTTCTAGCATATTAAAGCATATCCTATAGTTTTAATGCAATTGTAGTTGAATTTACTATCCATAGAGAAATTTAAAAATTGTATATAAACTAGATAATAACTATAAATGATATGATTGTATGGCTAACCAACAATAATTAATGATATGATGGAGGAATCTTCTCTCTAACTTCCTTTCCACACACCCAACCCTAACCCGAGATCTGAACTCTTACCATCATCCATCCGAACACCATAGCCCTTTATTTCCTTTCCAGCTTTCTTCTTTCTTTCATGACCTGCGAAACAAAACATCAACATATTAAATTAGTTTCCAAAGCTTAAAATAGAGATTGATTTTCCACCACTATCTACTACCTTTAAAACAGTCACTTCCCCTCCTCCCCTTCCTAATCTTCTACAGCCCATCCTTCTTCCCCATCCCTCTCTACAACTATCCCTCCCTCTACATCTGCCATTCCTCACAAACTTTTTGTCCCTACCGTCAGTGACATTGCTAAAGGACTTAGGAAGACATGGAAACAAGTCGTGGGAGATAACTCTGATTCTTCCTTGGTCTTTAATCCACATGTGGAGATAGAAGGAAAGCTAATGGTGCCTGCTAGCCTAGACATTCTATAGGAAGGAGCTAGGACATGGGAAGCTACTCTTGTTGGTTTTTATATGGACAAAAAGGCCTATTTTTTCAATGATACAAGCATGGACTCAGAGAAACTAGAAAAGGAGAGGTTTAATTAAGGTAATGCTAACTAAAGAGGATAACTTAATATTTACCTTCTCTTTAAAATCAAAAGCTCAAAAGGTAATTGAAGAAGGCCTTTGTCATTTCTCTTAACTCCCTTTATTTCTTTAAAATTGGCAACCGGGTATGGAATTAGAAAAAATCAAAATGAAGAACATTCCTCTATGGGTGAATATTCACAACATTCCTTTAGAATATTAGACTACCAAGTTGAGTATGCTAGCTAGTTACTTGGAGAAACCAATATGTATGGATGAAAACACTTTGTTGAGGAAAAAAGTAGGATTTGTTCGGTTATGTATGAGTATGGATATTTCTAAGGAAATGAAAGACAACATCCTTATCCTTAGCAATTGAACACTCTGTTAGAGAGGATAAAGTTATGGTAACATACAAATGAAAATCGTCTCTTAAAGCTCAAGGCAAAAAATGGAAACCTACGGGAAGAGTCTTTACTAGAGGTGACTATTGGGAGGTGATGAGTATGGAAAGGTATATTTTCGAAGGGAACAAATAATGTGAGGAGGCAGAACAAGTATCTGAAAATCATGAGTCAGTTTAGGTTGATAATGATTCTCCTATAAATGGGGAGAGCATTCATAAGGAGAATAGCCCAGATTCAGACCAGCAAGAAGGAGCTCCTCATAATCCATTGGGTGACCTAAATAAGTCACTAATAAATAAGGGGGAGAATGTAATGGAAACTAGTGGAATTAATCCAAGTGGAGGAGTTCTTGATCCTAAACAAAATGAACGAAGCCTACAGAAGGCTGATCTACAGAATGGAGTTTCTTAAGAGAAGCAGTTTGTTCAGGTTATCTCTCGGAAAAGTAACAAGAGCAGTAGGAAAGGCTCCAAAGGGAAAAGTAATCTCTTATGACTCTGATTGTAACATCCTAAACTACCAGCACACAGATATTGTCTGCTTTGGGTTGGCTCTCGAGCCAAACCCCTCACGATTTTGCTCTTCCCACGCTTAGAAAAATGCGTCTTGTAGGGGAGAGGTATCCATACCTTTATAAGGCATACTTCGTTCTCCTCTCCAACCGATGTGGGATCTCACACTCTCTACCCCCTTAGGGCCGAGCCTAGCTGGCATAACAGCTCAGGTATTGGCTCTGATACCATTTGTAACATCCTAGACTACCCGTCCGCAGATATTGTCCACTTTGGGTTGTCCCTCGGGCCAAACCCCTCATGATTTTGCTCCTCCCACTCTTTGGAAGACGCGTTTTGTAGCGGAGAGGTATCCATACCCTTATAAGGCGTACTTTGTTTCCCTCTCTAATTGATGTAGGATCTCACAATATCCACCCCCTTAGGGCCCATCCTAGTTGGCACAACGGTTCGAGAGCTGGCTCTGATATCATTTGTAATAGCCTAGACCACTCGCCCACAGATATTGTCCTCTTTGGGTTGCCCCTCGGTCCAAACCCCTCATGGTTTTGCAAATGGTATCAGAGCTGGTTCCTGAATCGTTGTGCCAGCGTTGGACGCTGGGCCCTAAGGGAGTGGACGATGAGATCCCACATCGGTTGGAGAGGAGAACAAAGTACGCCTTATAAGAGTATGGATACCTCTGCCCCTAAGATGCGTTTTTCCAAGGGTGGGAAGAGCAAAACTGTGAGGGGTTTGGCCCAAGGGGCAATCCAAAGCAAACAATATCTATGAGCGAGTGGTCTGGAATGTTACAAATAGTATCAGAGCCGATACCCGAACCGTTGTGTTAGTTAGGCTGGGCCCTAAGGGGGGTAGAGAATGTGAGATTTCGCATCGGTTGAAGAGGAGAATGAAGTATATACCTTATAAAGGTATGGATACCTCTTCCCTACAAGACACGTTTTTCCAAGGGTGGGAAGAGCAAAACCATGAGGGGTTTGGCCTGAGGGGCAACCCAAAGCGGATAATATCTGTGGGCGGGTAGTTTGGGATGTTACACTGATTGTATGGAATGTTTGTGGAATAAATAACCCTTTCAAGCTCAATGCGATAAAGGATTTTGTTCTAAAGGAAAAGCTTTTGGTTTTTCTCTTTTGGAAACTAAAATTAAAGAAGTTAATCTGAATAAACTATGTTGTTTGGGTAGCAAATGGCAGTTTCTTACAAACCACTAAAGTCATGCCTATGGAAGGATTATATTGCTTATGATGGTGAATTCTTGGAGGTGAAGGTTTTGAAATCCAGTTAGCAATTTATTCATACTAAGTTGTACTTCAAAATGAAAAATTCTTTTATTTTAGCTACATTTATCTATGGTTTTAATACCGTGTTTCAAAGAACCAAACTCTAGAATTCTCTACGAACAATTAAGGCTTCGGTTAATGCTTCATAGTTAGTTAGTGGTGACTTTAACACCACTCTATTCAGATCAGAAGCAGAAGGAAATTGTAACTTACTCAACTAGTCTTCTGATATGTTCGATTATATGCAGGAGGTGGAACTTACAGATTTACATTTTGAAGGCCATAGGTTCACTTAGTCAAACAAACAAAGCTCTATTTAGCACATCAGGAAAAGTTGGATAGGGCAATGGTTAATGTGGAATGGATAAATACTTTCTCAGGAAGCTCAGCAAAATTCCTAAACCCTGCAATTTCCGATCGTACTCTTATAAGGATTGATAACTTGTTTACTACTACCAAAATCTATCATCCTTTCAGGTTTAACAATTTTCTAGTAAATGTGGAGGGGTTTTAAGAAGCAATAATGAAGGGTTTAGAGTGTGAGTTTTATGGGACTAAACAGTACATTTGCCTCCAAAAGCTCAAGTCTATTAAACAGGAATTGAAGACCCTTAACTTAAAGAGAGGTTAGAATTTCTCTAAGGAGATAGAAACAGCTAGAGATAAACTTTCAGTCATTCAGAAATCATTGGCAGATAATCCCACAGATGGTACTCTAGCTACAACTGAAAAGGAAGCCCTTAAGAACTACTTGCAATTGGTGGATAATCAATGTTCATTATTGAAGCAGAGAGCCAGAGTTAATTGAATAAAGGATGGGGATAGATGCACTAAGTTCTTTTTTAATTTAGTGTTAGCTCGAAGGAATGTAAACAGAATCACTTCCATTAAAACTGAAGCTGGTGAGGTTGTGTTTGGACAAGATGGAATTGCTAAAGAAGCAATGAATTTTTACAAAAACCTCCTAGGTTCTGACGTTTCCCCACCAAGATTTGGAATTGATCTTAGGCAATTTATTTTCCTGAACATGAGGCTTCTTTGTTAATTAGACCAGTCATAGATTAGGAAATAGAGAAGGTCATTTTTAATATGAATGGCTCTAAAGCACCGGGACCTGATGTTTTGAATAGGGTCTTTTACCAAAAAACTTAGAGTAGTGTGGGGGGGTTAGTTAAAGAGGATGTACATGAGTTTTTCCTAAAAGATGTACTACTTATGGAGATTTACAAGGCATTCCTTTGTTTGGTCCTTACAAACTCCAACCCTAGTCACCAGGAGTGAATTCATACCTATTTCTTGTACTAATTTTCTCTATAAGATCATCGCCAAGATTTTAGCAAATAAGCTGAAGGAGGTTTTACACTTACTCATCAGTGAGAATCAAGGAGCTTTTATGAGTAGCAGCAATATTGGGGATAATATTCTTCTAGTACAGGAGTTTTTAAAAGGGTATAATTGCAGCAAAAGCCCTCAAAACTATACTATTAAAGTGGACTTATAGAAAGCTTTTGATAGTGTAAACTGGAGTTTTCTGCTACAAACTATGGAGGTCATGAAATTTCCTTATAGTTTCATAAGGTGGATTCAAGAATGCATTACTACTGCTTACTAAGAAATATTGATAAATGAGAGCCCCTACTGTCCCCTTACCTATTCCTAATTTGCATGGAGGCTCTTACTCAAATGTTGAAGCATAACACTTCAAAGGACTCCAGATTTAGATACCATTCCAAATGTAAAAAGCTTTCTCTAACAAGCTTATGTTTTGCTAATAATATTATTCTTCTAAGGAAGGCTAATGTTTAATCAGTCTCTCTTATGAGGAGTACTCTCAATTCTTTTAAGGAGATGTCGGGTTTAAGTATCAATCTCCATAAAAGTTATTTTATGCTCTCCAAAAATGTTTATCACCTTTCTAATGCCTTGTCTCTAGCTACGAGTATAGAAATCAAAGATCCTCCTCTTCTATATTTGGGCATTCTTATCTCATCCAAGAGGCTAAGGTTTTGTGAATATATCCCATTAATATAAAAAGATCCAGAAAAGATTGGGGTCATAGACTAATAGAGCCCTATCCTATGGAGGGAAACTTCAGCTTCTGAAATCAGTAATAATGCAATGCAAACTTACTGGTGTTCTTACCTATTTCTCTCCAAAGGGCTTATTAAAACAATTGAAAAACTGGTGAAGCAGTTTCTATGGGGGAAAGGAAATAGTGAGAAAGGAATAGCAAAAATTAGTTGGAAAAATATCTGTCAATCGAGAGAGGAAGGAGGATTAGGATTGGAGTTAATCAGCAAGAAAAACATATTACTTATGACCAAGAGGATTTGGAGAATCCTAAGTGAAAAACAAAATGTGGATCAAATGGATTCACATCTATATATTAAAAGGTGAAAGTCTTTGGGCTTTAAGAATTAAAGACAATTACTCTTGGTTCTTTAACCAAATTCTTAGAATGAGGGAAGAAGTTCAACAGTACATAACTTATCAAATAGGGGCAGAGGAAAGAATTTCCTTATGATAAGACAACTAGACAGGGCAAGGAGCTTTAATTCATAATAATTTGGCAAGAACTCTATTGGAGAGGTTCCCTAAGAAATTTAAGATCCACTAAATAATTAGAAACGAAATTTGGATGTTATCATAAGATAAGATTAGTCTCTTACCCATTCCACAATTTAGAAGCCTCAGATAGAGAGATATTTATTTATGGAATGGGATTTCAGTTTCAGAAATAACTATAAGGGAAGCTAAAAAGTTGAGAGATGGGATAACTAATAGAGTAGGATGGCATCCTCTGATTTGGAACAAGATTCTTAGACCTAATGCTAGTTTTCTTCTCTGGCTAGCTATGTTGATCAAACTCAACACTTTGGATAGGATGAAGTTCCTGTCCTCCTCTAAGATATATATTCTTTGCAACCTAGAGGATGAAACTAAAGACCATCTCCTCTTCGATTGTGTTTTCTCTAAAGAGATTTGGGCAAAAATCTTTAGACTATGTACCCAGGGTTTAACTATTGTAGACTCTCTGACATCCTACTAGAGTTATCTCATCTACATATTTCTAAATATGATAGGGCTATTATAATGGTCTTGGTAGAAGGTTTAAAGAGAAATCTAATTCTCTATTCTCTCTTATAGAACTCACTATTGCTAGCATAAGGGAACAACTAATTACAAATTAGTTGAACCTGCACTGTAGTAGAGGAATGGCTCTCATGTAGAGAATATAGTCCTCATTGTCTATTCCTAATTCATGTTACGAAAAAAAAGTTTCATACAACCTGGTTTCAATTCAAAACAATTCAAAAAAGTAGTGATCTCTCATGCATAGAAATTCCTAGATTCTAGTAGATTATTCATTCACCGACTCACAAAAAACTACTGAAGTATAGGTAGATTTGGACTCACCTGTTGGAAAGGAAAGACTTTCTCAGATATGCTTCTTCCTTAGTCGCGTCATGCTTAAAGGAACACCGTTGTCCAACCAGATCCCTGTTATCAACATATAGTTTGTTATTTTGTGGAGATTCATATATATAAAGGATGGGATCATACTGAGTTGAGAAGCTTACCTGAGTTGAGATCACCCACTCTGCCTCGTCACCGTAGAGCTGAACCCCCAAGCCTCCAAAAGAAAGCAATGTCTAAAGAGTTAGAAAACAATATCATTATGCCCTAATCGTTAAAATTCATCGCGATTATGAAGTTGAGTATGTTACCTGAGTTAAGATCTTCTTTGTGCGGAGAAAAGAGTAGAAAAAACACCGTGGAGTCACACCACTAGGCTCGCTGTTAGAGCATCACCTTTCACCCTCCCAAATCAAGAAACATTTGAAGATTCGAGAAGACACATTTCATTATACCCTAAATGTTAAACGACTTTGCTCACTAAAAATTATTTTAAACGTCGCAGTTTTGTCTAACCTAAATATATCAGTGTTTCAAGTGAGTCTACCTCACGTGCGTGGGAGAGTCCCTCTCTTGATGTAAACTTCTCTATTTTTTAATGAATTTTTATATTCTAAAAAAACTATAAATGATAGGCAACGTATATTTATTTAGTTTATGTGCGATATGCCTTAAATTTTAGTGAAATAGAATTTTAGTGTAACTAGACATATATGAAAATATAGTTTCAATAACTTCTAGCTTATGTGAAAACATAATTTTGGTGGTCTTAAACTTTTATGATAATGAAGTTTCACTTAATTAGAATTTGTACAAGTAAATTAGTCTTTAATAAAGGTTTTGTAAGTAAGATCTTGGAAGACTTTGGTGACAATCTTTAAAGAGAACCTTTAGGAGGATATATAATGTTGCAGTTATTATATTTCTCTTTGTATCATAATTTTCATATCAATAAAAGAATTATGTCTGCTTACTCATGGACAAAGGTTAAATAAATTGACTAAACCACTTAAATTATTGTATTTTTGCTTCTTATTTTCTTCCAAATTACTATTTTTCACAACAATTAATATCAAAGCAATTGATATTGTAATAATATGTATCAAAGCCTAAATTTTGTCTTTTGTGACTTTAGGGTTTGCTATCAAGATATCTCTTCATAAATTCATTATTATGAAGTTTAATAAATTGAATATTTTCACTCTATGGAAGATGAAGATGACAACAATTCTTGCTTAGCAAAAATGGCATAACAACGTCAACAAGAGGAGATTATCGAATAATTTGGAAGCATATAAAAAGGAAGAGATTCTATTAAAGGCGCATAATGCAATACTATTAAGTTTAGGTGATAAGGTCCTCACATGAGTGGTTGTTGAAACAAAAGTTATTTTGTTATAAAAATGACTTAAATTTAAATATTAGAAAAGATTATTTACAAATCATTTATATTAAAAGCAACATTTATATACCTTGAGGATGTCAAAAAGTATACATGTGAAAAATTACATTAATAATTTTGACTGGTTCATCTCAGATTTAGAAAGGTGTTAGCATTAAAATTGAAGATAAGGGTCAAACCATAATGCTTTTATGTTCCTTGTTCAATTTATATGAGAACTTTGTTGATACTATATTATATGTTACAGAGACTGTTTCTATCATCAGTGATATGAAGGATACCTTGCAGTTCAAAGAATTAAAAAAAAATCTATGGTATATATAAAGTTAGATCAATTTTGAATATAGTTATGTAGAGTAAGGAATAAGGAAAATGATACTAAAAACTAGAGTAAGTCACTATCCAAATCGAAGTCTAAACTTTGATGCTTTAATGGTAAAGTTAAAAGATATTTTAATAGGGATTGTCCATAATGAAAGAATACAAACGAGATAAAGGAAACATATGGAAAAATAAGAGATATCGTAGTTTAAGAGAATTCCTTAATCTAGGTTTTACTATCGATAATAATTAGGGAGATCAGGTCGTGTATGCTTTTACTATCGATAATAAGGATTGATTTATCTTCAAGGGATTAGAGAAATTCAAGTGAAAAATAGACAGATGAGGACCATGATGAAGGTGTTGGTTTATGCCCTACAGCCAATCGTTTTGGTTGTAGTTTAGTGACAAATTATTTAAAGGCATTCTTTATCTTG
>JANZLX010000211.1:22214249-22231853 GCA_025531955.1 Erythroxylum orinocense | reverse complement strand
CCATCCGGAGCAGAATTTGACAATGAAGATCTAAAAGTTTCCCAAGAGTCTGGTAAGGAGCCAAGGAGAAACAAACCCTGTATTTCTTCATCGAATCTAATCCCCATTGCTGACAACTGATTCATAATTCCCTGGAAGTTATTCAAGTGATCTGTCATAGGAGTCCCATCACTATACTTCAAAGCTAACATCTGCTTTATTAAGAACATCTTGTTATTCCCAGTCTTTCGAGCATACAGCTTCTCAAGCTGCTCCCACAAGTTCCGAGCATGTGTCTCACCAGAAATATGATTCAACACATTGTCGTCAACCCACTGTCTGATAAAACCACATACCTGTCTATGCATCAGAGTCCATTCTTCACCCGATTTATCATTAGGCTTTTCAGTGGCAAATACTGGTAAGTGAAAATTCTTCACATAAAGCAGATCCTCCATCTTGCCCTTCCAAAGAGTATAATTGGCGCCATTCAAAGTAACCATCCTACTAGTGTTGACAACTTCCATTGTTCACCACAACCACAAATATCCCAAATCAAAAGCTCTGATACCACTTGTTAGGAAAGGAGGTGTCGGTCACGCAGCGACAACAAACCAGAACCAATAAATCTTTCCCTATGTGAACAACCACAACTAATCCAAAAAAAGCAGCCAGCAAACTCACTAATGCGCACAAAATTAAGCAGCAAGAAATAAATAACACAGGCAATTTTTACGTGAAAAACCTTCCTCAATGTGAGAAAGGAAAAACCATGGGACCTAGTCCAGTAAAGAAAAAATCCACTATCATCAATCAAATTACAAAGTTTTTCACCTCTAGATATAACTAGAGTCACCATCAACTCAAAATACAACAATAATCATCAACAAGATGAAAGAATCAAAGAGTTGAGAACAATATCACCCTTAAAATCACAACTTCGACTAAAGATCAGGGCACCTTGGAGACCTCTAAATTTAATCTCCACCGTTCAGAATGAAGACAATGAGAGAGGAACCTCTGGTTAAAATTTCAAGTTGATCGGACAAGAAATCACCATACGATTAAAGGTTGGAAGATTACTGCGCAAAGCTGGAGAAAAAACGAAAATTTTCTTATTTCTCTCTCTCTTCCCTCCCTCTTTCCTTCCGGCTAAAACTAACTCTCCACATTTTTTTTCTTTAGGGTTTAAAACATCTTTTTATATGTTAGACTTTGGGTTCCACTTAGGAGTGACCCAAAACCCAACAACCGCATAGAATTGTAATTGTTTTTTTGCACTTGTGGCCTGGGCTGTACTTGTTGTCACACCAAAAACAAAGTCCTTGCGCTTGTTTTTTGTCGAACTCCTTGCTACTGACGTGCTTAGGAGGTTTAAATGCTTTTACCACTAGTGGACGTGTTGTGGTTGTTGGGGTGGGCAGTATTCCATCTGCTGGTGAATTCCTGTTTACGTTAGCTATTTGCTGCATCCTCAGAATTGGGTTGTAGCTTCCCCCATGACATGTTTTTTATCATGTTTCTTCGCGAAAAGATGGTGTTACCATTCGCCATTACTATTGCTTCTTGCTTCTGTGCCAGCATATATGCCTAGTGTGACTTGTGAGGAATGGGGTTCGTGCAATCGTATCGTTACTCCAATCTGTGGCCTAAGGCCCTTAAGGAAGAATCTGCAGGGGTTGCTCACTTCGATGATTAAGTCCCGAAGGGACAGAAATAGTCTCTCCTGATTCCGCTCCTTGCCGCTGCATGAATTGAGCAAAAATGGTTTTAAGCTCCAACACGTCCTTTTCCACTGTTTCTGCTCTGTTTTGTGATTCTAGCAATAGTTTCTCGCTCCCGATCTGTGCTTCTTTACGCTTTTTTCGATTCTACGTAATTCAGAGTCCGTTATTCCTTCAGCCATTGATTCTTTTTCAGAACCGACTGCTCTGATATCAATTGTTGTGTTGTTTTCTATAATTCAATAGGCAGCATTCGAATGAAGAGAGGGAAGATTTGAGAATCGCAAGAATATCTGAAGGTCTAGCTGTTGTCGGATGCTAGTTTTGGGTTACATTCGTAGATATTAGTTTCTCTAACAACCTTTTTTTTACGATAAAACACCACAGGAAAAGATATAACTTTTGACATCTTCTTTATATGATTATACACACAATTTCCTTCTGTTCAACATTATCTTAAGGCATGTTAATGCATCACTCTATTGGCACATACCACAATAACAACGATTCGGCCAACAGAAACTGCCGTCCTTCTGTAAGATTGAAAAACAACTCTTCATTGCCCATCATTACCTTCACTTTGACTAAACAAATTATTTAGGGTACAGTCCACATACTCTACAATGGTTCACATATAAATTACAATTACGACAAGACAATAACATGTAACATCATACCCATTCAAAAAATTATTTGCTAGTTTGTCTTGAGTTTGGCATATCTATACACTGGTTATCTCTGTGGCTTTTACAAAATTAAGGCCCTTCAGTTCTGTAGTTCAAGATACAGCTTTCAAATGTACTTCAGAACTCCTTTCTCTTTTGCCTTAATTGATTGAGTTCCATCTCAATGTCAGGATCTCGGAACGGAGAACTAGTCACAGCTGTTCTTCCTGGAGGAAGCTCTCCTTTCTGTTAGGGAGGATAAGACCACAATTAGTATTGTTAAGGACACAACACAAACATTAGAATTTATAATGACAGGGTTCTCAAATTTATTGGCACTGAGAAAAGGAATGCAACCAGTTTTGTACTACATATTCTTAGTCATCGGCCTACCCTACCAACATGTAAGCTTACACCCTTCTTTTTCCTCTTCACTAGATTCATCTCTACAGTACTATTGCAGAAAGACGCTTATCACACTGATAAAACTCTTGCTTGGACTTGATAGCTGCAAGTCTTATGAATCTCAGATAAAAGTTCTCGCAAGAGACCTCCTATGAGAACTCATCCATTAAATTAGCACTGAACTTTATTTGATACAATTCCTCGGTTATTAAAATATTAAATCATACCTTTGAGCCACCAGATAGTTCCTTCTTCAGATTGTCAAGATCGTCATCAACAGAAGAGCTTTCAAGCAAAGCAAACTGCACCATATATTACAAGTATAAAAATGGTAAGGATCAGGAAGATGTAAAATTTTCCCAGGGAAACCATCAAATTCAAGTGTAGAAAGCCACTTGGTTTGATTGGAAATTTTGGCACGGGAATTGGAGCTCAATTTATGGTTGACGAAGATATGATTTTTATGACTATCACGTCTAAATTAGCAGTGAAGTTTGCAAATTGCGCATGTGAAGAAATCAATTGAAAAGAGGTACTTCTAAGCAGAGCTCCTAGAGCATTCAGAGTTAAAAGACATTTAAGGAACCAAGCCAATAACAACATTGCCGCTCACCGCCACCAAATACTATCACATTAAAGGTCATACCATTTAGATAGACCTAAGACCTTGAAAAGATAAAATCCTAATTCCACTGGGTCCTAAATAGCAACTATTTATCAGAAACCACAAGTAAATGGGCCAAAAGTAAACTCCTATAGTAGCATGAGTAGGTACGGCAATGGGTAGGGTCGGGCCTGTCGTTGGCCCAAAGCCCAGGTGGGCTTGTGCAGCATGGCCCGAGCGGCCAAACCGACGTTGTTTTGGGTGTGCGGTCAGACCAATCAGGCCTTTCAGGCTGGACCTCGGACCAATCCCTCATGCTTGAGCCTGGACCAAAGCCTGGTCAAAACAGAAATGGTCTGTCGACTTCGGGCCAGGCCTAGATCCAATTGCCATACCTAATCATGACTGTTACCATCATGAAAAATAGTATAGACTGTACAATCATAGTAATTTCACTCCATTTTCAATTTGGAAAAACAGAGTATCAAATATAGGAACCAGAAAACACAAACAAATCAATTACAAACAATTCTTTTAAGATAAAAAAAGCCTCTTCGTTGATGAAGAATGATTGACTTAATCCTGAACTTCAATAGAAGTCACTATTCGTTGACATTGGCCCTCATACCAAGTGTTTTAAACTGGTAGTATACGGAGTTCCTTCACCACCATTCATGAACTGGTTACTTTTCAGTTATTTCTGATGTGAATCATTTTGCACTAAGAAGATAATGTCTATGAAAACATGATTGCAAGGGCATGCAGCTAACACAAAGACGCAAATAGACAGGTGAAAGGATGATGAAAGAAAATTTTCTTCCAGTATGAGACTTGAATCTGAATTCTTTCACAAGTATGGGATGGGGGCATGCCGATGAGCTTTAAGCTTGTCAGCAGCAGTCACCATATTGTTACCTCAACAGGATGTACTAACTTCCACCATATTGTTATCTCAACAGGATGTACTAACTTCCACCATATTGTTACCTCAACAGGATGTACTAACTTCCACCATATTGTTATCTCAACAGGATGTACTAACTCATTGGTAGAATTTGGCAGATCATTGATACCTTAGAATGTTAGTTGACATAAACATGCATGTACATACAAGTTGATCTTAATGTTGGAGAAGTTCAATTTTTCCATCCAAACATACAATTCCAGGGGAACCTGAATATGAAACTAAATTTTTTCCACCTGAGTAAACCACAGTAAACACAATAATGGAATCACTAAGAACCAACAACTGCCAAAAACAACAAATGGAAAAATGTCTGTGAAGTTCCTAATGTTGTAGATTGAAGTTGAAATTATGTTGTTCAATTTCGTCCCTCATAGTTTAGGGCTCGAACCTATCAATTATTGGCTATCAAAATTTAGCATTAGAAACAAATTATAAGTTGTCAAGTCATAGAGCCAGTATAAGTGTATGCACCTTGCGGCTGGCACAGCACAATCCCTTTACTGTACAAACGGGTGTGGACAGAGTTAACAATTAAGGTCATATGCCTGCGTTTGTCTCCATTTATGCAATATGACAGGCCACCCCATAGCATTTAGAAGAAGCAAATACTATGTCGCAAATTACAATTGCATATAAGGACGTAAGAGCATATACTAGCAGTATGATCACACACACTATGACTCAAAAAAAGAGAATGAAGGGAATTTCTTACCTTCCCCTCCAGCTCATCAGCACTTAACTGACCAAGAGCTTCAGCTTGCGATTCCATTGCCATCACTACATAGAGGAAACCAAAAGACAGAAAATTTTTCAGACCCATTATACTCCACATATAGTCTTCACTGGGCCATGAAAAAGGCCAAGTGATTAGAAGATGCTTTATTGAGGTTATCACATAAGTTTAACGAGCAATAATAGCAGTATCTTGCAACAAAGGGGAAAAAAACATTACAATTATGTTAGACCCAGGACACTTAGAATAAAATTTACAGATATAGTAAATATATAAATATACATATATATGAGGAGCTAACCGAATTCTGTTACTCCTAACAGAATTCGGTGTATAAATAAGCAGTAGATGGGAAGAACAAGATTATTGAGTATACTGTGGAGTGTGAGTGAGCCTAAGGCTGGAGGTTTTCTGGTCCTCGAAACCAGATATCTTGTATTCGTTTTATAGAAATCTATAGCAGAATACATACTTTTCACTATTTGTTTCTGGGATTCTAACAAATTATTGACTCAAGCCTCTAATCTGTATATTGTGCAACAAGGGAAGAACATCATAAATTACGACGTTTTTAAGACTAAGAATGACTGCTAAATTAAATGAATATTTGTCTATGAATGCTAGAAGCTTGGTAAATGAACTACAAAGCATAAGGAATGCAGAGTTCAGGTGAATTTAAGAGGTCAGGAAAATGCAGCTGACTTGGTTGTGCTCAACCAAACATCTAACTGCAGAGTACCAAAGGACAAGTTCAAGTGCAGACAAAATATGATCAAAACATGGTAAGTTGAAGAATCAATTAGATTGACAATGAGAAACAATTAGCCTGATACAGATTTACATCAAATTGTTTATTAGAAAATGGTGTATAGGTCCACCCACAAGAAACTGATTAGACCATTTCAATATAAGGACATACATATTTTGAAGAAACAAAAGAGAAAGGAAACAATCATCTCTGTTGCTCTCATCATGTATTGCAATACTGTAACAAAGCGAACTACGAAAGCTTAGTAGCCATGTACTTTCAGCCATAGCATGTGATACTCCTGTGGGGAGTTGGAAAAATGCTAAGAGATTGAGCAAAGACTAAACAATGTAAATATATTATAAATCCACACCTTTCTCTTCCATCTTCTCAAAAGCTGAAAGAGCATTGCTTGTATTCACATTCCCTAACATCTCACTCACTTTGGTTGCAGTCCTAACAGAATACAACAATAGCATTAGGGATGTAATGAACTCAAAAGCAAAAGCAACTTCACTATCTAAGTAGTGGCAGAGACAAACTTTGCAGACTGAGCACGTGCTTTTAGAGTATCTTTCTTAGACCTTGCCTCCTGCATCTTGCTCTCCAGAAGCTATAAAAAATGGGATAAACTTAATGCACCTATAGGAACAATATATAGTTATATGCATCAAGGTAGAAGTAGATCCAAGCCAAAAGTTAAGAAAAAAAAGTTCAAACCACAAGGCTGCCAAGTTTTCAGTTTATGAAGAGAAGGATATTTATGGAATTCATTACTTTCTGCAGTAAGTAAAATCCTTTCAGTAGAACATCTCAACAATCATTTAAGATGTGTTCTTTCATTCCTATTGCTGACAATTGATTCCATCCCAATACATTCAAGAATCAACAAGACAAGATTAGGTGTGCATTAGAACAGGAGACATTGACACCTTCCTCTTCCATAGCTGCCAGGTTTTGCACAAAGACATACCCCTCAAGTTTATGACACAGCACCTTAAACAAATTGATGACTTAAGGAGACTATTTGAAGAAAACATAGTGCAAACAAAGAGAACACACTGTAACTTTAAAATGTAACATGATGCAGGAAATTTAAGAGTAGAAGTACCCGAGTATTGGAGACTAGATTATCCACAACACCTTTCTGCTGTTCGAGTTGAGCTTTCAAAGCACTAGCATTGTCCTTCGAGTATTAAAGTCAAATATTAGTTACCCAATACTTACTCCAAAATTTGCAATTGCACCTACCAAATCTATATTCAAATGTCACACAATATTTCATAAAGCAGTTGACAAGCGGTAAGAGGTTGTTGGTTTTCCTATTTTAAAGTTTATTCTTAGGAGATCACGCATAGAGCACCAACAATCCCATTATAGATCAAGCCTATAAACCAATAAGTTAACATGACATTAATAATTCTTTCTGCAAGCACAAAGATTATTTACTAGCTGCTTTATACATGCAGCTTGAAGATGATAACCATAGTATCAGAAGCAAAGATTTAGTTGCCAATGCAGTCATAAAGTGCATCAGCCAGATCATTTCGCTCTCTGAACCAAATGGGTGGACATAAGTCTCTTGTTCATTAACACAAAATAATGAGCAAAGAAGAATTCAGAACAAGAAATGCTATTTGACTGAGAAATTAAGTTTTTCTGGCCCAAACATAACAAAATCCAACTTTAAAAGCACAAATTCATTTTCTGAGGTATCCACTTACAGCATATGATTTCCGTCTTTTAAGAGCTTCCCGTGCAAGATCTTCCTCTCCTTTTTGAAGAGCAAGTTGAGCCTTTCGGTACCTTGACAGAAGGTAAGCAGAAAACAATATTTCATTGCTATGATCGTTTAACTAATTAAATAATAACTCATCACTGTGCCCTTTGTAATTAACAAAGATAAATCAAAATTTACCAATCTTCAGAGGCTTGTTGTGCAGCTTTGTACTTATTTTCCAATCGTTTTTGAGATGCTAATACCTGAATAAAACAGAGGAAGCACCCAGAAAGCACGTTATAAAATACCAGATAAAAAGAAATAGAGGGAAGCATCCAAAAATTTCACGTGATAAGAGTTTAATCCAACATCACTTCAACACTGATTCTGATATCCATAGGGGCTCCAAGTTTTGTAAAACATTACAAGGAACTAAATTCTGACAAGAAAAAGTAAATGTGACTTGACAGAATCTAAGTGAGGAAACTCAAAATGAAAACTCAGGGGCATGGTTAATCATGTACAGAAATTAGCACCCCAAGAAGGAAAGACAGAAAGAACCCAAAATTGAGAAAAGAGTATGCTAGAGCCTGATGCTTACTTGTGCTGTGGCCTGACGCATCTTTGTCAAGTCATCATTCATTTCAAGTACTGCCTGTTCTAAAATTTTCTCTGGGTCTTCAAAGGAACTTAGGACTGCATTTGCATATGACTGTAATTAGGAGAACCACAAGTATTAGTTAAGATAGATATATGAAATAACACTGCAAATTACAGTGCAATTAGCAACTCTGAAGATCTTACTCTGACAACTCTAGCAAACCTATCAAAAATATTCATACGAGTACCAAGAGCACCTCCACCTTGTCCAGAACAATGGGAACGATGGGAAGAACCAGACCTTAACCTACCAATTTTTAGAGCTTCAACTGCAGGTAAAATTGAAAATGAGCATGAGGATAAATGTAAGTTAAAGAAATTTAAGGAGAAACTGATTCCACACACTTGCACATCAGACAAGGGACCAAGAGAGATGTCTGATCGAGCAATTACTAAGATCACTGAAATATTTTTTTAATTTGTTTATACCCATTTGAACTGAAAAGCTCATGGTTGAGTTTGAGAATACATTTTCTATAAAGGCAGCTGAACTAGACTAGACAGCTTCAAAATTTTAAACTGATGACAAGAACATTAGTTTATGTACCAAAGGCGTCCTCTACTTTCACCCTCCAGTTTTAGCTACAACTGCTTTTTCCACACAAATTTACGATTACACATTAAGTTTGTTTAAAAATCCAGCATTTCTGCCTCCTTCACTCAAAGAAATCAACTTTAGAACAAATCATTGACTAGGATGCACGATTATAAGCTCACACAGCTAAATCTTCCATATGCTTGTACATGACATCAGGAATAAGAAATGACTTCACGACCATTTTTACGGCATTAATCTATTTCGAATGCTTGGAAACAATCTTCTTATCATATGATGTGTTATACACTGACACTAGTAACACAAAACTAAAGAAATCCAGAACTTACTTTCCAACCAAACAATTTCCAACAACGTTGCGGAGAAAATTCACAAGTAAAAAAGAGAGAAAAAAATTAAGAACCAATTGGCAACCATGAAAGCAAAAGCAACAGAGGACTACCTCCGCCGCCAAGAAACGATGTCGTGAGGGGCGGCCGCTTCACCATGCAGAGGGTGTGACTGTTGGAGCTAGACGAAGAAGAACAGGATGGAGGTGGCAATGGCAGGGTCAATCTGGTAACCGAATGCGCTTTTGTGGCCATTTTGGGAGTAAGCCAATGAGTTCCCAAAGTCCGGTGCTTTTTTATGGATAGAAGAAGAAAAGGGAAGAGACTTGGATGATTGGATCACTTGATTACGAGGAGTAGGACTCACCATTTCTTTTTTTGTTTTTTTTTTTTATCGATTTTACTTAGACCGGGTTTACCGGCTTTGGTTTATATTTGGATATACATAGTTTTTACCTTTCCCCCGTTTTGCTTTTTATTTTATTAGTTGACGCTTAGACACTTTAATTAATTTAAAAAATTATGGATAATAATTGGTTAGCCCATAGGTCAACTTTGTCAATTTTTTTAAATAATATTTTCAAAATTAAAAGTATAAATTAATATTTATTAATTAGGCACAGGGTTGAATTACCTAAATTGTCCGAGATCCAATTTCTATAAACAAAATGATATCATTTTGTTTAAAGTAATTAGACATTAGATTGATCTAAACTTAGACCTAAGCGATCAACTAATTAAAAACACTTGAATTTATGTCCATGAATCAGTCCATTGATTCATTAATCATTATTTACTCTCCACTTATAGTCTTTACTCTTTACGTAAACATGCACTAATACTTAAATTTAATTAATTTTATTATTTTAAATAATAGAGTTAGTGTGAATAATGATAGTAAAATGAGAAAGTCAATAATCTTATTGAGGTTAGTTAACATTAATAAATAATTTAATTTTTGTAATTGTAATTTTCATTGTACTTTGCCACAATTATCATAATAATTATTAGAATTATGTTCTTGCAGAGTTTCACATAAATTTAGTAATAATATGACTAAAGTCCAATTTAAGGATTTGATAAGTTAATGTATGAATAATTAATAATATAGTAATACTACATTTACTATTATTTTATAGTTGAAAATTAAATAATGTCATAAATAGTTGATAATACCACATTTACTATTATGTTGATTCCCATAAAAGAAATTTTTTATTACTTAAAAATTAATAATAATTTAGACCTTTATCTACTTGCTTGATAAAATAATGTTCAATCATTTCCACAACTTGCAAAATAGGATAATATTTAGCTTAGAAAACTTAGAATAGTTAAAAATTAGAATAGTTAATAAATTATAATATAATTTACTCTTAAGTATGTTATTTCTTGTATTTTTAGAAATTGGTGTTTATCTATCATTAAAATTTGCTATTTATTTTTTCCTCTATCACAGATATAATATCACTGATATATCTTTTTGATATATTGTCAAGCTATTGGTGTTATGTTGTTCCTGCATCCTTCATCCGATTTTATACATGTGCTTCTGTTCTTTTTCTAGTCTAATTGTGTTATAATTAGTTTATATTATGTTACCTAAAAAACATTTATTTGGAAGTGAAAAAGGGGGGAAAAAGAAAACATGTGGAACATTTAATAGAATCCCAAAAAGGAGCAATTAATAAATTTATTAAAAGAGTAGGCTTCTCTAGTGAGAATCATGAGGAATTAGGTAAAGGTAGTTTTGAAAAACATAAAGAAAATTTAAGTGATGAGATTCATATTCATGAGGATATTAGAAACTTGAATGAGCATGTTCGTGTATTAAATACATTCACTTTAGAAAATTGAAAGGCAGATGAACAAGTAAGCCTTGTATTAAATATTTATGATCATAGAAACTAGGATAATCTTAGTAATAAAGCAAGTGACATTTTAGTTAAAAAGGGCCTGTAAGATAATTGAATCTTGTGTTTCCTTTAGACAATACCTCTCGACATTTTTTATATTCTTATTATTATAGAAATTTGAGTAATGGGGAGATTAGCGATAGAAAATGGTTGGTTTATTCTAAACATATAGATAAAGTATATTGTTTTTGTTGTAAGTTGTTCAAATCTAATAACAAACAAAATGCATTAGCATATTTCAAAAAAAAATGCATTAGCAAATAATAGATTTAGAGATTGGAAGTATCTTAGTGCGAGACTAAAAAAACATGAGAATTACATTGAGCACATAACTAATATGAGAACTTGGAATGAATTAAAAGTAAGATTAAGCAAAAATCAAACAATTGATAAAGATTTGCAACAAGAAATTGTAAAAGAGAAAGAACGTTGGAGACAAATTATGATAAGAATAGTTTCTGTTGTGAAATATCTTGCTAAATATAATTTGGCTTTTCAAAGATCCAATGAGAAACTTTATCAAGATAGTAATGGTATTTTTTAGGATTGATTGAGATGATTGCTATATTTGATGTAATCATGTAAGATCATGTTAGACGTATTCAAAATAATAAAATTCATCATCATAATCTTGGTCACAAAAATCAAAATGAGTTGATTTCTCTGTTAACCTATAGTGTTAGAAGTTCCATCATAGGGATCATTAAAGAGGCAAAATATTTTTCTATTATTATTGAGTATACTTAATATTTGGGTCATTAAAAACAAATGAGTTTGTTAGTATGATGTGTGAATATGTCAAACAAAAAAATAGAGGAGTACTTTTCAGAGTTCTTGAAGGTAGATGACATATCTGGATTGAGACTTTTCAATGAATTATTGAATGCATTTAAGTCTCTTGATCTTAACGTCTATAATGTGAGGGGTCAAAGTTACGACAATGGTTCTAATATGAAACGAAAACATTAAGGGGTTAAAAAATAATTACTTGAGATAAATCCGAGAGCATTATATATGTCGTGTGCTTAATCTTAATCTTACTCCTAGTGATATGACACATTCTTATGTTAAAGTTGTTTCACTTTTTAGAGCTATGCAATGTATATATGCATTATTTTCAAGTTCTCCTAAAAGGTGAAAGGTTTACTTGATAATGTTTTAGACTTAACCATGAAATCATTGTCTAACACTCGTTGGGAGAGTCGAATAAAAAGTATTAAAGCTATTAGATTTCAAGCTCCTAAAATAAGATTGACTTTGATGGAATTATCTAGATCTTGTGATTATGCCAAGTCAAAGAGTGAAGCGGAAAGTTTGGTTAGTGTACTTAAGAGTTTTTAGTTTTTACTTGGTACGGTTATTTGGTATGATATTTTATTCGCTATTAACATGGTGAGTAAAAAGTTGCAGTCTAAATCTACGTGCATTGACGCTACTATAAAGCAATTAGAAGGTGTGATGGTATTTTTTGAGAAATATAAAGATGAAGAGTTTGACTCTACTATGAATATTGCCAAAAGTCTTGCACATGAGATTAATGTAGAGCCTACATTTCCAACTAGATGTTATATTATTAAGAAAAGACAATTTGATGAAATTGATCATGATGAAGAAATACAATCAGTTGAGGATTCTTTTAGAGTTAATTACTTTTTAGCTGTGGTGGATATAGCAATTACTTCGTAAAAAAATAGATTTGAACAATTAACGACATTTGAAAAAAAATTAGGTTCTTATTTGATTCAAAGAAGTTCAGGTCATTAGATAATAACCAATTAAGAGAATGTTGCACTAAATTCAGATGTGGAGTTAGATGATTTATTGAGGTTTTTTTTATTTTACCCAGGGCCTATAAAATGTTAGGAATTGCCTTAATCGTACATAAATGTGTGAATGAGATTTAATTAAATATGGGAGGAACTAATTAACTGGAACATGATTTGATCGCTTTTAATAAGCACGATAAGAAGGTGATATATGAAGTGCTAGACTTGAAATTTTAAAACAAAGCCAACATTGAGAAATTGATTTTACTAATTATTTCCTCATGAGATGGCGTAGTACTGTTAAACACACACCAGATTCATTTAGGAGTTAGGATATACAACATAACAACGCTTCTTGTTATAATTGGTTTCTTTCATAATGTGTTAAATAACAGTTACCTTTTCATTAATAGGTCATTACTATCTAAATCAATTAACTTTTAGGTTTATTTTGCATTAACTAGAAAATTTAGAATGATATACTAAAAACTTAAAAATGGTTACCTCGCTCTTTCTTTATTCCTAATATGGGTTCTGAAAATTCTCATTCGAGAATTAGTAAAAGACCTCTCTCTCTCTCTCTTCAGTTAGACGACATTGTTTCCACCCTTAAAAAAACCTTATTCTTTATCAACGGAGACTGCTCAATAGTCGTACCGAGACCAATGATTGTGTAAAATTGTAATGGACATATGAGCCTATATGAGAAGGAAAGTTAGATCACACACAAGCTCAAGTGAGGTGTCATTATAAAACTAATTAGTAATAAGTGGAGTAGCCAGTAGGCCTATATGTTAGTCTTTTTTTCTTCTTTATTCAATGTGAGTATTGTTCAACGCTTCCTCTCATATGTGAGTTTCTTTTTACTTGATAGTCTAGAGACGCATATAAACAATTCTCATCAGAGCTGGACTTCTGATTGAAGTTAAGGATAGACTTTTGATTGAGGTCAAATAGGCCCCTTTTAGGACAAAAAATATTATTGGGCTACTTGTTCCATGCACACTTTAAATCTTTCTCCAGTTACCTAAATAATGAGGCCCCTTTTGGAACAAACAATAGGTCAACGTCTTTATTGGCTTTGATATCATGCAAAATATGTAATAGACATATGAGCTTATATAAGGAGGAAAGTTAGACCATACATAAGTCCAATTGAGGTTCCATCCTAAAACCGATTGACAATAGGTAGAGTAGTCCACTAGACTTACATATTAGTCTTCTTTTCCCTCTTTCCTCGATGTGGCGATAAAGCAAATACACGCAAGAGGAGGTGAATTGTGTGCGATGAAGCACGAACACGACAAAATGTTTTCGTGTCCGTGTGTCCGACACGGACACGTGTTGGACATGTGTCGGACACGTGTCTGTACGTGTGTTAATAAAAAATAATTTTTTGTCTTAGATACGGTGCGGATACGGCTGGAGACGACTCCTCTAAATATGGCTCATAATTTTTTTAATCAATTATTCAAAAAAATATTTAGTTACCGTAAATAGGGAAGAACTTCTTAGATTCCTTCTTCTTTTGTCCTGTCGATTTTTGCCGTCACCACGAAGCATCTGAATATCGCCTATCACTCCTCATTATTTTCCAGCCGACATCGACTTCGACCTGCCACCACGAAGCATCGCCAGTCGCCGCCCGGTATTTCCATTCATCTGTGTTTGACTATTTTCTTTCCATTCATTTGTGCTTTTGGGTATTAAGAAAGAATACCTGAAATAATATCGCAGTCGGGAAAAACCTCCGACGATGATCATCTGGCCTGGATTTTGAGTAACTTTGACTGCCTCTTCCATATTATTCTTGGGCTTAAACGTGGGTCTTTGTCGAGCTGCTCCAACTTGCTTCGTCCTACTGAGACTCGGATTAATCTGGAAGAGCAAAATACTGACTAGGGTAATTACCTTTACCATTTTTCTATGAGATAAAGCGCTTTTGTTATTGATTTGGAATTACGAATGACAAAGCGCTTTTTTGTGATTGATTGAAACTTTATTTGTGCATTACTATAGACTACTAGCCACTAGGGCCTCGTGATTCACGGATAAAGGATTGGTAGGGTTGCAGAAATTAATAAAATATTAAAATCTTGAGTTGTTGAGTGGAGGTACTTGTGTCCCTACTACTGCCCCGTGAACCGTGACCACTAAGCATGGGAAATAATGCACATGTGGCGTTGGGCATACGCATTCAACAAGTTGCTGCTAAAGTGTGTGGGTCTGGCTGAGTGATGAGTCCAAAACCAAGTTAATATTTGATATTGATCCTGATTTACACCACTTTAAGGTCTGGTTTCAATTAAAACTTGTTTCTTGTCATTATGATAAAATGGGTGAGAGGGAAAGCTGTTGAATTTGAGAGAGAGGCTTGGCTTCTCAACCTGAACAGCGATTGTAATGGAGGAAGATACGTTCTGGGACTGCCAATTTTAGTGCTTAGAACCTGCAGAGACCATCCTGGAACACGGCCTGTCATGATTTGTACCAGACACGGATATCCATTCAGTTTACGTTCTTTCAATTTTCAGGGCTCCATTCCCTCGTTACTTTTGAATCGGGACAAGAACTCTTATATTCCAAATTCGAATCTTCAAGTGAAGTTAGTCCAAGCTGTTAATAAATCAGGTGAAGGTTGGTGGCGTCCGATCAGTTATGATCACCTCGGGCTTTAGGATTTCTCCCACATAATTGGCAACTGATTGAACAATTAAACTGTACTTTACTCTTTCCTTTTTTTCTTCTTCTTAATATAGTTTTGCATTATGGTTTCTCAAAAGTTCCGAGGTAGTTCAATTAGTTAGGCAACTAATGAAGCATAAAACATCTGCCATAGTTTCCAATGACATACGTTTAAGACGAATTTGTTGTCTAAAATCCACTTGTAAGAGTTAGGCATATATTTTCTAGTTCCTTTTGTCCTCTACCTGTTATCCATTTTACTAAATCAGCCGGAGAAGGTTTTGATTCGAGGTCAACCTGGAAGAGTGTTTTCAAATCCATTTAAACCACAGACAAAGAGGAGCGTCATATTATCTTTTATTCAATGTTACTATGTGAGTGGGACGCAGTGACTTCTCAACAGGGGAGTCCTTTCTTGTCATATGCAAGTGTCTGTGTTCTATAACTATACAGGCAGCAAAGTGGTTGAGTTCTCGTGATGATGTCAATTTAGGCAGTAATACTTAATAACCCACATGTAAGAATCACCCCCATCTGTCAGACTCAGACATAGAAACGGAAGTTAGGCCCACTGCTTTTGAAGGAAAAATAAACGTTATCTTATCTTCATCACGTGATGGACCGGCCATCCACATGCTACCCATCACTCATTTATGCTAATAGCTCCTAAAATTTTCCAAAACCAATATTCTAAGTAGGGATGGTAAAATGGGTCCGGTCTGTTCGATCCAATTTTGGCCTGATTTAAATAAATCATAGGTAAATTATGGTTAGTTTGATCGGGCTAAAAGTTGACTATTGACTGATCGGACCATTGCTTGATCAAGCGCGAGTCATGAGCTGGCTCAGCCCGGCTTTGCCTGTGGCTAGATTATTCTTTCAAAAACGACATTATTTTTTACTTTTTTTTAAAATATATATATGATAATTCAATTTAGTTTGGCCTGCTCATGGCCAAGTTTTTTTAAATAATATTTTTAAATTAAAAATATAAAATTATTTATTTTTTAATTAGATATAAAACTAGACTGCTTGAGTTCAAATTTACCTAAAACTTAATTTTTTTGAAATAAAATAATATTATTTTGCTTAAAATAATTAAATTTTGAATCAATTTAAGCCTAGCTTAACCTATAAATCGACCTAATAAAAACAACTAACTTTAGGCTCAAACAATTACCATTACCATGCCTACAAAATATATTGCTTTGAAACTATTAAGTGAATTAAAATCCTAAAGAAAAGAGCGTCAAAGCTTACGAGGCAATGGTGCAGTGAATGGAGTTAGGCATGCAGGCTATGTCTGAATAATGGATTTCGTATATCCCTGAGAGCGCAAATTGTGGTATTATATCAACTTCGCTACGGGGTGGAATCAGCCGGCACTTCACTGATCTATTCCTACCGAAGCTGCTATTATATTATTTTGTTTAGATAGTCAAGATACAGAAAGAACTCCAAGTTTACTCTCCCATTACCACGTTATCTATGGGCATGGCGAGATGGTGACCAGTGATAGAGCACTCTTTCTATGTTTTCGGCTTTATCTTTTCAGACTCATGCTGGCCATCAAGATGCAAGTTTGAATTATTGTATTTTCATGGGTCCAGCTCTAATTAATACACAGATAACTACTAGTTAATTCAGATGAGGCCATTGTGTATCTATTTGGTTAAACAGTCATTTGAAAGCATGTTTGGTGTATTGATTGAAGATGTAACTTGGAGACAGGTATGAAAATCTACTGGCTGGAAGGGTCAATATTCAGTAAGTGCAGGCCATTTCGAGATAGTTCAGCAAAAGGTTCGCACGTTTTCCCGGGACGAGGGAGTGCAATTGTGCAGACTTCATTATCATTTGTCTGGAGCTGAAGAATAAAATTTCGGAACTCCATTAAGAAGCTCTTAACGTGTGTGTCTTATTATTAGCTGTGTTTATGGTATGATAACTTGATCCATTTATAAATAACACAAACTTAAACCTGAACCTGAATGTTAGGTTCGGCAATTTCATGAACTTGAACCTGAACCTAAAGAACCTATAAGATCAGTTACCCTATTTTCAAGTTTAGTTCTCAGGATAACCAGAACCTATTCATATCAATATATATGACAAAAAATTATAAAAATAATTGGTGAAAACAAATA
>JANZLX010000211.1:22183643-22196851 GCA_025531955.1 Erythroxylum orinocense | reverse complement strand
TTAATTATATTTTAATTAATTACTTAGATTTTATATTGATTAATTATTTTAATTAATTAATTAATTAATTATTGCAATTATTTTAATTAATTAATTAGATTTTATCTTAATTAATTAAATTTATTAATTAATTATATTTTATATTTTAATTAATTACATTTTAATTATATTTAATTAAAAATTAAAAATTTAGTGTTAGGAGGAATCAATCTCATTCCTCCCATACATGGAGGGTATGGATCATTAACTAAAACTTAGGTATGAAAAAATTATTCAATCAATCATAATAATCAACCAACCATTATCATTTATTCTATTCCCATTGATTTATTCTCATACTCCTTAACCAAACACCCCCTAATTCTAAAATAAAGAAAAAGAAAGATTCCCATGTGTGATGGCACGAAGGATCTAAAGTCTCAATAGTGATTCATGTTATGCTCTAAACATGTAAATTCGTGGATCAACTATTAGATAGGGAATTAATTCTAGTGATTGAAATTGAACCTTTGCATTAAAAGGTAGCAGAAAGGGAAATGTAAATAGTTACAATATGCTTGTTTTGTAGTTATTTTGATAATTTTCATGGTAGAATAGGCATCTTGAAAGAATCCAAGTAAATAAGGATTAAAAATCATTATCTTAATGTTTTATCGTTTGTCTTTCAGCCTAGTTTGATATGTTTAGTAAATGTTACTGTTATTATCAAGGTGGCAGTTAATGTTTGTGATATACATTAGCTAGATTGTGTAAGGGCAAGAGACCAGTCTTTGAAAAGCACTTCTAATGCTTTTGCATGGATCCGAGTTGCCTTATTACCAGAGCAGATTCTCTGTCTAATATTATTGTGTCTTATTGTGTCCAATAAATCTCAGTTATTTATTTATGTGGATCTCGCATAGAGCTCGCGTGGATCCCGCAAAATAAATAGCTGAGATTCTATGAAACAGAATAAGACAAAGTAAAACTGGACAAAAGATCTGGATTCCCTTATTACTAGCTTCTAGACAATGCATGAGTTGATACTTGCAAACAGCAGATTATACAACCGAACTTAAATGCCACGATTAGCAAGCACCAAATATGGTCAAATCACGTGCGTATATGAGAAATAAAATTTTTACGATTTTTGATAATAATTTAGTAACTTGAATAATTAAATTAAATAATAAAATATAAAATTATACCTGAGTCGATCTCTTATTGAATTCCTTTGAAAGTTTTTTGATGTATCAATCATGAGTTGTTTATGTGTTCAACCTTTAATAATATCTACAGAGAAATTTTCAACTTTTTAGAAGAAAAAGCAAGAGCGTTAGCTCCCTTATGCTAATTTCCTGTTTATAGGAAAAGCATTAGGGTCTTATAATTTTTATTAAAATCAAGTACCTTAATTATAATTGAAATCAAACTCTAATTATAATTAATTTAATTTTAATAAAATCAAATATCTCATATTTGACTCCTAAAATTTCTCAAACTTTATAATTAAATAAATTTATATTAAAATTAAATATATCAATTATAATTAAAGTCTAACTATAATTATAATTAATTCAATTTTAATAAAATCAAATATTTTATATTTCATCCCTGAAGTTTCTCAAATTTTATAATTAAGTTCAACTTAATTGAAAATGATTTTTCTCTTTTAAATTGCTTTTTATGTGTGACCTATTAGTTTCCTACTATATTAAAAATTATTATAAATTCTAATTATAATTCATAATTAGAATCAAAAAAATAAAAATCTTTTATTTTATCTTTAATTCTCCAATTAAATAATTTATAATCATAGATCAAGATTAACGTCTAGCAATATGTCATGATCACTCAAATATCAAAAATATCAAAGTAGTTTGACTTAACCTATCTGTGCATGGTTATAATGTATAATTTAATCCTTTTGTTATCCAATGTTTCAATTGGACAGAGTATGAATATAATGTCTACTTTTTTGTATCAAATTATGTTTGTCCTTACTAATTAGTAATTGATTTATAATTGATATTTGATTTTTTTTTCAAATGTCAGTTAACTTTGGCTAGAGAAATTATTACTAATCAAGAATAATAGAACATTTTCTCTAATTACTTTATAGTGACGAATCCTTTATTAACTTACTCAAATATCTCCATATAGTTCATAATGCATCCAATTACTATCGACTTAATTATATTAAGGCAGTTCATAAGTAGCATTAAAACACAATAATTCCTACATGAGATAATTTAGTAATCTCAAGTGTAAGAATCAATTATATAACCATCATTATGAGAAATTGACAAACATATAAGTAGTATTTCATTTGGGATTCTCATAGTCAAATCAATTCATTGACTTATTCTCTAATAAGCACCCACACATTAATTTAAATATCTCCATATGAGATTAATTACTTTTTCCATAAGGAAGAAACATAATATATGCTAGTTTTACCATTTCATTCATATCTTGTCTTGATGAAACTACAACTAAAAATATCTGGGAATAATACATAAATGTAAATTGAATATCATAATTTACACAATAATTATTCTAGAAATTTTACCTTTAGTATAAAAAATCAAATGTAATTAGCTTAATACATGAAGATAAAAAATTCCTTTTATTAATTAAACAATAATGTCATACATCAAATTGCAACCGACTGATTGGCTACAAGGATGTAAACTAACTAGCATCACCTTAATTGATGATGCGAGTTTTTTTTGGATCGATGATAGTGAGAGAGTTGGATGCGAAATTTATTTGATGCTCTTAGATGATGATCTTCTAAGTGAATCTAATACGCCTTTTGACATTAAGTTGATTTTTTTTTTGGTATATATATGTATATCATGTGTATATATAAAAAATTTTCGTACTAGTTTAGGACTATGAACATAATCTTAGACTCAATAAGAATGGGCGTAAATTACTAATTTAATATCCTATAATATTTCAATATTTATGAGGTTTTAGACTCAGATCCTCATCTAATATTAACGAGATTGGGATTTGGAGGAAGTGTAAAATAGAGTTCGTAATATATGGCAATTAGCATTAAACCACGTGATTAGCTGATCTAATTCAAGGTTCGGCTTTTAGATGATAGGTTCCATCATCACATAGTAAAATTAATGATGCACATAGGTGAATATCTTGAAGACCCAGTTACTCTAATTGTATGTATGACTAACAAGTGGAAGGGATTGCTGTAGTTGGAATTCAGCCATTAAATCAAGATCAGGCTATGATATGGGCATCATTCATCTAGAATCAATTTGTCTCTTAATACTTGCTGTTAGATTAAGTGTCATAACACTTTATGCACATAGGTGAATATCTTGAAGACCCAGTTACTCTAATCGTACGTATGACTAACAAGTGGAAGGGATTGCTTGTAGTTGGAATTCAGCCATTAAATCAAGATCAGGACATGGTATATATCATTCATCTAGAATCAATTTGTCTCTTAGCACTTCCAGTTAGATTATCATAACCCTCTTCCTTCTTTTTTGTCCAGTTTTGACACCAACTCCTGATGACAACTTCTGGATATATATGCTTGCAAGTACTCTCATGAAATGATTGAATTGTTGCTTATTAACATTATATGCTTTTTGGTGCTCTTTAACTTTCCGAATAAGGGAATTAATTAGTCTTTTTCACTAAAGCCTGCAACTAATAATTGATTGATCTGTCTCAATCAGTGCAACTAGATAAACTACTTGATCTAAGCTTTTTCATTGTGGTTGAAAGTACAAGAAGTTTCAATTAGTTGAGATTTCGACTGCAATCCTTTGGTTATTGTCTACTTTACTCAATAATGTTGTCGACCAATTCCCAATTCCAGTTCCAAGCTTTACACCCTTTCAAAGGATAAATAAGGGAAGCTTTTGATACTGACAAGGATCTAATGACCAGACCTTCCAATGCTTTGTTTAGTTATCTTAATCACTTGACACAAATATTTCACTCTTGAAATTATGAGAGCAAGACTACACCTTTCTTTCTTCTTTCTAATTGGGATGCTTAATTTTCTCAAGACTACCACTTCCGAAGTAAAAATAATAGCGCTTTTGAAGTCGCTTTCGAGATGATAGAAATTTACCCTAAATGCAGGAATTAGTGGCAAGTGCTTTAATGTTACAATAACTACATTCCACTTAACAATTTTGACAGTTGTTAATTAATAGTGTACTAAGGACGTTTTGGTGATGCTTAGGTACCATATATCCAACCTTAGACATAAATTAATCAGATAATATTTTCATAAAAAATACTTGTATAATTATACAGTCTCATTCACACTATAAATTATTTTTTGGCAACTTAAATATAATTGGATCTCATCTCTAATTTTTTATTTCATGTAGAACTTTTGAGATTGAATTCTTGTTCATTGTCAAGTTGACTATATTAATAAAATTCAGTGATTTTTTAGTTAATTAAACATATTTTTTGTTAATAACCTGTACAAAATTAATAATTTGTAATAATAAGAAATTAAAAGATATATTAATTAATTCATTCATCTCTCTTTTAATTCTAAAATTTTAAACATTCTCAATATTACAAATTACGGGGATTTTACCGTATCATGCAATTATTAATATGCAAGTTCTTGAATTAATTTTCTCATAATCCAAAACATTATATCATTTAGTGTTATTTTATGATTATTATTGTGATTAGATTATAAAATGGTGAAATGAAACCTTCAATAGTTCCAGCGTCTAACCACGACAGTGACGGGGGCTGGTGGGGCGTCAAAATCTCTTCCCTTTTCGCTTCTGATGCGAGTTTTCCCTGCCGCTTGCTTAGAGTCTCGCATAAAAAGGGTTGCGTTACCGTCCACCATGAAATTATGGCACTTCGTTTCGGATAAATTGTCAAAGAAAATAAAGGTTTAGTCAGATTGAGAGCTAATTAACAAAGTTGATTGCAATCAAATGTTAATGAAACTTTGTACTAAAGTAATTAACTTCTGAAGATTGCATGGCAATTCTAATAGTTACATATCATAACTCACTTTAGAATTCTTCTAGAGTTGGTATAAATATGGTACTCTTTTTTAAATGGAGTATAAATATGGTACTTTAAGAATTGAAGTTGAAATATTTTTCCAAACCAAAAATGTAAATTCATAATTTGGATATTATTTTAATTGTTGTTAAGATATATTATAATAAATATTAATTGATTATGTGTAAGAATGAGGCTGATAAAACATAAATTGTACCAAAATTTTGAAATAAGAACGACATTGAATTTCTTTGAATTGAAACAATCATTACATATAATTATATAAAAATTAAATAAATTTATAAATAAGAAGTTTTCAGTACATACATGTATTTTTGAATGCAGGTATAAAAGCTAGTAAATAAAACCTCTGAAATAGTAAGCGGGAGTTAGTAAGCGTGTTTTTTTTAATTGCCCACGATATGTCTCAAGAGGATCCCACCTATAGCCTATAGGAAGGTATCTTAAGCTATCCACACCTAAATTAATCCCTGCTCGAATTGAGTAGGTTCTTTGCAGAAGGCAAAGCTTTGACGCCAAATTATAGATAGCTGTATATATAAAGATAGGTTTAAACTTCCGACCTCGCTTAAGCCAAAAAAGTCCCTTATTAATTCACCCACACTCTCAAGTTTAGTACTCCCTCTGATTCATAATAAGTGTCGTTTTAGAGGGTTTTTAATTATTCAAAATAAGTGTCGTTTGTGACTTTTTATGCATATTTATAATTTTACTTCCAAAATTACCCTTTGATTTCTCTCGCATCTTAATTACACAGATTATATTTTCAAGATACTTTAACATATAATTAATAAGAGTATATTAGATATTTCATTAACTTTCTTAATAAATATACATTCCTCTAAAACGTCAATTATTATAAATCGGAGGGAGTAAGTGTTTTATAAGCTAAACTACATATCTTACCCGCTTGAATTTTATCTATCATCTTTGATAAAGAAACTCATGTATCCCAAAATGTTTTATTTAGAGAAATCGTTTAAACATTCGCCTGTATAATTGTGGTTGAGAAGACCTATCTGACATTATATAAGCATTCAACCAAAGCTCATCAATCAATTTGTAAATATTTTTGTGTTTATCAAACTTATCTTTATTAATTAGGGATAAGAATACCTGTTATTGAACTGCAAAATCTTTTTGGGTTCTGACAGATACGAACTCGTGCAACCTGACGGTTCACCGAACTAGACTTTTAACCAAGTCATAAAGATAGGTGAGAACTCATGAGTCCTTACTTCGCATTGGCTAAGAGATCAAATTTTATATTACCCCAACAAGAAACAGAAAAGTATTAGCTTGAACAGGGTCCAACTTGGCACTTCTGAGTTCTGACCAAAAACAACTATATAAACACCTCATAAATATCTTCCCAACAACTGGCAACACTAGCAAGCTTTATAACAGCTTCATCAATCCTAACACCCCATGGATTCTCTTCTGCGAATTCCGCAACCTTTGCCTATGACTCTTCTTCTCATTGGTCCTTTACTGTTCCTGCTCGGCCTATTCTCTCGTCTTCGCCGGAGACTTCCATATCCACCAGGCCCTAAAGGGTTGCCAATTATAGGCAACATGCTCATGATGGACCAGCTAACACACCGCGGATTGGCTAAACTAGCTAAAGAATACGGTGGTTTGTTCCATCTCAAGATGGGAAGCTTGCACATGATGGATGTTTCGTCTCCAGAAATAGCCCGTCAAGTCCTTCAGGTTCAAGATAACATTTTCTCTAACAGACCAAGCACCATAGCCATAAGTTATCTGACTTATGATCGTGCTGATATGGCTTTTGCTCACTATGGACCCTTTTGGAGACAGATGCGTAAAATCTGTGTCATGAAACTTTTTAGCCGGAAAAGGGCCGAGTCGTGGGATTCTGTGAGAGACGAGGTCGACGTCATCGTCAAAACCGTCGCTGCAAACACCGACAAACCGGTGAACGTTGGAGAACTAATTTTCACTCTAACCATGAACATCACTTACAGGGCAGCTTTTGGTTCAGTAAATAAGGGACAGGCAGAGTTCATAAGGATCTTACAAGAGTTCTCCAAGCTTTTTGGTGCATTCAACATTGCCGATTTCATACCTTCGCTTGGTTGGATGGACCCACAAGGTCTCAACACCAGAGTCGCCAACGCTCGTAGTGCGCTCGATAAATTCATCGATTTGATCATCGACGAACACATACAGAAGAGAGCACAGAACAACAATGTCCCCGACGATGGCAACAGCGATATGGTCGACGACCTTCTAGCGTTTTATAGCGACGAAGCTAAAGTAAACGAATCAGAAGATCTTCAAAACTCCATCAAACTCACCAGAGCCAACATCAAAGCCATAATCATGGTAATTGATTATAGTAACTTGCGGTTTTTGTTATATCTGCTGGTTAATTTATACTTGTATTCAAGCAAGTAAAGTCGGAACATGAGAAAATCAATTGTATGGAATATTTTAGACCATTTAATTAAGTAAGCGAATTAGAGGACTGAACCAAACAAAATTTTTATGGCCACACAGGATGTTATGTTTGGTGGGACAGAGACCGTGGCGTCGGCCATAGAGTGGTCGCTGGCGGAGCTGATGAGGAGTCCTGAAGACATGAAAAGAGTACAGCAAGAGCTAGCGGACGTCGTCGGACTAGAGCGGCGCGTGGAGGAGAGTGACTTTGACAAATTGACTTTTCTCAAATGCACACTCAAAGAAACTCTAAGACTTCATCCACCAATTCCTCTTCTCCTGCATGAGACTGCTCAGGACGCAGAGGTTGCCGGATACTATATTCCCAAGAAGTCCCGGGTGATGATCAACGCGTGGGCTATAGCGAGAGACAATAACTCGTGGGAAGACCCTGAAACTTTCCGACCAGCGAGGTTCTTGAAGGAAGGCATGCCGGACTTCAAAGGTGGCAACTTTGAGTTCATACCGTTTGGGTCGGGTCGTCGATCGTGCCCCGGAATGCAACTTGGTCTCTATGCTCTTGACTTGGCTGTTGCTCATCTGCTTCACTCTTTCACTTGGGAGTTGCCGGACGGCATGAAGCCGAGTGAGCTAGACATGAGCGATATCTTTGGACTCACCGCGCCGAGAGCGACCCGACTTGTAGCTGTTGCGAGCAAGCGCGTAGTGTGTCCTCTCTGAGACAATGACGGTGGTGGGGCTTTGACTCGTGAATTTGCATGGAACTCTGTTCTTTTAAACGGTACAGTATGTGGATATGAACATGGAATGTAGTAGAATTTGGAATTCTCTTCCTCTCTGTTCATATTATTATTTTTTGTTTTTATTTATGATTTACGTAGAGGTTTTAATCACCTCATACCATGTTTACTTTTTAATTTTTCTTTTTATTTTTTAAGTTTTTCTGAGAATGCTCAAATAAACTATGTACAAGAAAAATTACTTTGATCAAATGAACGAAAACAGTTATTGTTATTTTTTTGCTTGTTACACAACTTTATTTGGTAGGTGCAATTTATTGAATATATTAAGTTAAGAATTGTCTATTTTTAGATATGTGTATGCTAATTTTTAGTGTTAGGAAAGGTACATGTATATATACGTAGACACACATGTAGAGGTTGTGAGTTAATGACTTAAGATTTCCACTTTAATTTGAGAAATTTATTATTGAAAATTTTGGAAACAACCTCTCTATTAGTTAGAGGTAAGAGTGCATACAACTTGATTTCTCTAGACCCTGCGTCTTAGTGAAATTTTTATTGAATATTATTGTTGTTGTTCTTATTGTTCCTATCTACTGGATGTTGTCGATAGTGGTATTGTTGTTGTTATTGTTATTATTATTATTATCGAAAATATTAATTTCATTTCAAACCAAATAAAGTAAAAATAACTTAAAATTAGAAAATAAAGACAGCACATTATTCTTAACTATCAACTTTTCCATTATTTCTATTAATAGCATAAATTGTTTAATTTCTTAAAAACGGAAAATGATGGGTCAACGACCTTCGTGTGCAAAAGACTTAGTAAAGAACAAACATCGAATTCACACAATTTTGTGATAGAAATGTTAGGTATTGTGTGACTCAGTGACAAATATATATTTAACCCTAATTGAATAGTATCTAAAAAAGTTAGAATAAACCTAGTGGAATGTACAAAGAGAAGTTTGGACTTTCTTATATTGAAAATCTCAAGTGACTTGCAATAGATCAGAATATGCAAGAACATTAGCCACGAAATTAGATTGTATCTAAACATATGATTAATCATATTAACAAACCAATGTTCCATAATACATGCAATGTAGTCTCCTGCACTACAAGAGAAGTTTGAATTAGCGACAGAAAATTACCGACGGTAAAAAAATCGTAGGCAATTACCAATGGAAATAGTGTATCCGTCAGTAATGTCGTCTTGAAATATTAGTTTAGTGGCAGTAGCAATATTTGTCGCTAAATTCGAAAGAAAATGTTTACTGGCGGAAATTATCGGTGGTAATTCTGTCAGTAAAAGTCGTTGTTGGTCGTCGGCCTCTACTGAAGACTTAACGTTTTTAACTATAACAAAACGACATCGTTTTGGTGATCTTAAAACGTTGAAACCTTGACCAACAAACGACGTCGTTTTGGTATACTTAAAAATGTCTACGCTTTATCAACAAAACGACGTCGTTTCGGATTTAACCAAATGACGTCATTTTCCGGCTGAAGGTTTCAACATTTTTAACTTCACTAAAACGAACCAAACGACGTCGTTTTAGTGGACTTAAAAACGTTGAAACCTTCACCAACAAAACAACATCATTTGCTTAAATCCCAAACGACATCGTTTTGGTAAACTTAAGAATGTTTACGATTTAACCAAAATACTTCTTTTTTCGGCTAAAGATTCAAACGTTTATAACTTAACTGAAACGATGTTGTTTGGTTTTAAAGAATTTACCATATATACATTTCTCCATATTTCACGTTATATTATATTATTCAACTTCTTGGATTCTATTTCATTTAAATTTTTTAATGAATTCAAAATTAAAATTAAGAATAAGTTAATTTTATGTAGAAATCTTTAAAACCCTAAACTAAGGTGAAATTCTATCAATTTTCTAATCCTTTAAAATTCGCTAAAGAAGTTTGTTTTGATTTTTTTCTTTTTTCTTTTAATCTACTTAAAAAATAAATGATTATTCTTTCATATGAATTTACTCTAAAAATTAATGTTCAACTTTACATTTGTTGTAAAACCCAATTTAAATGTGTATTTGGATCTAATAAAAAAATGATGACAATAATAAATGAACATCAACTCAAACATTCAAGGTTGAGTCTTGTTGTAACAAAAAAAAAAGCAATGGCAATTTACGAAAAAAAAACTAATGACTGCACTTGTTTTATAAAGTCTATAATCTCGGCTTTGTCAAAATTAAGATAACTTTAAAAGGAGATTAATTAAGAGTTAGAAGTATTAAGCTACCAATTAAGCGATTTTCTATATTAATTTTATATTTTCAATGAAAAGGAAGAAAGAAGTGATTTATTGTATTTAGCATAAACTATTTAAAAAAACTAGATTGAGATATTAAACTAAACAAAAAAGGATAATATGAACCAAACTTATATCCTTTAACATAAATAAAATTGTAATTAGAATATTACTTAATAATATCACCTTTATTGTAAAATAAAAAAGATATACTATGTTAATATCAACAATTAAATGAGTAACGTTTGTTTCTCTAAATGATAGGACATATTTTTATTATGCAATTTCATTTGCTTTAGGTTGCAATATATTTTTCATGATAAAAACTTGAATATTCTTTTGAATTAGTAAACTAACATTAATCATTAATTGTTCACATCTAATATGTCGATTAAGTACAATATGAAACAATAATGTTAGACTAAGTAAGGTTCTAACATCTAGTTTTAATTATTGAAAAAATATTGTTATTAATAATTTTAGTTCATTATGATACTAGTAGCTTTATTATAATGAAATCAAGAAATATGTGCAAGATTAAGTTAAACGAAAGTATTAGATGAATGAATGATCCACTTGAATTAATTGAATAATCAAAGAATGAACAAAATGAGTAAAGTGGAGTACGAATGTAATTGAATATAGTCATAAGGCAATTCAATTTATTTTGACTAAGTCAAAACAATAAGTCACACAAGGACATAACAAGGAAGAAGAGAAAACAAAGATAATTGCTCCTCTGAATCCCTAGAAAAACTTAAGACGAAAAACTAACTAAAAATTAGTTTTGACTCTTTAAATAGGGGACACTACGTCATATTTGTAAGAGATAAAATCTAGGCCATAATCATATATTAACACATCAGTCTCTCTACTTCTATTGTGGATCACTATATTAATTTTAAAAAATTAAATTGGATGAGATTTCATATGAATTGAAACAATAAAGAATTATAAAAATTCATTAATTTATAAAATAATATTCATACATTTAATATTCACTACAATTACTTATATAATTCATTTATTACATAGTCAATCATAAATAGTATTTATAGCTTATTCATCTGTACATCTTCATTCGTATCTATTATATAGACAAATTCTTTATCTATAGACATAAGTCAAGACTGCTAATATTAAATACATCAATAAACACATTCAACAACCAAGATCTATTTTATTTAGAGCATCACACTGTAACACAGACAAGATGATGAAATCCTATATCCAACTAAATTTACTTTCATCTTCCTTATGTTATTGGGAATTGTTGATTTAAAATGTATTCTTATGGACATTTAAGTAATACAAAAACACTCCATATATAATTTTGTCTAATTTAATTTGTTTAGTTTCTCATTGAAGTGGTTGACATACGTAGACCATGAACTTACCCATAATTGTCTCCTCATCTTTACCACTCTATTGTCTATGTTAATTATGGTACATATGTCTGGGATATATTATGTGATATGCATTTATAAGCAACTTCTTAACAAATCTTATTAATCTCTGGATTCATAAGTTAAACATCTGTCAAATAATGGAATATAATAACGTACTTCTGCGAGTGTGACGGTGTTAAAAGATATAAACTGTTTACACAATTTTATATCTTTACGTGTTCGAACATTTTTACAATCGAATTACAAAGTGCCAAACCTACCATCTTCTTGGAAAAAGATATAAAGGTAACCAATGATCATTGGAGATTGCAAATTATGTTTTTGTGTTAAGAACCAATTCCTTCCCTTTCAACTGTTACCTTTATATTTTTTATTACACTTAATTCATTAGCTTCTTACATCAAATAATCAATAATGATTTGGGTATTAATAACATCAAATTAGAACCTCTCCTTAATTTGAATTTTTTTATTTTAATTATTATATTTAAAAAATCATCATTTCCTCTCCAAAATGACGTTTAACACTACATTATAGAATAAAAATCCAAATTGAAATTTGAAATAATAATATTTTTTAAAATTTGAAAATTAAAATGTAGAAAAGATCAATGTAAAAGATTCTTTGCCTATCCAATGGAAAAACGCCAAAGACTCTTCCCGTACAAGTGGCAAAAACTAGGTTATGAGGGGTTCAGATCCTCTGTCGAACCCTACTCTATCTAAGAATAAGACGACACCGTTTTTAAGTTAAATTTTGAGAGACTCTCTTCTTAAATAGACGCCGTTTTTAAGCCATTTGCTAAGCTAAATCCAAAGCCACTTTTTATTATTATTATACGTTATTTGTGCTGCAACTCTAAAACAACCTGATTTTTGGAAATGTGGTTTTGTTGTTTATTCTTATTAAAAACTAAATTAAAAATAATTAGCAATTTAATGATATTATTTAATATCATTAATAAATAACAAAAAGTTTTAATAATAAAAATAAGAGTAAGTAGAAAATTAATAAATATCAAAACTTTAAACAATTAATTGTTTAACATTATTCCAAAGCCAACTTTATTCTTATTAAGAAGTAAATAAAAAATAATCAGAAATTTAATGATTTTATATTATATCATTAATAAATAAATAATTTTTTTAATAATAAGAATAAGAATAAGTACAAAATTAATAAATATCAAAATTAAGTACAAAATTATTAAATATCAAAAACATTAAACAATTAAATTAATAAGAATACTTAAACAACCATAATAAAGTTGAACAATAATAAAATGGTTAATAATAATAAGGAATATACACTTAT
>JANZLX010000211.1:22151069-22163374 GCA_025531955.1 Erythroxylum orinocense | reverse complement strand
TATTAATTTATCGATAAATTAATAAAATATTCATTTATCGATAAATTAATAACTCCGTATAAGATAATAATTTTTCAAGTCCCAAAAATATTCATTTATAGAAGTTTTGCCGTATATAGTACGATTGACAATAATTTATATTATAAATACAAAAGAATGTTTTCTGTAATCATTTTTTAATACGAGGGAGATGAAACACAAAAGCTAAACAGCTACACAATACACCTCTGGCCAGAAGCATCAATTATGTCCTTATGCAGCAGGTTTAGACAACCTGGGAGGCTCCTGAAGGCATATAAAATCAATCTGATATAGACTTGTAGATTTAGCCAACCAGTCAGCACATTGATTTCCTTCTCGAGAGACATAACTCAGCTTCATCACTCACTTTCTAGTCATTAGTAACTTAAGACCCTAAGCCAAAGAACAATCTGTCAATCTCCTCCCTATCAAGTATCAAGTCCGATAGAATATTGATGATAATTAAGGAGTTTGAATTTAACTCCACCTGACGATATTGTGAACAAATCCACCTAACGAAGCACCAGTAACATCCCTAATAACACTAGCAACAACAACTCGTTGAAAAGATCTCTTATAAGATCCATCAGTGTTAAGCTTCACCCAACCATCACATGAAAAAGACTACCAAACATTTCTTTGTGTATGCAAAATAACCATAGTCAAGGTACGACCACGCAACATTTTCTGTAATCTTTTGATATAAAAAGAAAGGATCATAGCAACAGGACACACGTAGGGATAGGGATAGCATACGATAAAAGCCAAAGGCCTTTTCTAAGAACCTGATTTTTGACCTCCAGTAACTTGCCGACTGCTTTGACATAAACATCCAAGTCTAGTCGAAGGACTAACTAATTCTACAGTTAAATTAAGGATAAATATTAGACTGAGTAGTCTAATTATATTGAAAATATTCATCATGATTTGAAGGCAACTATTCGGTCCGCTTCTTCCCTTATCACCAGTCAGAGCCTGAAGATATGGAAACATCACTTGAAATTCAAATAAGTTGCAACAAAATTAATAAAATGAACCTAATGTGTGTAAAATGTTCAATATGAACCCAAATGTTTAGAAAATATTTAAAACAGTCGCAAACTAAACAAAATTACTCGTGAAATTCAGCCTTCCTCAAGGGACCATTTTGAACATTCTCCAAACGTTATCGTCTATTTTGAACGTGGTGAAACGTTAAAATTTAACTCAGATTTTAGTGCAACCGTTGGGGTTAAATTGCTATTTTTTCCCAAATTAATAAGAAAAACATATTGATTTTTGGGACAGGGGTAAACGTAAATTGAGCATACAACAAATGGGTGAATTTACATTGTCTTTGTTGAACATGTGACTTTGAAACAGTCAAAGAAATTATCATAATATTTTCTTTGAGTGCAAATTTTATTTTATGCTAGATTAGATAATATCTTATTTTTAAATTTTAGTTAGAGAAAGACTGTATAAATTGACAAGCTTTTATTCAATAAAAATTGATAGTCTTCTCCATACATATCTCTTCTTAATAAAAACTAACAATTAGTATCAGAGCTCTCTTGATCTTAAGGGACATCTAAACCTACAAACCTATAACTCATAACTTATTCTACACTTTCTCACACTATAAATCAAAAACCACACGTCAATAGATTTAGAATCATCGTTCACTACCATTACTCTGCTAGTGTTTGATGGTAGAAATTATCTAAATTGGGCTGTTTGCATGGAGACCTTCCTTGAAGTAAATGACTTGTGGGAAGCTGTAGATGAAGACTACGACATTCCGAACTTGCATGCAAATCCAACGATGGCTCAAATCAAAATCTACAAAGAAAAGAAACAGAGGAAATCTAAAGCAAAAAATTGTTGTTGAAGCTTGCTTGTTTTCAGAAGTCACACCAACAATTTTTTTCCAGAATTATGACGCTCAAGACAAGTAAAGAAATTTGGGATTTTTTAAAAGAGGAATATCCAAGGAACGAAAGAATCAAAGGAATGCAAATGCTTAACTTGATTAGAGAATTTGAGATACAAAAAATGAAGGAGTTAGAAACGATCAAGGATTACTCCAACAAGCTCATTGCCATTGCCAATAACATAAGATTTCTTGGTTCTAATTTTGATGATTTTAGAATAGTTCAAAAAATTATAATAATCATCTCCGAAAGATTTGAGGCTACAATTTCATCACTCGAAAACTCTAAAAAATTTGGCAAAAATTAGTTTGGCAAAATTGTTAAGTGCACTATAGGCACAAGAACAAAGGAGACTCATGAGGCAAGAAGGAATCGTAAAAGGCACTTTTCTAGTAAAGTCATACAACAAAAAGAGGAATAATAACAACAACGCTCAGAGTTTTCCATCATGTTCGTAATGCAAAAATACAAATCATCCAGAACATAAGTGCTGGTGGAGGCTAGATGTAAGATGTAACAAGTGTGGACAACTAGGACATATTGAAAGCATATGTAAAACGCAACAAAATGTGAGAGAAACCAAGCAACCTATAAACGATCAACATGAGGAGAAGTGATTTGCAACATCATGCGTACCCTAACAACAAAATTATGAGAGTACAAACGAAGAAGAAAAAAATGCTTGAAATTTGCAATATCAATGTTGAGGATGAGTGTTGAATATGTGACTTTGAAACAATCAAAGATGTCATCAGAATATTTTCTTTAAGTGCAGATTTTATTTTATGTTGATTTAGATTAAATATTATCTGATTTTTAAATTTTGGTTAGAGAAAGACTATATAAATTGACAAACTTCTATTCAATAAAAATTGAAAGTCTTCTCCATACATGTCTCTTCCAAAAAAAAAAAAAAAAACAACAATCTTACATTCTTAACATACAAAACACATCGGAAAAGAAGAACTGCTTTCACTAAATTTTCAAGCAAATAATAGCTTTAAAAAAAGAGCTATCAAATGCCCCTTCAAGTGGGTTATGATACAAAATGAAGCAACAAGATGTTTCTACTTCTGATTTCCGTTATCCTTTGAGCAAATAATAGCTTCAAGTAAAAATAGCTATCATTTGCCTCTTTGATCAGTCGACCTCTGATTTGCATTTCTACATCATTACTTCAAGATGCGTATCACGGCAAGACCCACGGCAGAGATGGAAATAAGAGTACCAATGCAATGCTTTATCACATCGAATTTTGCTGCTTCGAATTCTGCCCTTAAAGCATGAATTTCCTGAAATTAAAATCACAAGAGAAAACTATAAAACATCACAATGCAGCATATGTTAACCACACTTTAATGCAGCAAACCCATTGCTCTCACTTTATCAAGCTTGTTAGTGAGGTTACACGTTTCACAATTCTGGTTTGCTACTTGATCCCGTATTCTCCTGTATTGATTGAAAATTACATGATCATGTCAATTATTTAATTCACAAATGAAGAAAGTAGCTCAATTAAGGCTTCCTTACCCCCTCTCAAGATTCAAATCCAACTGTTGGCCTGCAATGACTTTGTCAAATTCATGCCTTCACAGAACCATCATGAAGTTCATTAGAGAATGAACTAGAATTCATTTGCCAGATTACATCACCTACAATTCCATACCTCAATTCATTGCGCATCTTCTGAATATCATCTCGAAGCTTTTCATTCTCATGTTGCAACAATGATAAATGGCGGTTCTGTATTAATACTTCTGTCAAATGACATTGCAGAACCAAGCATTGAAACTTTACAGGTTGGAAGAACAGCTATGCAACAATGACATCAAAATGTAACAGATTGAGGGCCCAAGAAGACAACTTAAGAAAATGACAGACCAATAACCTTACACAAAAAAATTCTTCATTGTCAATTTCCACCAGTTTTGCAATCAATTGAGAGTAGTTATTTTTCTTATGTAAGGGATTTGATTGTTCAGGCACTGAAATGCGTTCTTATTCTTTAATACAATAACGGGGTTACAGTTTCCCAATAAAAGTTCTCTAAGAAGTGTCACTTCTTAAGTTCTCTAAGGAATGTAGAAATGTTGCTTCTTCATGAAACTACATTCCTTGGGAAAATGTCAACCAGTGCCTAATATAATAATTTAATTCACACTAGATTGGACGGTGTTAGAGCAAGGAAAACGTCCTCTTAGTATAGTAACTAAAAACTGTACCAAAAAATAAAGTAACTAAATAGGACCAAATTATAAAGCAGAGTAAAGCTTTCTACTCCAACAAGATCCTTGGACTGAAATATCAAATGCACAAGAACACCATCAAAGGGGGTTCATAATGCATGAGAAACATAGAGAGATGAGATATAAAACAATTTGTGGGACTGTTTTAGCTGAAACTTCACCCTAAAAAATCCATTAGCAGTTATACTTTCAATGCTACGAATTATACATGTCACCAGGCAGAATGCTTAAAGGAAAGACGCAGAAAGCAGAGTAATTTATGAACTAAAAAAGTTTCGAACTCGGAAGAATATCAGAGTAGCTACAGACCAAACAACAACATGATGTGAGGTATATCGAGTCACAGCTGTTGACAATGACAAAAATTATAATAACAAAAAGGTAGCTCGTCACTATTGACGGAATTAAGAACTTATCAATTACCTGCAGACTTTGCACTTCGGTTTTGAATTTGGACAAGTTTGTTTCTTGAATCATTTCATTCTAAGAACAAAACAAAATTGCACGTGGAAAACATTATTCTTTTATTTTGGATGGTTCCACATTCCAGAACAACGAAGATTGAACAGACTTGTAATTAACAAACAGATGCTTACTTTCTCCATCTCTGTCTTGGAAACAACTGTATGAGCAATATTCACCAGGCTGTCGGTCAAAACTCCAGTAACGGCAGTTGTGATGGCCTCAGCTTGCTTAGATGGCATGCCCACTACCTCCAATTTCTTCACCTGAACACATGCAGCAGAAAGTTCATAGCTCTGCAGATTATTAACCAGTCGACGACAAAAGAAAAAAAAAAAGAAGAAGAAACGAAACAGAAGCAAACGGTAAAAAAGAATGATGGATTACAAGGGCAAAAGTATCAACAAGAAGCAATCCCTTTTCATTGGATTTCACAAGCTGAGAAATGGGTCTGCGCGGACAAAACGAAGCCAAGAAGTCACACGAGACTTTTTCGCGAGAATCAAAATTTCCATTTCTACCAAACCCTCCACAGTAGCTTCCTATTTGACTTGCCCGCCTACAGGACGCGGCGGCAGCAGCCATTAGCTGTTTACAGAACCAAGAAATTTTTCACAAGAAAAACTCCAGCTTTCTATATCCACAACGGTTATCTTGGAAGCCAGATGTGAAAGAATGACAGAAATCCTGAGATTTGACGGGTTCTTTTGTTTATTGGGATTTGGATTTTAGTCACAATTTGACACCAGCGCCAAATTCATCGCTATTGTCATTAGAACAAGAAATGTACAGTTGGGGAGGACAGTTTGTAGCGACGGAATGAATTATGAAATATGAAGCCCTCCCCATTTCTCAGAAGTTGCCGTCTGCCTCGTTTTGCGTTTTTTGTTTCACTCTGTCTAATAATTCAGTATTTATCTATGTTTAGCTATTAAATTACAAGACACCCCAACTAACTACACTAATTTTGGCTTCTATTATATTTTAATCCAATTTCTGTCCCGTAAATGCGATTGACTAAAATTTGGAGTAGCTTGTTAACCAATGCTCACAACTAAAACTCAATCTATTGTACCTTAAATCTTAAAATTTAAGAATCTCAAAGAGGGACTATGGGTACTTGTAGGTAGAGAGAGAGAGGCTGAGATGAGTTGAGGATGCATTTAGGCAGGAAACGTACAAGAAATGGGCAGTGCACCAACAGCAGCCTCATCCCTTAGTGAGGACGAAACCAACCATTGGCATCTTTCTTATCTTTCATTGTCAGAAAATGAGACAGGAGAGGAGAACGATAAACAATTGGATTTGAGTTCCAAAATCTCTTTATTGTATGAATTATATAATATAAATAGCCTAGGGTGGTTGACCTTACAACTTATGAGCATATATTTTCATGAAAGAGCGGCGGAATAGGCACCCCTACCATTTGCATTTGCATTTGCATTGCATCCTTCTTCTAGTGGAGGACAGAAGAAGAAGCAGGCACCTCTTCGGAACATTTTTTTTTTTAATTGCCCTGAATGAGGAACTGCATTGTCACACTATTGTACATATCCAAAACACACTATTTCTCTAACATGCTTAAATCTTAAACTCTCCAATCTGTTTAAGTTTCATATTTATTCCTTAGCCAAACGCTCTGTTTCAATCTTGGATAATAGCTCATTCTTTCTATCCTTCAAATCAACCCAAAGCTTCTTTTGTTGGTTCCTCCAGAAATGTCTTAATTTCGTAAAGAGTCTATGAGAAGGGAATTGCGAGTCCTGATTGCATGTCTTCGTGTTTGCGGATTTGTGACTGCAAGTTAGGATATAAGTCCTTTCTGCAATTTGCGTGTGTGTCCCGTCATTTCTTTTTCTTTCTCTTTTATAAGAATAATAAATAAATCACAACAAACTTTTGCTAGAAAATAAAAATGGTTAAATTCATAGCATCATGTAGAGTTTGACAAACTATCGTATTAGTCCATTATTTAAAAAAAAAACTGTCAAATATCTCTCATGTATTTTAGTTAATGTATCTTTCGTCCCTCCTACCATTCAAGTTGTTGCTGAGAACCTATATATATATAAACATAACGTATTCTAGTAGACAAGACTCCCCGCTTTACGAGAATTGTGAGAGAGTCATCAATATATGCAACATTTTCTTTGCACTTTTGTACAAAAAAATTATTTTCGTAATTCAAACTTTTGACTTTCTAATCACAAAAGAGCAGCCTTACATAACAATAATGTATCATTTTTAAAATTATAGAGAGGTTATTGATAGTTTTGAAAAGTCAAGAGATACGTTGATAATGTGCTAAACTATTAGGGAGTCCAGTGATTTATAAGATTCAATTAGTCAAAAGAGTAAATTTTAATAAAATTTAAAATTTACCTAATTTTGCAATAATAATCAAATGGGTTAAATTCGTTGGACCTCTATAGTTTTACTTATTATTAATGTACTATATGACTTTTAAAAACTATCAATAACTTCCTTATAACTTTCCAAGCAAAAAAAAAAAAACTTCCTTATAATTTTGGTTTTATAACATCAATCCCTGTTTCGCCAACTTCTGCTAGCATACTTTTTTTTTTTTTGAGTTTCTCACGAGGTGTCCTAAGAGGGTCTCAACTATAAAAAAACACTTTTAAGCCATTTACACTAAGATTAATCCCCGTTTGAGCCAAATAGATTTCTTATGTGAGGCAAAATTCTGACTCTAAATTTTAAACGGTTGCATACATGATATCATATAGTTCCATGTGTTGAGAATGACATCGTTTTAGACTTTGCAGTTGGAGTTTTTGACGGAAGTTTATGGTAGGGGGATAGGTGTTATAAAAACAAAACTATAAGAGGCTATTGATAGTTTTTAAAAGTCAGGAGATGCATTAATAATATGCCATGATGTATATGCCAGACATCATGGGGTCCATCGAATTTAACTTTAACCAAAACTACTAAAAAAAAAAATAAAATTTGACTTCCAATTTGTTGCAAAAGCGACTCGTTATTAACCTCGTAGTTAATATTATTGACATAACATACCTATTTAACATGCCACATCTATATGGCAATAATGGAACCTATTATTGGACAATTAAGTGGGATCTAATCTTACATACAATAAAATAAATACGAAACTTTTTTGTTTAATTTTTCAAAAGCCAAGATCACTTAAATTCTATAATATGATTAACACATAAAATATAATAAAGCATGAATCAAATTCTTACCTTATTATGAAACTTAATTATTTTCTTATCATTTCCCTCAGATCATTTCTGAAATTGGTTCATCTCAACCACCATATATGTACAAGTATCCAACCTCTAACAGTACTCACATAGCAAGTTAAGAGAACTTTAAAATTATTATAGAAGGGGTTAGGTAAGAAGCACTAGCTTCTTTAAAGCCTATACCTATTTATAATAAGTTTTGGACATTTTAGTAATTTAATTGAAATAACATTCTAATTTAAATTAAAATTTAACTGGAATTACAACTAATTCTAGTTAAACATCAATTGTGCCTAAATAAGATCTAATATCTTATATTGATCCTTATTTATTAACTATCTCATATTTAAACATAAAATTTCTCAAACTTTACAATCAATTTCAACTTGATTAAAACTCTTTTTTTCTCTTCAACTTGTTATTTGTGTGTGACTCATTAAGTTTCTAAATATGTTTGCATTGGATATAAATTATAAATTTAAATCATATTCAGGATTAGATAAATTAAAATCCTTTAATTCATCTCTAATTCTCTAATTAAATAATTTATATCTATATATTAAGATTAGTGTTTAGCAATGCATCCTAACCACCCAAATATTTAGAAAAGTTAAAATAATTTTGACTAACCTTTTTGTGCATATTTTTTCTTGTATAATTCAATCATTTCATCATACAATGTTCCAATTAGACATAGAATATGAAAATAATGTCTACTTTATTTAAGCTCAATCATGTTATTTCTCTGCCATTAGCAATTAATTCTATTAATGATATTTGTAAACTATTTACAAAGGGTCTTTCCACTTTGCGTAGAGATTTTCCAAGTTAATATTGATTTAAAATAGTGTCCTAAATAACTTTACGATATTGAATCTTATATTAATCACTAACTATTTGCATATAGTTCATGCCATATCCATTGCCATAAGTAATAAAATAGTTTATAAGTAATATAAAAGTACAACAATCCCTATATAAGATACTTTGGAGATTTTAAGTCAAAGGATCACTCATGATGATAATTTTCATAGACATACAAGTAATTTCTAAATTAAACTCTCATATGGGGTCAATTTATTAAACTTGTTCTACATATTTGTTTAAGTATATCTGTACTTTAGCATATGAGATTATCCACTTCCTTCATAAGGAAGAAACTTTTTTATGTTCTATTAATGCTCATTCTCACTAAAACAATGATTAGGAATAATTTAAGGATAATACAAAATTGCAATATGAATTTTATAATTATGATCTCATCATAATTTTATTTGTTGTGTACATTTATTATATGAATTTTATCACATACATCTAAATATATATAAGATAAATAATGTCTTTAAATATTTATATTACTAAACTATAAACAATCGATTGGCTTTAGGCCATAAACCAACACATGTTAGGTTACTAAAAGAAAACATTTAAAAAATAAAGATTTTGATTTGTTTCTTCTTAGATGACACTTTTCTCTATAACCTTAAACCTACCAAGACCCATTTCTCTGTATTCTTCGTCACTACTCCCTATTCTCTATAATCCAATGCCCCACTATTGCCACCACTAGCTTTGTTTTCTTTGTAACCTCTATCACTACCACCTATTCTCTATAACTCAACCTACCACTATTGCTACTAGTGCTTTCCATTCTCTGTAACTCAATGATTCCACCAGTGCTTACCAAAACCTCCTCTTCTTTGTATCCTAATAAGAACAACATCAATGCCTCCTCTTCTACTCCACAACGCTTCAAATTTTCAAGTATTATTGAGAGAAGATGCTACTTTTAATAATGTTTTCTCTTAAATTTGAAATGTGAATGGTCTGCATAAGAGTCTAATGTCAATGGTTTTTTGATAATTAATTGTAGTTATGTTTTTTGTCAACTTTTTTCAGTACAAGTAGTTACTAGATTACTATGATTTTTTTAGTGTTCTATTTTTTGGCTCAAGTTTTAAATTCTCATTTTTTTCTTAATCAGTGACTTTAATACTATAAGTAGATAATGTGGGAGATAACTTTATTACTTTAAGTTATATGCTTTTTATATTCCTTAATAGATATTGGGATAAACTTATTATTGAAAATGTGTTGATAAATCTCAAAGAGTGGATATGTTGAAGCTAGATTGAGTTCTTTGATTCTTTAAAAGGCTATTGCCTTTAAAAATGAAATCTAGCACCCTCTGGGTGTGGGCCAATATATATTGGATGTTAAATAGGGCACCCTTAATGATGAGGTGAAGATTTTAACATACTTCCTGTACTCATCAGGCTTAGGATTGCATAAATGAATTTTAGGAAAACATTATTCATTATAGATATTTGTTCAAGTGAATCACATCTCTTTTTTTACCTTTGCTCTTGAAGAAAAATTAACACCATTAAGGTGATGCATGAATGAAATCATTTGAAAGATAAGGTATTGTATGTCATTTAGAGAAAGCTCATTAGATATCATCTGACCAATTTTAATGCTATGTCTAATCTCAACTAGTTTGTTGTGAATCATATCTCTTTTTTACCTTTGCTCTTGAAGAAAAATTAACACCATTAAGGTGATGCATGAATCGAATCATTTGAAAGATAAGGTGTTGTATGTCACTTAGAGAAAGCTCATTAGACATCATCTGACCAATTTTAATACTATGTCTAATCTCAACTAGTTTGTTAACATATTTAGTAACAAAAAAAATCATTATTAACCTGAAAACATTATTTAATTTTAACATAATTTCATGTCTCTTTAGAAACATAATTGACATCTAATGAAATACTAGATGGTAGGTGACTTTAATATTTCTCTTTTTTTTGATGTTGTAGAAAGTAAAAAAATATTAGTAAGGAAAATTAAAATGTTATTTCATCAGAATTTAGCATTGTATGTTTATGTTTGCTATGTGTTAGCTAATGATCATAATAAAGAAAACTATTTATGCTTAATATATCATTCCTGATGGTACTCTTACTTGACACCTGGCATCTAATTTTAAGAAATTTATATCTTTTGATTCTTTCCTTTGTTCACTCATTAATCCATCTAATTGAATAGCTCATTAAGACAAGAAATGAAGAGGTATCTTATTTAATAATTTCACAAAGAAAAGAAAGGAGTTCACATGGTTGGAGTAGTTAATATAAGGATAATGATGTTGAAGTGTAATCAACTATATATAATGATGATGGATGTTGCAAGACATCTATTAAGAAGAATAAATATAGTTTGTTTAATCTAAAAATGGATATGAAGGCTTTTCAATTTAAAATTTGCATGAAATTAAAGACGACAAATATTTTAGGGAAGAAATAAAAATTATAAAATTATAAATAAATATAACATTTTAATGGATAAAACTAATATGAGAATGGAGGTTATTTATGATTCACTATGTCCCTTTAGGTTATATGCCAACTAGATTGGAAATAAAAATATTTTTATGAAAATATAGGAAAAAAATTTATTTGAAAGAAAGTTCAAAATAAACAAGCAAGCTACCATAAACGAATAACAAATGAATTTATACACAAGTTTAGGAGGAACCTGAACTAGCCAATTATTAAGTTGATGAATAATCTTCGAAGTAAGCATACTTTACAAGTGACTAAATGCCAATGTTGTAGGGCTAAGTGGAAAGCTATTGTGATGCTATAGAGATCTATGCAAGGTTATTATATGAATTTATAGTCTTATGGACATGAGTTATGACGATCCAATAAAGAAGGGAAATTAATTACTCAAACATAACTTGATGAAAAGTCTAGAGAACTAATATCTAAAAGGTTTTATATGACATTTACTGCATTAAAGTATGATTTTCTTGTTAATGATATGAAAATAGTTAGGCTTGATGGATGCTTATTGAAGATATTCTCTGAAGGTGCTTTATTAGCTAAAGTCAGTTATAATAAAAAGAATTAGATGTTCCCTGTATCTTTGTTGGGCCCCGATTTCTTTTAAGCATGTTTAAATTATTTTGAGGTTAAGACCATAAGTTGAATTGAAAGAGCCCATTTGGAAGTTGGTAAATAAAAAGGGAAACAAAATGAAAGAGGCATTGGGCTAGGGTCCATTTGAATTGCTATTAAATGAGGATGAGGGAAATAAATTGGGCATTGTTGTGTTTTATGAAGGAGGCCCACGAAATTGATAGCTTAGAGTGTTAGTGAAAGAAATAAAAGATAACTTGGAGTTTTATCGAACTCATCCAAAACTAGCTAAAGAGAAGCGGGTGTCATTTGAGGGTCGGATTAGGCGTGGGGTCATATGCGCTGGCCGAGTGATTGCGCTGGCCGAGCGATGTGCTGGCCGAGTGATCGCATTAGCTGAGCGACATTACATGACATGATGAAGTGAACTGTACCGATTCATTGTGGGTATTGAGATGAATACCGATCGATAGAGACATAATGTGCATGAGCGGTATATTGATA
>JANZLX010000211.1:22119727-22131086 GCA_025531955.1 Erythroxylum orinocense | reverse complement strand
ACAGCCAAACAGTCAACTGGCTTTTAAAAAAAGCTCTTCTAAAAAAAACTCTACTGACAAAAGCTCAACCAAACGGCCCTAAGCTAGTAACTAATAACTACACACCCCAATATAAATGTGTGGCAGAGACTTTTACTATGAGCTCAAATAATGGGATTTGATTATTCCCATAAGGACCTTAATTCATTATTTGAAACACAATAGACTTTAACTTATTAATTATTTTTATTAGATATATTATTAAATTTTGTACGTAATTTAAAATTTTATTTATTACATGTTAAAAAAATAGCATAAATAGTTGTACATTAATTTCATATTTAGATGGGCTTATATCAGTAGAGCTTTTCTAAGAAGAGTTTTTCCAGAAAACTAATTGACTAGTTAGTTGTCATTTAAAAAAAAAAAATTTTAAAGACCTTTTTACAATAGACTGTTTGGCAATATAAAGATAAAAAGTATTTTTAATTTTAACTATATTTTATTGTATAATAAAAATTATTTATGCATAAAAATATTATTTAAAGTATGTTAAACAATATGCAAAGCACAATATATTAATTATTATATAATTTTAAACCATATAAAATATAAATAAAAAATATATCTAACCAAATATTTTATATGGATTATAACATAAGTAAAACTAATATAAAAAATAAATATTAAAATATATACAAAATCTAAATAATGTTATATAATTTTCAAAATAAATGTGAAGATGGGTTTGTGGGAATTATGTGTAAAACATAAGGGTAAAAGAAACTAAAAAATATGAAAATCTACTAAAAAGTGTTTTTTTTAGAAGCTCCAAACTTGAGCTTCTTAAAAAATTATATTTTAAGTGCAAAAAAGTATTTTTTATTTTACAGCTAAATACTAATTTTTCTTAAAATACTTTTGCAGTAAAAAAAAATACTTATCTACTTCAGAAAGTTCAACCAAACAGGCACCAACTAATAGACGACGCACCTTATAATTATTATGATAGCATATTTGATTAGCTTCCAATTACGGGGAAAGGAAAGGCAAAGTTTGAATTCGAAGAAATCTCATAGGCGGGTCAAGCGGAAACACCTCTTCAAAAGTTTAATTAGTTCTCCACCGACAGGCAAAATCCTGACCGTCCCTAACTCTTATAAGAGGAACTAGTATGGAATCGAACCTGAGATCTAATCGAAGTCAAGCCCCGCTCTCAATCATGACATCCACACCCCTTAAGGGCGGAACATCATATTATTACCATCACGTATTTGATAAATAAATAAAAAAGTAAAAAACATAGACATCACTCCCTCAATAAGTTTTATATCAGAGAAGTCCAAGGATTTTGATATTTAAATTTATTATCTAACAATTATTGTATGTTCCAATATTTAAGTACGATAATGAATGAGAAACTCATAGATGCCTTTGATTACTTTAGCCCGAAATGCTCCAACGTTACACAGAAATTGCATTATGAGATGTTCTAGTTTCTTCTGTTACAAGACAAAAATACAGACAAAGCACGTAATTGTGTTCACGTCGGGTGGCGGTCGTAATCTGGTTTTTACGCCCCCTAACTTCGGACGGAGTGACAAAGACAGCACACATGGATAAATGAAATTCACGGATAACTTAATATTATTTGGCAGGTCCCGATTAAAAAGAGGTGAGCGCAAGAAACGTGGGACCCACTTAAGCACCAATTGATTACACAGCACAGAAGCTTGAAGTGGAAACTAAACGTAAACGGCTTCTCTCAGACAAAATGGGACGCAATGTTAGATAATCAAAATGTGGCACAGAAGCTTAAAATGGAAACCAAGCAGAGCACAAAGTGCGACCCATCTTATGTATGAATTGATTACGTGGCACAGAAGCTTCAAATGTCCAAATACCATGGAGAATTCGTTTGTCTCTAAGCGATCGAAGAAACAGCATTCAAAGGTTGACGATACCAAGAACAAATGGAGAAGACCCGACCCGAATGTTGCAGCACCAGGCTAGCCACCGGTGCCCTGGGCGACATCGTCTTAGATCTCCGACCCGGATTCGGATTCGGTCCTTTCTCTCACAGTAATCGATGCCTTCCGGATTCAATTAATCTTACTTTACCGTTATGACCTAGTAGGAATGCCGACATGCCAGGCGCTTGCACAAATGAAGCTACAACCCAACACTTACGACTTTGATCATTTGAAGTATTGTGAAGAGGTTCAAATTATAGGATTGAAAAGAGAATCAGTGAAGTTTCTAGATTATGCGTTTTTTTCTACTAGTGCAAGTTGTAACGCAGGACAGTCTTACTGTGATTTGCAGGAGCATCTTAAGCTTGATATTTTTATAAGCTTTCCAGATCATGGTTTTCATCTACGGTTTGATCCTTGGTCACAGGTATTCTTTAACATTGTTTTGTTGTATTTAATACAGATTACCTTTTGAGTTTCTATGGCTTTTGTTTGATAGCTGTACACAACCTGCATTTTTGTTCTGATACAGCATTCTCTATTTAAGTTTAACTTATTTTAGAGATTGAGACTGATCGAAATTTATGACATCAAACGGCTGCAGATGTAATTTGCTACTTCTCTTATTGGGTAAACTATGGCTCGAATTTGAAGTTGTTACATTTTTCTTTTTCTTTTTTTGGATAGGGGTATAAATGATTGCTGTTCCTGCATTTTAGGGGGGCCATCCACTCTAGCTACGTTTTTAGATGTGTATACACTTTACGGTCCAACATTTCCCGGAATTTATGACAAAAATAGAGGAGTATCGAATCTATTCTACCCGGTATGTACTTTGTAATTGTTGTAATCATCATATTTTGCTTATTGCCTTTTTTTGTTTTTGCTTTTGCTTCTGTGATGAAATGGTGATACTGAAATGCCTGTTATTTTCGAGCGGTTACCTTTTGCTTTTCCTATTCCCAGCTAATATAAAGATTGCTGCGGTGGAGAAGGTAGTATATTCTACTTGCCAAGTCCTTCAAAAACTTATCTGCATTAATGAAAACGAATCATTTCCTGATTAGGTAATTCTGAATCTCAAATTTCTTGGTACCTGAACTACCATTGGAGTTTCTAGATGGCACTACACCAGTTACATGTATATATGACAGTTCCGCAGACAAAAAAGTTGGTGTGGGATTTCATTGCCTAATGGCAGCTTGTACATGGAACAGGTGCACGTTAAGGTTTGCTGCTTCCTCTAAGGCTCTATAAGCTCCAATGTTACAGAGATTTGACTATGAAATTAGTTCATAAGTTGCTTCTGGCAGGCAGTTGCTTGATTAAGTGATTTCTTTTTCTGAATAACATGAACTTTGTTTGATAGTATAGTCAGATTTTGTTTTCAAAGTATCAAGGGTTTCTTAGTAGTTGAACATCTCTTGGATATTCTTAATTCCATATTCATTATTGCAGCTTGGGGAAGAATTATATTTTTCCACTGGTGGGACATTCCTTTTCGTGCATCGCCACAGGTTAATATCACTTCATTTTGGTGTTACAGTGTCCATAAAGATCCTTTATTCTTGAACGCGCTCAAAGATTCGATTTATGTGCAGGATGTATGGACTGAATTAGGGCATCCTTGTGGAATCCATCAGAAGTGGGTAACGAAATTTTCCATCTTGAACTAGTGTAACTGATCAAACAATTGATTGAAGTTTGCCCTATTCTTTAATTTGACATACTGCTGATGAGAGCATTAAAGGTATATGACAAAAGGAGAACAAAACTTTTCTTCCCTTCCACATCTTTGGGAAAAGATGCTTCTTAACTTGTTATCCAGTGTCATTTAAACGCTTGCTTAATGTGAAAGGCAGTCCTAGTTTGTGTTTGTTTGACTTCAGACCCTTGTCCTAGGACAACCCTTTGTGGAGACTACTTATTTCAGTTGTGGCTTGGATATCCTATTTGATGGGCAGGTGCTATTCGCCTTCTTATTATTAACCATTCACCACCCTTTGTTTCTTTAGAAATTATGTTGTAGGTTAGTGCATGTGCAGAGTTATCATACTATCATTTATATTCATTATGCTCAGAAGTATGCTACAACCATTTCGGTTTTTCAGACTCATAAATCAAGAAATTTGTTTTGCACACCAACTATCATAGTCATGCAGACATCAATTCGTACATAATGTGCAATTTTGTCATCCAAGGTTTTGATTCTAATTCTATCCTGTCTTCACAAGTTTCTGGTGATTAAAGCTTTAGCTAATGACTAACTTCTTTTTCTTTTTTCTCTTCTGTTTTTTTGGAAGTGAATGACGCTAAGCATATCATTACAACAAGCACGAAATGGGGACCAAGTTAAGGTATATCTTTTCAAGTCCACTTTTAACATTTCGCTCTATTATTAAGGTGCTGCATTGCACCTTTTTCTTCCATAAATGGTAGACAAGTCTGACCAGAGTTGCTACTTTTGATTTTTACTATTTTCCTTGGATGATTAATTTAGCTAACTACGAATCTTTTACTCTAGGAAATCCTTGGGGATAGTGGATGAGCAGCTGTCCGGATAGTGGGGTCTACCAGCAATCCTTATTGGATCCACTTTTGCATATAGTTATCAGAGCATTGCCTTTGCGGTGAGCTTTTGAGAAATTCATACGCCATCATATGTGTCACAGAAACATGCTGCAGTGGCAAGGCTGCTATTAATACAACCTTTTCTTCTATGGCAGTTTGTAACAAATGTCTTCTTCGGTATTAACAGATGATAAAGAACGGCTATATTGCAACTGTAACTTTATTCCAGTTCTGAAGATTATCTTCCCTGATACATTTTTCCGGTGCTTTCCCGTGTTACTAATACTAAACAAGCTTCATAAATGGTAGTTCTTAAGATTCTGTCTCATGAATGGCCAACCACTCTCAACTAGGTATAATCTTTTGAACTTCAAATTTTGAGCCTCGCGCTTCTATTTCAACGATCACATTTGCTGCACAATTCTGCTAATTGCTCGGTTTCTGCCTTGGTATGAAATCTGCTTGTCTTTAGACTTTGGTATCTTAAACTAAAGCTCTTTTCTAATATTTGACCTTTTTGACTTGTCAGCTTGGAGCAGTTGATGCTGTGGATTCATCTTGAAATAAGGCAGCAGATACTGCTTTTACTATTACCATTCAGGACCATAAAGCTGATGCTGTACATAAAAACGTTGATTTGTAAAGTTCATTGCCCCTGTAACATATAATTAATACACCATGACACAATCATTAGAATCAGCTTCAACAAACAGCAAAATTCCATTCTAATCTGTGATTGTAGCTGTTGTTGTTGTACTTGCTAATTAATCAATTTTCCACGCCTGTCAGTCTGTATTCTTGCCAGTACCAACAATTTGAGACGTTGGAGCCTTGGGCTGAACCAACTGAAAACCTTCGAACATGACAGACGTTAACATTTCTATCCAACCATATGAGACTTGAAATATGCTCAAGTTGTGCATTACTTTTTGTTCTGACAATGACGACCAGCTAATAGGGTCATGATTTATGAAGCCAGTGTTTGACACTGACGAAATCAATTGGAATAAATGGCTTAGCCTCTTCTTCCGTAGGTTCCTTAGACCACGGTGCTCTTCCTCCAAAGTTAGCCCCAGGTTAGAATACAGTCCTGCAGATGTTTCGACCCTGGAATTGTCATTGCATATTATCGACTTGAATTGAGATCCAAAAAGAACAATATTTATGAAAAGTTAGACAATCCACAGAGTGATAGTGCTTACATTTATCTGTTTTTGTCTCACAGTGGCACCATCCTTTCGGTGTAATTTTTAGACAATCCACAGAGTGATAGTGCTTACATTTATCTGTTTTTGTCTCACAGTCGCACCATCCTCTCGGTGTAATTTTCTTGTCCGTGCAAGTATTGACGAAGACAACTCTGGAGAAAGTACCCAAGCCTTGTCCGAGTATAATGCTACAGATCTTGTAACCCTGTAGTTCACGAAGGAGAGGCCCGTTTCTTGGAGCAAGCTTAATGACAATCTTCATAGAAAAATCATTTCCGAATATGAAATCCACTGAACCTACTATGTAGCATTGTTTGAGGAAGTACTTCCAATGTGGTCAAGTGTGTCCTGTGCTCCTGTGAATAAATTAAATTAATATCACTAATTTCCTTTTCATGTAGTAATTGAGCCTCTAACAGGTTTTTCATGCTTTCTTCTAAACGAAGAACTTCAGGTCCTTGTGTGCTTTCTGCCATTACTATTCTGAGGAACATTTACTCTAATACCAGATGTTACGATTTTACTCTCACACTCACATAGTGTGTCACACACTCCCACATAATTAAGAAACAGAGTAAGAACAGAGAGAGAGAGAGAATATAAATTCATGAATTCATTCACAGATTACATGTCTTTTCCATTCTGTTACAACGATTATATCATACAGTCCTTGAAATATTCTAGACTAACAACTATCACGTGAGTCTTGGTTGCGACTGTTGCTTCCTACGTTGCGGTTTGTTTATTTGTAATGTATAATATTCGACGTCGTTACTGTCTTCTTCTTCTTTTGTCCATGCAGTCTATATTTTCGTAGCAGCCAACATTGTGTCATGGAGATTATAAACTACAAAGTTGTTGTTCTTGAGTAGATTCTGGTGGTGAGTGGCCTTTACAGCATCGAGAAGAGAGTTGGAGAGGAACCGATAAGAAGAAGAATGAAACCACGGAGGAGGGATTAAAATAACTGGATCTTTTGTAAAACAAAATGGTGAATATACCATGGTTTCGTATGGTTGAACAATGAGGATGTCGTAGATATGAAGGTAGAGAAATGAAGTGAAGTGAAATTTGGTGATTTCGACCGACGATTTCACTAATCCTGCTTGAGAAAAAATTGAAAATTGCAAGAGTGTGATTTGAGAAATTATGGAATTTAGGGATTTGGAACTAATTTACGGATTTGATAAATTAAGGTTAATTGATTAGGGATTTTAATTACCAATTTAACCTAAATAATTAATATTATATATTAATTATCCTAATTACACACACACACACACATATATATATATTGAAAATTTTTGTTGGGCCTACTATGTCATGTGGCAATAGGACTTGTCAATACATTAAAAATATATGATACATGTCATATTAGGCATTGATATGACACTTGATTAATGAAAGTTTAACTTCAATTTGTTTATCCATTAAGGATCAACTTTTAACGTTTGAAAAATATTTCGAAAACAATATTGAAGTTCAAAATACACTTTTTGTTATTATAAAATTTAAAGTTTCTTTCGATAACATCATTGTTAAATCAATTTTTGAATTAAGTTATTAAAAATTATCATAACCGTATAAGTGACTAATCTTTAATAGTATTAAGATGAACATGCTAAGAGAATTATACAAATTTTATTAGAAGTATCTCTTTAGTTCTTCTAAAACTTCTAATTTTAATTAAATATGAATTAGATCCTAATAAACCTAATATATAATCTTAGTCTTTATTCATCAAATATTTAATTTTAAAGTTTATTCAAAATTTCTAAATAAATCCAACATGATTAAATTACTTTTCTCTCTTTAACTATTTTCTTATGTAATTCATTAGGTTTTTAAATATATTGACATTTCATACAAATTATAATACTAAATTATATTAGGATGAGAAAAATTAAACTTCTTTAACTAATCTTTAATTTTTAATTAAACAATTTATATCTATAGATCAAGATTTTAGTAATATAGTGTGACCATCTACATATCAAGAATGACAAAATGATTTTAGATAATCTTTATATGCAAAATTTTTCATATAATTTAATTTACGCATGAGAACAGAAGGATGCTATAGAAAAAGCGGTGCAAGAGCTGTCGGAGCAAGGGTTCATATGGAAGAGTTTTAGCCCGTATGCATCTCCAGTAATCCTTGTGAAAAAGGACAACACCTAGAGAATGTACATTGACTACCATGAACTAAACAAATATACGATCAAGAGTAAGTTTCCAATTCCATTAATAGAAGAGTTGTTGGAAGAACCGAAGGGTTCAAGGTAGTATTCGAAGTTGGATTTGCATTCTGGATACCACCAAATCCAGATGAAGGAAGAAGACATACATAAAACTGCATTTAGAACTCACGAAGGACAATTCGAATTCCTGGTGATGCTGTTTGGCCTTATGAACTCCCCATCTACTTTTCAAGGCCTCATGAATGAAGTATTTAAACCTTTCCTTTAAAAAAATTTTCTTGTTTTTTTTGATGGTCTTCTCATTTACAATACCGACTTCCAAAAACACTTGAGGCATCTACGGATGGTCTTAGAGGTTTTACAGCAATAACAATTATTCATCAGAGGAAGTAAGTGTATATTTGGAGTAAGACAGGTGGATTATTTAGAGCATTCGATCTCGGAGAAGGGTTTGTGTCCATAGATAAAAAAAGATAGAGACCATTCAACAATGGCCACAACCGCGTACTTTGAAGGAGCTCTGGTGGTTCCTAGGACTGATAGGGTAATGTAAAAGATTCATTAAGCACTATGGGATTCTAGCGAAGCCCCTTAATGCCATGCTAAAGAAGCAAGAAACTGGGAGTTAGGAATAGAAGGAAGAGCAACAGAAGGCATTTAAATAGTTGAAAGGAAAGTTGATTGTAGCACTCGTATTGGCATTACCAGACTTCACCAAGCTTTTTATAATTGAAGCGGATGCTTGTGATAAGGGAATTGGAGCTATTCTTCAACAAGAGAATCGCCCTATAGCTTACCTAAGCATGGCATTAGCTCCTAAGCATCAAGGGTTATCAACGTACCGAAACATACCAGCCGGTACCGTAAAGTTGAAAAAACCTAGGAACTAAATTGCAAATTTTAAAAGTTTTAACCTAAAAATTTTTAACCCCCCCCAACACTCGGTCTCTCTTCTCTCCCCCCACGCAGCCGATCTCCTCTCCCTCTCATCTCTGTGTTGGCCCCTTCTCCTCGCCGTCGTCGGTCTCCTCTGCTCTTCCCACCGTGGATATCGGTCGCCTCCTCCTCGACGCTCGCTTCCGTCTCCAATTCTCGTCGACTTCGCTTCGTCATTCCTCCACACAAACCCGATGCCGGCACCACCACCTTCTTCGGTCCTCGCCGCGGCACCACAGCACCGCGACACCGAAGGGAAGCCACCAAAGACGCAACCAAATCCACTAGAGGCGGGTCTACCCCCTGACCCGTGACAAAAACTGAAGACCCGCCAAGAGACTCGAAGTCGGTTTTATTTTTTTTTCTGATTTCTAAAATTTCATGTCATTTGCTTGTTTTTTATTGTGTTGGATTGGATTGTTGGATAGTAGGAATGTTGGATTGTGAAAATGTGAATTTCTGGTGGATTTGGTATTTTGGTTGGATCGGTGTTGGATAATTGGAGACTTGGATAATTGAATGGTTTTTTTAGTGATGTTGGCTTGTTGCGTGACTGATTTGGGTTTTGAAATTTTCATGGATGATGCACGGTGTTGGTTTATGGTTGGATGACGCACGGTGGTGTTGGTTGGAATTTTCTGAAATGTTGAATCTTAAATAAATGTCATTTGTGTTGTTTTGGTTTGCAATTTGGTTTTGATTATATGAAGTTGCAAATTATAAATTAAGGATATAAATTTATAACATAATGAAACATGTTAACGGTTTACCTTGAAAGTTGACAAGAAAAAATTGTAATTTAAGGCACAAAATTAGAATATAATGAAAAATCCTTTTTAAGTCAACAAATGTAGAAATTGAATTTGCATTGGTTGGAAACTTCGATTGGCAATATAAAAGGGCTATTGTTAAGAGTTAAGATCCTTAGAATCAAATTGAAAATTTTGTAACTCTTAATTTGAAAATTGACATACTATACATATCATACATATAATTTTTGTACTCTCACATGATTTTTACCAAATTAAATATTGGTTTTATAATAAAATGAAATTGTTGATGATGATTGAAATAAAAGTTGTTAATGTAAGTTTTGTGATTGTGTGAAATTGGAAATTGTTAGAAATTGATAAAAAATGAAATTATTAATGTATGTTTTGTGATTGTGTGAAACTGAAAATTGTTAAAAATTGATAAAAAAGGAAGTTGTTGATGTATGTTTTGTGATTGTGTGAAATTGGAAATTGTTAGAAATTGAAAAAATGGAAGTTGTTAAGTATGTTTTGTGATTGTGTGGAATTGGAAATTGATAAAAATGGAATTTGTTGATGTATGATTTGAGATTGTTGGAAATTGGAAATTGGAAGAAATTGATCAAAATAGAAATTGAAGATGTATGCATTGTGATTGTAGGAAATTGGAACTTGTTAGAAATAGAATTTGTTGATGTAAGTGTGTGATAGTTGAAAATTGGAAATTGTTAGAAATTGACAAAAATGGAAATCGTAGATGTATGTTTTGTGATTGTGGAAAATTGGAACTTGTTAGAAATGGAAGTTGTTAATGTATGTTTTGTGATTGTTGGAAGCTGGAAATTGTTAGAAATTGATAAAAATGGAAGTTGTTGATGTATGTTTCTTGATTGTTGGAAATTGACAAAAATGGAAATTGTAGATGTATGTTTTGTGATTGTTGGAAATTGCAAATTATTAGAAATGGAATTTGTTGATGTATGTTTTGTGATTGTGTGAAATTGGAAATTGATAAAAATGGAAGTTGTTAATGTATGTTTTGTGATTGTGTGGAATTGGAAATCGATAAAAATAGAATTTGTTGATGTATGTTTTGAGATTGTTGGAAATTGGAAAATTGTTAGAAATTGATCAAAATGGAAATTGAAGATGTATGTATTGTGATTGTAAGAAATTGGATGAACTTGTTGGAAATGGAATTTGTTGATGTATGTGTGTGATGGTTGGAAATTGAAAATTGTTAGAAATTGACAAAAATGGAAATCGTAGATGTATGTTTTGTGATTGTGGGAAATTGGAACTTGTTGAAAATGGAAGTTGTTAATGTATGTTTTGTGATTGTTGGAAGTCGGAAATCGTTAGCTTTGTGATTATTACAGAATGAGTTATATTATATGAGATAGATATGCATATTGTCATTGTGTACTGAAATTATGTATTATTATTTTTGTGTACAGATAAATGGAAGGAAGTTCAAATACTCCTGATCAACCTAGTTCAGGAAGATACAATGATTCAGCTTGCGTTCATGCTGGTGCGGTTCCCGGTCAAAAGAATCATACCATTTGCTTGTTTTGTAACAAACATTTGAAAGGTGGAGGAATCACCCGATTGAAAAGGCATTTAGCTAGGGTTAAAGGAGATGTGGAAGCGTGTAAAAAATAAGTCATGATGTGAAGTGGCAGATGAAAACATTGCTTGATGAACATCAATTTGAGAAAGATAGAAGGGGAAGATTG
>JANZLX010000211.1:22049251-22061181 GCA_025531955.1 Erythroxylum orinocense | reverse complement strand
TGGATTGAGGATAATTTTTCCAAAAGGGAAAATATATGGGATCTAAGTTGTTTTGATTACAAGATGAAGGAAATGAAAAAAAAAATACCAATTTCGGAATTGGTTTAGTCTTGGGTTTCCAACGCGATTTTAAGTTTCCAAGATATACGTTACGGATGTCGGATATTTGATTCGATTTGTATTTCTTTACCGATTCGCTTCGCTTCGAATTCCGTTACTTTCGCATTCCGCGATTTGCATTCGATTTTGCTTCCACTTCGGATTCTTCCTTTTTATGTTCTCCGATTCGATTCTTCTGTCCGTTCTGTCGTTTTCACTCTTTGCTATTCGTTTTGCTTTTGATTCGTTCGGATATAAATTCCTTCATTTGTTTCCGCGTGCGTTCTTTGCTTCGTTTTCTGTTTTTCCCAGTTGGGGTCTGGTCTCGAGATCGGGTCTCAACAGTTTTTGTCTCTCACATCTCTAGAAACCAAAATCAAACTCAATAGTTGGGCATTTCCATGCCTCACTTATTCTAGAAACAAAACGTGAACAACATCCAAACTCAAACTCCTTTTGTAACGACTTTTTAGAATAAACATAGATTTAATTTTCAGAACCCTTAACAAATTGAAGCACACAAGAAATCCATATTAACTTCTCGGGACTTCTAAGTTTTTGGGTTCAAAGCATCTTGAAATTTCCAGACTTATTTTGAGGTTTTAGGTTTCCAAAACTCAGACGTTGTTATTCAATATTCATATTATCACCAGTCATCACATCATATGCAAATAAAAACATAAAATCTAGCTAGCACCATATTTGATTCTCAAAATTGTCAGATTCAAGACAAGTCTCCAATTCTAGAATTCTAATATGAACTTTTCAAGTTTCCAAAACTCTTATACGCCGATCACCTAAGACTTGTTTCGGTGTTTTCGAAATGACGTCATTTTACTGTCATTAAGAAACGACGTCGTTTTACTAATAAAAAAGCTTCTCCTAATGACCCTGACATGTCTGATTAGTGAGAGTCATTGACTTGGGGCAGTGTCACGTGAACAAAGATAATGGTGAGAATAACGTTGGGCTAGAATTATAAAAAAAATGAAAATTTAGGCATTTTATTGCTAATTTTTAAAGTTCGGACTATAATTAAAATTTTGAGGAAAGTTTGGGATTTTTTTGGTATTTAACCCTTACATTATTCATTAACTGAATGAACTATTCAATTGACTAGTTGATTATGAGTTTGAAAAGTTATTGAGAGAGGACTTCTTATTTGGTTAGGAGTTTAACTAGCAAATACCCTAGCTAAAAGATGCCCAACTAGTCGAAGGTAAGTGATCGGTTAGTTGATCCTATCTAAAAACTAATTGTTATATATTAGCTTATATTTGTAATAACTACGTGAGTTGATTTTAGGTATAAATTATACTAAATTTGAGTTGCAAGAAGAACCTTGACATACTATTAACTTAAGAGCCTTAAAAGGCTAGAAAGGATATATGTGCATTGTATAACATATAATGAGTCATAGGTGTTAGCAAAAATAGCAATAATAATTAAATTGGAACAACTTATCTAAAAATGCAAAACGTTGTGAAAAATCACTACCCTAAGTTGGAAATTCACCCTCTATGGTGCAGCAGGACAACAGGATCTGACCCTAGGGTTAACGCCTCCTCCACTAGCTTCGATGCTCTCTAAAGGGCAGAGTAGGATCTATCTCTGAGAATTAAGAAACTAGATAAACAGAATAGACAAGATAAGAAGATATGTGCGTAAAGATGTCTTTTATGGAAGTGTCTTGTTTAGAGAAAATAAAAAGATGCTTAACAGTGGAGTGAGGTAAAGAAGTAGATACGTGAGGGGTTTATATAGCAAAAACCATTTCATATGCTGACAATAGGAATTAATAGATATTAAAGCAAAAGGGAACGTTATAAGCATAATAAGAGCACAATAACACAATAACGTTATGGGAGTTTTATGGGTGTTATTAGGATAATAAAGTTGAGTAATAAATAACGATGATGGATGTTCAAGTTTTGGAACAATCAAAATCTAATAATCCCCCCACTTAGTCCAAAACTTGAGAAATAAACTGTGAGAAAAATAGGCAAACAACTAGGTGAACTAAGTCTTGAGCCTGGTGTCTAAGAAAATTGGAGATAGATCCAGCTAGAGAAATAAACAACCTCAAAATGCCTTGGTCTCATGACTGCTCTACAAAGATAGTCCAAATACTCTCATAGGAGGGTGACTAGCCCTCCACAATCACGTAGGTTACTCCATGAAGTGTGTACTACTCACACCACCTGAACTTAGGTTATGAAACTCATTAAGAATTAAACAATCCAACCTCATCAAACATAGTAAAGTCATGTTAGGGACGCAATTTAACAACTGAATATATATATCAGTATTATTCCACACAAAAAATACAAATAAGCAATCACCATGTAACTTTTGTTTGACCATGAACTTGGTTTCCCAAGTCCGGTGTCCATCACGAGGTTACTACACAATTGGACACAACCCTATCTCTTTAGCATGCTTTGAAACTAGTTTCCTACTTAAATCTTTTGTAAATGGATCCGTTAAGTTTCTCTCTGACTTGACGTAGTCTAGAGAAATTATACCATATCTAATTAAAGTATAAACAATTTTATGTCTCAATATAATATATCTACTTTTTCCATTATATGCCTTGTCCTTGACAATATGAATGACAGCTTGCGAATCACAGTGAAGTAACACAGAAGGAATTGGTTTTTTCCCAAAGCGGGATATCTGCTAAGAGATTCCTTAGCCACTCATTCCTGTCCTGCCAGCTCTAAAGCTAGAAACTCAGCCTCCATCGCCAATCTCGCAATACATGTTTGCTTGGATGATTTCCAAGACACTACAGCTCCTGCCGAAGTATAATATAACCACTGGTATAGTGTATATCAACACTCTCCATAACCCAATTAGCATCATAATACCCCTCCAATACAAGAGTATGAACACCAAAAGATAATCTATAATGCATGGTACCTTTCAAATATCTCAACAAAACAAATTAATGCATTCCAATTCTCTTGACTAGGATTATGAGTATACCTACTAAGTTTACTCACACAGTGTGGAATATTAGGATAAGAATAGCTCATCAAGAACATCACACTACTAAGAATTTTAGCGTGCTCAACTTGGTTTTCACTTTTAGCAAGATTTTTCTTTAAAGTAACACTAGGATCATAGGGAGTATTGACTGGTTCAACATCATAGTAACCAAACTTCTTCAAAATTTCCTCAACATAATGAGTTTGACTCAAGCTAAACCCACAGTCAATCCTATCAACTTTGATTCCTAAAATAAAGTCCACAGGTTCAAGATCTTTCATATCAAAGAAAGACTTTAACAAACTCTTGGTAGCATTAATGATAGAGAAACTAGTACAAAAAATAAGCATATCACACACATAAATAGTTATGATCATATAACCATTGATGTCAGATTTCACGTAAATGCAAGAATTGACATCACAAGAGGTGAAACCATGTTTGAAAAACTCACTTTCAAATTTCTCATGCCACTGTTTAGGAGCTTGTTTAAGTCCATACAGAGACTTAACCAACTTACACTCCTTTTGTTCCTAACCATGCACTCTAAACCCCTCGGGCTGGACCATATAAATTTTCTTATCAAGATCACCATTCAAGAAAGTTTTCTTAACATCCATTTTGTGCACATGAAGCTTAAATACCAAGGCAATAGCAAACAAAATCGTTATAGATGCAATTTTAGTAATAGGAGACTAAGTACAAAAAAGTCAAATCCTTCGTTTTGTTTAAAGCCTTTAATCACAAGTCTTGCCTTAAACCTCTCAATGGTTCATTCAGGTCTCAATTTCTTTTTGAAAATCCACTTAAACTTAAAAGGCTTGCAACCTCAAGGTAGATCAAATAAAACCCAAGTTTTATTAGACACGATTGACTCTAACTCACTATCTATTACTTCCTTCCAAAAGGTAGCATCCACAGATTTCATTGCTTCCTCATAAGTTTTGGGATCTTCCTTAATAATATAAGTCACCACAAAACTATCATCTATCTCCTCAATTTTTTTAGCCACAAAGGAAGTAATAAAGTCAGAACCAACACTTATGGGTACTCTAGCTCTTTTGCTTTTCCTTAGTTCAATATTTTCCTCTTCTTCTATGTTATCATTAGTAGAAGAACTAGGGATAGACTTTCTAGGAACTTGCACACTCAATTTCATAGGAAATATATCCTAAAATAACAATGCATCTCTTAACTCCATAATTGATCCATAAGTGTTATATCCCTCTTCCTTAACTATAAATCTATAGGCAACACTATTAGAGGCATATCCCACAAAATTGAATCATAGTCTTAGGCCCAATTTTCTTGCTTTTATGTTCAGGTAGAGCAACCATAGCAAAGACACCCCCACAATTTCAAAAAAACACAAGTTAGGTGGATAACATTTCCAAAATTCATAAGGGGTTTTACGTAGTTTCTTAAGAGGGACTCTATTTAGAACATAACTAGTTGAAAGAATAGCTTCCCCCCATTTAAAAGGAAATTAACATTGTATTCATAATACCTTAAGTGTTCGGTTTTTCCTCTCATTTATTCCATTTTGTTAAGGTGTATAAGAGGCTGAAAGCTTATGGATAATACCAACTTTTTCATAAAAATTAGTAAGGAAATCAATACTATACTCACCACCTCGATTATACCTTAATCTCTTAATTTTTCAATCCAATTGGTTCTCAACTTTAGCCTTGTATTTCATAAACATTTGTTCTGCATCACTTTTATTTTTCAATAAGTAAACCTTAGTAAATCTAGAACAATTATCCATAAAAGTAATATAATATCTCATGTCTCCTTTACTCACACTATTATTAAAATCATCCAAATCTGTGTGCACCAAATGCAACAATTATGAGTCTCTTTTGGTCACTGATTTAAAAGGTTTCTTAAAGTGTTTAGCCTTAACACAAATTTGACAATTTTCTATTTCATTAGTGATCTTGTTAGGCAATAAGTTTAAGCTTTGCATCCACTTAATTGACCTCACATTCATACGCCTAATTCTAGAGTGCCATAGGTATAGAGACTTAATAATATAAGCAGAAGAAGTAGATGCATTCATTTTAACACAAGTATAAATAAACCCCTATTACAAAATCCTTTACCAACAAAGTTCCCATTCTTAGTAAAAACTAGCTTATTAGAGTCAAAAGTAAGTTTAATACTAGCCTTGCTAAGTAATGCTCTAGAAACCATGTTTCTACGAACATCAGGAACAAACAAAACATTTTCTAATGCTAAAACTTTTCCAGAAGTGAGTTTGAGAGTGACCTTCCTAGTTCGATGTGGTGTGTGGCTCCTATGTCAACAATCCACTTGACCAAATTTCCAGCAAGGTTGACTTCGGACACCATAGCAGTAATGATCTCCTTGTCATCATCACCAACTTCCACCATATTATTCTGAGGCTTATCAAAGCTCTTCTGCTTACCCTGTTGGTACCCCTTCTAGTTTCCTTTCCTGAACTGCCATGGTTTCTATCCTTGGTCCTTGTTCTTATGGTTGATTCTAGCTTGGAAAAAAGTAGTGGAATGGCCCGGCTTATGATACTACCAACAGTCACCATCAATCCTTTTGTGCTTAAAATGACCATGTTTGTTGTTATTGAAGGACTTGTTTTGTCCACCATTCTTCTTGAAGTTACTTGCATTTCTATGTTCCATCACATTAGCCTTAACCATAAGGACAAGGGTGAGTGATTTGGTCTTATCTTGTATACGGTTGGCATCCTCAATCTTTATATGTCCTATAAACTCCTGAAGCTTCATGTCTTTCTTTTTATGTCTCAACTGGTTTTTATATTCTTTCCATGAGGCAGGTAATTTCTTAATAAGGGCATTTTCATACCCTCATCAAGGATTTCAACAACTAGGTTTTCATATTCATGTAATTGGTCCATATGGGCCTATCATCAACAACGATAAATTTTAACCACTTAGCAACTGCATTTTTCTTAATATTGGCATCATTCCTCTAATATTTCACTTCTAAAGCATCCCAAATTTCCTTGGCAATTTTATACTTGTAGTAGATATCAAACAATGGGTTTATCATATGGTTAAGCAACATTCCCCTAATGATACAATTATCCTTAAAAGTATTGGGGCCGATATTATCACTAGGAATTTCTTGAAACAATACAAATCGATTTCGTATTGTTGAAAGTAAAAAATAATTTTGTCAAACTAACGTTTAAATTTTCTCCCATCTTGAGGTTCTAATCTAGTTAGGATACGTATAATCCTCTGGGCTACGGTGATAGGAGCAGGACCTATGTGGGGAATAGTAAGAGCAGAATCTACGTTAGTCTCATTCGTAGTCGACAAATTGAATCTGGTAATATAGATGTCTCACACGAAATACTTAAGCAGCAGTAAGAACAGAGCAATATTTTGAAATAAACATGCAGCAACATAACTAAAAGAATTGTCGACAAATAGTATAAAAACGCAACAATTTCCAACAAGCAGTAGAAGTTCAATAATTTTTTCGAATAACGATAGCAACATAATTTTTTTGACTTAGATTGTTAGCAAAAATAGCAGTAATAATTAAATTGTAATAACTTATCTGAAAATGCAAGGCGTCGTGAAAAATCACTACTTTAAGTTAGAAATTCCCCCTATGGTGCAGCAGGACAACAGGATCCGACCCCAGGGTTAACGCCTCCTTCACCAGCTTCGGTGCACTCTAAAGGGCAGAGGATGATCTATCTTCGAGAATTAAGAAACCAAACACAATAGAATACACAAGATAAGAAGATATGTATGTAAAGATGACTTTTGTGTAAGTGTCTTATTTAGAGAAAATAAGAAGATGCTTAACAATGGAGTGAGGTAAAGAAGCAAATGTGTGAGGAATTTATATAATAGAAACCATTTCATATGTTGACAATAGGAATCAAGAGATATTAAAGCAAAAGGGAACATTATGAGCATAATAACGTAATAACATTATGGGTGTTATTGGGATAATAGAGTTGAGTAATAACGATGATGGATGTTCAAGTTTTGGAGCAACCAAAACTCCAACAATAGTTCATTGGTGTAAGCAAGAAAGAGATTTTTTTTTAAGTATATATGGTTGTGCAATTGTTGTAATTGAGAAAATTGTCAAGATACACATGTTAGAAGTTCCTCTTGACCTTAAACAAAACTTGTAAATAGTTTCCCTTTGCCTATATCAAAGCAAGACTTAAAAAGGTTACTCTTCACCTATAGAAAAGAGGATATTATATAGAAGGCTTCTCTTCACTCATTAAAGAAAGAAGATAAGGTTGAAATCGAGTTTGGGAAGTGAACGTAGGCCTAGAGTTATTTGGTCGAACTACTGTAAATCAATTTTCTATCACTTGTCCTCCTCTTTTTAATTATTGTTAGGTTTTTTTGTGACTATCTTACATAAAGCTCTCATAATCATCCATTACAATAAGAAATCAATATATTAATTTTTAAATAAATAAAAAATTATAGACACTCAATTCACTATCCTCTTATGTACTATATGGACCAACAATTGGTATTAAAGTGAGTGCCCTTAGTTGCATATAGATTTCCAATAAATTTTAATCAAAGATTACTATGATATATTTTTTTATTACTATGTAACCAAGATAACCAACGTATAAATAGAGCCCTTTTCTTTGAAGGTGATAATTATATATATTGGAAAATTAGGACGAAATACTTATTTTAGTTGAAAGGTATGATCATTGAGAAATTGTAAATAATGTTCTTTATATCCCAATAAAAAACTAATTATAGATAAAGTGGAGACTAAATTACTAAATAATATAAGTGAATGTGGCAATAATAACAAATTCATTGCCCTGAATAGTAAAGTGGTATATATTTTGTTTTGTGGTATGCATAAAATGAATTGAAAAGGGTGTCTATGTATGAAATCACTTTAAATCACACATAAAGACATTATTTAAGTAAAAGAGAGTAAATTGAGCTTATTAGTGCATTAGATATTTCATATAAAAAATGAGTTAAATTCTAATATGTATGTTCGTTCATTCATATCATTACAACTCTTAAAGATATTAGTAAGATTTATACCAATATTGGCTTAGATCTTTACCAAAGGTTTATAAGGCAAATATAACGATTATATATAAAGCAAAAGATTCAATTACCTTGCTATTTAAAGAACTAATTAGATTACCTCTCAATTATATGATGCATATTAATGAATTTAATGAAGAGGATTAGAGTCTTCATGAATGAGAAAAATGACGATAAGGAGACCTCCACAATTGAGAGGGACGGATATGATGTAAAGCTCATCACAAAGAAAAAAATCCGGAAGTTATTAAGTAAGAAGATGGATAAACAATTGAAGAAAAAGAATAAAGCATTTAAGGCCATAATAGGTGTTGGCCCTTGATTTTTTTTATATTAAATAAGCAGGATTTTCAAATTTATCTTTGAGGTTTTGTTTCATTAATTGTTTTTGGTTAGAGTTTAATTAGAATGTCAATGGTTGGAGGATTTTATTGCTTAGATTGATGGAATTAAATGGAGAAATTAAGATTAAGTTAGAGTATTGTATGGTGTTAGTTAAATTGAAGGAATGAGATTTTATAAGGACAATTTGGGAAGATCACTTAAGTTGTTAAAGTTTAAGGCTTACAAGGAGGGGTATTTAGGTCATTTTAGCTTCTTTTAAAAGAAAGAAAGAAAGAAAGGCATTGACTTGTATTGTTTTGAAAGAAGACAACGAAATTGAAGAAAAGAAAGGGAGAGAGTTTCAATTGAGAATGAATAGAAGAGAAGAAGAAGAACAACCTAAGGTTTTGATTTTCTTTGCTTTGGAAAAGTGTTTTTGAGAGTTTTTCAAGAAGGAAAAAGAAAGAGGAAGATTTAATCTTCCATTAGAGACAAGAAGTAAAAATCTGTTCGGAAGTAAGTGAGATGAGTTCGTTTTCGAGGTTTGACTTGGTGTGGGCACACCAACATTGTGGGATGCGCGCCTAGATGTCACGTAGGACGTTGGCACGTGACTTACAAGGGCAGGGTCCCAGCACAAGTAGTAGTTCAATATCTCATCAATCATCACAATTATTGGACCTTCTATCCGAAATCAATAATCAAGACGCATTCATATCAACAATCAGTTGTCAATTAATACAAAAATCAAACAAAACCAAACAATGAAATGAGACCATCTAGGTCTACCCATAGTACGCTTCAGATTAGTATTAGCTTCCATGATCCGGAAACATCTGGATGCGGACGTTCTATCCTGTACCACCATGCCAAACACATATTGCACTCACATTATTAATTGCACAATCATATAAACATTTAATTTTACACATTTGTATGTATGTAATGTATAATGCATGTTCAATGACAATCCCGGGTATAATTTCTACATTCATATTTCATGCTCATTCCCATTTCATAACTCATATATGATCATTCTAAGTTCTCTATTCAATCTTTACCATTTTTATGTTTCTAGCTTATTCATAAGCTTATACCTCAAGAACACTTGGTCATCACTCTATATCATAACTCAATTTCTCGCCATCTCTTTTATAACCTCATATGATCTCATAATATCCCATTCTCATCCACAATTAAGCACTGAATACATATTAGTCACTTCTTTGAATCATAGTTACAATCATATGAACATCTTCATTCCCATTATACTCATGCATTTGATACTTTGATTTCATCCATTCATTCACTAAGTTTTAACCTTCATTTTCACTTCAAACTTATCATACATTAGTCCCATAAATCAAGTATCATTCTAGGTTCACTTTAAGACCCATTTAAGCCTTGATTAGGGTCACTTGACCCGTGAATGTCTGTTAAATGGACCTTTACGGGTCACTTATAGAAATTTGAAATTTTGACCCTCTAAACGTCAAAATCTCTTTCTGTAGTCTTCATAGAAGTTGTAGATCTCAAAGTCCTATTTAAAACCATACCTAAATTACCTTAATCAGAGATCCACAGAAAAATTTATGCCTCTTGCACTAAGGTATGTCCAATTGGATTCTATGTTTTCCAGATTTCTAACTCTTTACTTACAATATTCAATTCCATATGCTTAGTCAATCATTTCTAGTTCAATACTCATCATTTATCCATTATTCTAACTCCATTTCAACTCAATATCATCCGTAACCAAATTATATCCCATGATTGATCATAAACACTAATAATAGGACATATATATATATATATATATATATATACAGACATTCATCATTAACTTTCTGCACTCAGTACTCAATTGAAGTCAAAATTAGAAACTCTTAATGACCAAATGTGAATTCGATGTCTTCATGAAAAATGTAGCTTTATGTCTCTAATTTAACCCAAATCAAAAACCATCACATTTGGATAACTACAGAACAAGTTATGGCTAAATTACAGGAGCATATCTAGTGGAATTGTTACGGCTAGCACATTCCAGACACTTTAAATACCATTATCAATTTGTCTCTAAACTTTTATCCTAATTCTTCTCTTTTCAAGACACTATACTTGCCTTTTCTTTAACTTCCATACCCAATCTAATCCATTCTTAAAACAACCAATGATCCACGTTTTTCTCCATCAAAAACAGAACATGAAACTCCATTTATTAGTTAAATTTTATGTACAATTTCTACATCATTTTGACAATCCTTTTATCACTATATCATCACTACAACATCTTATGAATGTCAATCATCATATATGTAAAGGTGAGACAATTATTTGCTCGTTTCATCAACCACATTCCATCATATATAAAGCACCATTTTGTGATCAAATAACCCATCATCATACACATCTCATTCAACAAATCATAAAGAACAGTATGCTACTTACTTGAGTTAGCTTCAAGATCTTCAAAATCACCATTAAACCCTAACCCTTTCATCTCCATGATCATCAACTTTCATGGAGGAATAAGATGGGTCTTTGAGTAGAAAGATGAAAAAGACAAAGAAAATGAAAAAGCAAGTGAAAAGTGAGAGCAAGATTTAACATTGATGAAGGTGGGAGAGAGTGAGTGTCGTGGAGATGAAGAAGAGATGAAGAACAAATGTAGAAGTTGAGCCAAATGGGGTGGGTGTCGTTTTCGAAAAGTGAAAGACCAAAATATGTTCTTTCACTTGGTACAAAAGTGACTTAACAAGTGGTGTGGCAAGTCACACTTGCCACTTGCCACATGTCACTCTCTTATGATCCCTTTTGGTTCACTTTAATAACTAGTCCATTTTGTCTCCAATTTCTACTCCAATTGTCTCCCAATTTTCAATGACATAAGTCATTAAAGCCTAAAGTCATTTATAAAAATGTCCATTGCCATTTGACCCTTATTTCTACTACTATTCATCAATTATTCTGTCACTTGATATTTTTCCTAATCCAAAAATACCCTTAAATTTCAGAAAATTCTCAAAATTTCTGAGTAAATAAATATACTCCCCAAATCAATTTTTCACACATATAATTCACAATTCCAAATATAATCACATTTATAAACAATTATACCCGGAGAATGTCAATGAGTGCATTAAAAATTATTTTCATGTGCAAAAACCACTATTTAAATGTTTGTGTGTGTATATGCTATATTAAACATGAGCATGAAATGAATTTTTCTAAATCTTTCTTTATTCTCACAAATACCAAATTTTTGGGTTCTAACCCTTAGTATGGGAACAGGATGTAACATCCCATCACCGATGGGAAGGGTAAACTAGTAATTTGGAACGGGTTAGGAGTGTTTAAAATTGTTTTGCTATGTTCAGGCATATTATGGCCTCCATATATACATGAATAGAAATTTTTGCACATGCACATGACTGTACATGCATTCAT
>JANZLX010000211.1:22012226-22024544 GCA_025531955.1 Erythroxylum orinocense | reverse complement strand
GTGTAAATTTAGTGTGTTGAAAGATCATGAGTATTTGGGGTGTCGTAAAATATTGAAAGGTTGAAAATCTGAAAAAAAAATGCTCACTGAGTGTACTTCGGTCTGTTAGCCATAACTTTTTTTTTCTAGTGATCCAAATGAGATGATTCTTAATTCAAAGTAAACTAGGAACATATGACTACATTTCTTATGAAGACAACGAATTTTAGATCCATCTTTAAGAGTCTTAAAATTTCATGAAGTTAAGAGTTTGGTGCAGTACGTTGGTATGGGAGTGGAAAGTTTGTCGTCGAACTTTAGGGGCAAATTTGGGATTTATATAAAGAGATTTTGGCCAAGGTTCCTTCTAGAACGTTGTAGATCTTTCTTTTATCTTTCCAACGGTATATAGTATGAAAATTCTGGAAAACGGAGTCAAAATTTATGATCCTTATAAGTGGAGACGTTCTGGATAAAAAGCAGACGGAAGAAAGTAGACGATAGAAAAGCAGACTGAAGAAAGTAGACGATAAAAAGCAGGCGGAAGAAAGTAGACGACAGAAAAGCAGACGGAAGAAAATGATAAAAAGAAGACGGAATAAAAGTAGACAATAGAAAAGTAGACGAAAGAAAAGTAGACGATAGAAAAGCAGACGGAAGAAAGTAGACGATAGAAAAGCAGACAGAAGAAAGTAGACGATAAAAAACAAACGGAAGAAAGTAGACGATAGAAAAGCAGATGGAAGAAAAGTAGACAATAGAAAAGTAGATGAAAGAATGTAGACGATAAAAAGTAGACAGAAGAAAGTAGACAATAAAAAGCAGACGGAAGAAAAGCAGACGATAGAAAAGTAAACGGAAGAAAAGTAGACGATGGAAATGAGACGAAAGGAAAGTGAGACGATACAAAAGTGAGACGATACAGAAGGTAGACGATAGAATTGTCCTTTGAGGTCTTCATGAAAGTTGTAGATATCGAAGTCCTCTTTTTAATAGTTCAAAAATGAAGTTAATCTGATATCTGTAGTGAGAGTTATGGAAATTGCACCAAGGTATGTACAATACGAATAAAGAGATGAACAAGTTAGATTATTTTGGCCATAACTTCTTCTCTAGACATCCAAATGACTTGATTCTTGAACCAATGGATTTGTAAGACATTGATCTACATCTCGACCAAGAATCATATCTATATGAAATTAATGGAGAAAGATTGAGTGAAAAGAATGGGACGGGTTCAATGAGTGTGCTCTTAAGTAGTATAAACTGGTGTTATTTCACTAAACATACTTCGGTATTTTGATGATTTATGGAGTTCTACTAATCCAAATGGGATGAAGAAATTGTTGGTTAAATACCTAGGGATTATCATGAACATGCATTGTGCATAATTCATTTCATACATGTGCATTATCGAATATTTATAACTAAGAAAATTGTGATATTGTGTATATTATTTGTCATAAAGGAGCAGCTGGAACGTCAACCTCCTGACATTGCCGGATCTTCCAGGCATTAGCTTCTGGAGCAACCTGTGAGTAACCTAGACGGTCTCACTCAATTAATTATTTGCTTTAGAATATGTATTAATGTGGTTCGATTGTGTTGATTCCGGACAATGAAGGTCCGGTGATTCTAATGTATGAATGAGTTATTTTAAGTGCTCCTTGAATGTGAACATGACGAAATAAGTGATTCAAAATGTGAGGGTTTTGAATATGCGTAGGAACGCAGAAATGTGCTTAGCAGTTCTGTTAAATGTCCGGCTAAGGTCTGACAATGAATGTGATTTAAATGTGAACGTGCATCCATGTGATTGACTGAGGTTATGTTATGTGAAACATTCATTTCATGAATGCATGACAGATAAAGGAAGTTATGACCAGGATAAGGCACTTAAAGTTCAAAATGTGATTAGAGCCTCGAGCTCGATTGTGAATTTACCCGGTATCCACTAAGGGATATAGGACAGATTATGCTACAGCTCGGTCATAACGACAATGATAAATGAAAGTGAGTCTCACGTGCATTGCAATTCTAATTGATATATGCATTTTGTATGAATGATATGATCAATATGATTGTTCTAAAGGTGAGATATGATACATTATGATTATGCAATGATGTAATTAATATGTTATGTGTAATGATGTGATGCATGAATTGAGTGAACCATCGATGATGGGTACCTTATTGAGTTCGTAAAACTCCCCAAAGTTGCAACGTTGTCTTTTTAGGACCGAGAGACGACTCTAGGTACTAAGAGGCTCTATCAACCGTGTAGATTGTGATTGGTGAGAGAGGTCATGGCTCAAAGGTCGGTCAGCTGGGGTTCTTTTGGGTGGCTTAGATAGCTTTGATGCACTTTCCTCATTCATGTAGTACTATTGTATTAGGTTTTTGATGATGTGCATATGGATAATGTTGAAAGATAATGTAGTCATTGATTTTGTTAAATGAAATGAGGAAAAAGTTGATTTTAAAAATATTGTGATTCTCTTATGCTGCTTTACAAGTGAATTTAATACCATGCCATATGAAGTGATTGTAGTGATCGAACGTAGCTCGCCCTTATCGTAGGTTATGTACCAAAATGACCTTCGGGCGTTTCGGTGTATATCATGCGGTAAGGGGGTGCTACAGAAACCTTTTGCTACGATTATGAGAATTGTCGCCTAAGGATAAACATTTTGCAACAAAATTTCTAAACCATCACAAAAGGTTACACATTTTGCAACGATTCATATAAATCATTGCTAAAGACCTCAATTTTGCAACAATATCGTAAAACGTCGCAAAAACCTTTACTTTTGGTGAAGAATTTTGAAATTATCGCCAAACACTGACTTTTAGCGACAATTTTCAAATCATCACCAAAAAACTTATCTAAAAGCTAGTTTTGCTGTAATGTCTTCTAGAAACAATGTGTGTGGATGCAAAATCCAACACGAAAGTGGAATATCAGGTCCTTGCATTTGCTACTACTGAACTTATTTGGTTGCAACAATTGCTTTGAGGGTTGTTCATCATATCAAACGAGCACCAATTCTACTTTGTGACAACATTAGTGTGAAATATATGGCAAATAATCTTGTATTTCATGATCATTCTAAACATATAGAAGTTGATTATCATTTTGTCCGAGAAAAATTTGAACGTGACGATATTCAAGTATTATATGTACCCTCTCATGCATAGGTTACTGCTTTATTTACCTAAGACCCACAAAGTGTAATTGTTGCAGTTGAGAAATTGTTGGCATATATTGTTAGTGTTTATCTTAAATAAGATTTATAAATAGTTCCTTTTCATTGGTAGTAAAGCAACACAACTAGAAAGCTACTTCTAACATGTAATACAAAGATATTATATATTCTTTCATTAAAAGAATAAGATAATGAATTATGTAATTTCTGATAAAAGGCGTATATGTTGCAAATTTATGTCACTTTTGTGAAAATTAAAGAGAAAGTATAATCTGATATCTTAGTTTAAGTTAAAAATAATATTCTTATTTACAAACTCATTTGAAATTTAGATTATAATAATCTTATATACTATTAAGATTTTAAACCACTTAAATTATTTTTCTATAGAAAAATAGCAATTGCTAATAATTTAAAATTAAATAATAAATTTAATTTGATTAATATTAATGAATTCACCTGTGGCACCCTAAAATTTTTAAACCACAATTTAGCCAAATTTTGTCACAATTACATTATTAATTATCAAAATCTTATTAGTCTCAAAAATGATTTTTATCAATCACAAAAAATTATCTAAACAAGCACAATCATTCCAAACTATAACATACAAAAACTTATGTAATAAAACAACTGTACTCAATATAATCTGTTAGTCTCACCTAGACTCCACATTATCAATCGCATCCATTGGGAATATTGACAATCTCTCTATCTACTAAAAAAATAGCGACAAGAAGTGAGTTGTCTTCTCAATAGAGTAACTTGACCGTACCCTTAAAATTAATTAACTCAATTTATGTTGAAAATAATCAAATGATAAAGGGTAAGTTACAAAAATACAACTTATCTCAATTTTGCAACTCTAGCGTAAACTATGACGCTAAAATACTTGAACTTTCAATTTATTGCGAAAATAGCCCGACGTTAAGTTTTCCATTAACATTGCTGATGTGGCTCTCCGCATCAAACACTAAGGCAATACGCCTTAGGAGGAAGGTTAGCTGAATTATACACATAAGAGAGGCATGCAAAAATACTAAGGCAAAGATGGGTGAGCGGGATCAGACTTGGTGCAAATTTTGGTTGAGTCTTGGACCTTGTGGAGATTGACTCGACCCAGGCTAAAGACTTGATGGACTAAGGACTTGGCCCATGCTCAGATGAATGGAACATGACTAGCGGACTTGTTTTGGGAAGCATTGGATTAGGCTAGTGTGCTAAGTGGGCTTTGGCAAGATCACTCTGCATCATCAGTGGATAGAGATCGTGGGAGTTGTAGTGGGACTCAACATTTGAAGATAGTAAAGATCTTCAAGGATAAGGATGCTAGTTTCCTATTTAAATGTAAACTTAATATTTATGTTATCTTCTAGATTCTATCTTATCAGTTAGAGTTCTATTTGGATGGGGGTGTCATCTAATTGGTCCACATGATGTAATCTGATAGAGATAAACGTGATCTTAGCACGATCTTAGGCAGTTCAGTTTAAATGGGATTCTAAATGTGACTTGGCTTCCATGTTATGGTGCCTATATATAGCTTATTCAAGTTTTGCCCTCCTCATTCAATCAGAGAGAGTGTTCCTTATATTCTTTTGAGGGAAAGTAATATAAAGGTTGGGTTTACTGTATCTCTCTTGTTCCTTGTTGCCTTTATTTTCTTATTACTTCTATAGCATTGTTTCTTCGAGTGTGCAAGGTAAACACTTTAAGGTTCGTTGAAGGCTCAAGTCTTGCTTAAGCAGACTTAAGTGAGACTGTCGTGCAAAGGGTGCTGGCGATCAACTTCGATGAAAGTTCAAGTCCCAAGATGACCTTTGCATCAATTGGTATCAGAGCCAAATTTTGGGATGGCAGTAGGCAACTTGACAAAACGAGTGACTAGGGTAGAGGCACTCATTGTACCAATTCCTGCTAGAGAGAAGGAGGTCCCATCCTATCAATCGCGATTCAAGATGATGGAGGATCAAATTCAAGAGTTGCAATAACAGATGATGGATTTGTTGAAGGCACACGAGGAGGCCCAGTTCGAGATCACAGTGATGAGGCGTGCCATTGCAACAGATATTTGTCGTGCGGAAAGCTCGTCACCAAAATCTTTAGCGGTAAAGGCACGTAAACCTAAGGTGTTCGAAGGCGTGCAGGACGCCAAAGTGCTTGAGAATTTCTTGTGGGATATAAACTAGTACTTTATGATTGTGGAGGACGAGGAACTCTGTGAAGATCAGTGCGAGTATAACTCCCATGGATACGTGGGAGCTCATGAAGAAGGAGTTGAAGGATCAATTTCTTCCGTTGAATACCTCATGGCTTGCGAGGGATGCCTTGAAGAAACTAAAATAAGAAGGTTTGGTAAGAGACTATGTTAAGTCTTTTAGTTCTCTATTACTTGATAACAATCGTGGATGAAAATGGAGTTGCGGAGGCAAAATATGAAGGACGTGGTGTTAGTGCAATCGTGGCCACTGATGCCTTGGTGGACTTTCGAGTGATGAAGGAAACTAAGGCAAACTCCTCTAATTCTATGGAGGGAAAAGGCCATACTCAACAGGAGAATACCGAGGGGAAGAAGAAGAACAATTCCAAGAAGGGAGACTTTAAAGGGAAAAGCAAGCAAAATGGTGGCTTCGAGAGTGGGGAGACGTCCCCAAAAAGGGAAAGGTTGCTTATTATCTATATAGTGGATCACATTATGCAAGAGAATGTCTAAGGAAAGAGAAGCTAAATGCCTTGATAGCCGAAGAAAAGGGAGAATGGATGATGCAGCGCTAAATCTAATTGTGTTAATGAATCCGGTTAGAAAAGAACCTAATCCCTATGATGACCTAATGTATATGAGATATAAGTTAATGGGATAGAGGTGACCGCGATGGTAGATACGGGTGCATCACATTCCTTCGTGGTGGAAATGATGGTGCGCAAGTTGGGGCTTAGAGTGTCCAAGACCCCAACAAAGTTAAAAACCCCTACGGTTAAGGCACAAGCGATGATGGGACCTGCTTACAATGTCCAATGAGCATAAGGAGTTGGCATGTCAAGATGAATTACATGGTCATACCACTTGAGGATTTCAAAATGATATTGGGGATCGACTTCCTTAAGGCATCAAAGACGATTTTGTACCCAAGTTTGGGAGGTATGATGGTTATGCGTGAAGAAAAATCCTTCTTTGTTAATTGTTATAGATTCTTTGGTGGGACAAAGGAGGCTACAACACCGATAGCATAAGTGTCGACTATGATCATTGAAAAGGAGCCAAACTATGCTCGAGAAAGCTTGAAATAAAAGGCAAGTAAGGAGCATATTATTGCCAAAATCACGAATGATCAAGGTGATAGGGAAAGCTCAGCGAATGGAGCTCTTCTCAATATATCTTTGGTAGGCGCGATAAGCCTTAAGAAGGCGAGTCCAAGTGGAAGCAATGACAACCCTGAGGGATTGGGAAAATGGTACGTGGGTGAAGTGCCAGTCGATATGAATACTTGCTACCGTCTTTAAAATCTAACTAAGGAGTTTTTGAAAAAACCACTCGTGGAGGAGTACCAACAGACTAATTCGATGAGGGCGTTGAATCCATCTAATGGAGGTGGTTTGTTAGACCCTTAAACTTCGGGGCACTTCTCAACAACCTTCATGATGTGCCTTAGGAGGAAGATTAGTTAGATTACATGCATGAGGGAGGCATGTGAAAACAATAAGGCAAACATGGGCGAGTGAGATCGAACTTGTTACAAATTTGGTAGAGTCTCGGACCTTGTGACTCGACCCAGGCTAAGGACTTGATGGACTAAGGACTTGGCCCATGCTCGAATAAATGAACCATGACTAGCAGACTTGTTATGGGAAGCATTAGATCAGGCCAGTGTGTTATGTGGTCTTTGGCAAGATCACATTGCATCATCAACGGATAGAGATCGTGAGGATATCTTGGATGATGTGGCGACAACTAGGAGTTAGAGTTGTAGTGGGACTCAACATCTGAAGATAGTGGAGATCTTCGAGGATAAGGATGTTAGTTTTATATTTAAATTTAAACTCTATCTTTCTGTTATCTTCTAGATTCTATCTTATCAATTAGAGTCTTATTTGGATGGGGATGTCATCTAATTAGTCCATGTGATGTAATCTGATAGAGATAGACTTGATCTTAGCATAATCTTAGGTAGTTCAGTTTAAGTGGGATTCTGATTGTAACTTGGCTTCCAAGTTAGAGTGCCTATATATAGCTCATTCGAGTTTTTCTCTCCTCATTCAGTCAGACAAAGTATTCCTTATATTCTTTTGAGGGAAAGTAATATAAATGTTAGTTTTACCGTATCTCTCTTGTTTCCATATTGCCTTTATTTTCTTATTGCTTCCATAGCATTGTTTCTTCGAGTGTGCGAGGTAAACACTTCGAGGGTTATTAAAAGCTGAAGTCTTGCTTAAGCAGACCTAAGTGAGACTGTCGTGCTAAGGGTATTGGTGATCAACTTCGGTGAAAGTTCGAATCTTAAGGTGACCTTTGTATCAACTACCATATGGCAACTATTTATCCAACTAATTATTAATTATTTTATTAAATTTTAAAACGTAAAACCTAATTACATTCCTTCTCCATTAACCCATTTGATTCCATCTTCAATATATCTTCTCTCGTAACCCATTTCCCATTTGCTTCAATGTTTTTGGGTGACTAAATGAATCTCCCTACAAAGTGCTTAACACAAGTACTTCAATTTGTAAAGTTTCATCCCTCAAAGACTTCAGAATAACCCCAAGTTAGACCTTTCTCTATAGTTTAAACAACCTACCGTTCCAAATAAATAATTCCATATAGTTGACAACTTCGAAAATGAATACTACCTGAAAACCAAAAATGATCATTGTAACATAGAATCTAGAAGCTCTAAAAAGCATAGAAACAGTGAACTAATAATTGCCTTTATTCAAATTCAATAAGGAAAGTTTCACCTCTGTACCAAATCTCTAGGGTACTTGTTAATTTCCAAGGAAAGCTTCTCCATTTCTCTATTGTTGTTACTGGTACTGCCTCTATTTTTGTTATCATATCCCTCTCCTATATATGCAAATCATAAGGGAAAAAATAGAAAAATTAAGGGATAAAGCCAAGTGTTTTAATGGATTCGATAGCAACATCATGCCTTTAAAACAGAACAATAAGAAGAACTATAAGTTAATCAGATTGAGCCAAAACCATGAGGAAAAACCAAAAAGATTTAAACTTTCCGGTACTTATTAAAGATTCCGAGATAAAAATTAAACATGATCCAGCTATTTACACAATATTAAATCAGAAGCAGTCATTTAAACCTATTTCTTCATCATCATAACTGTTTCAAGGATTTATAATGAACACCAATGGCAACCATAATCCATGTCCTCGACTAGCCAAAATAAGTTACCAAGGAAATGGGTTACTAAAGAAGAATTAAATAATGGAGATATAAGTAAATGGATTCAAAGAAGAAAGGTTTTATGTTTTAAAATTTAATAAAATAATTAATAATTAGTAGGATAAATAGTTGACACGTGATAGCCATGTAGAAAATACAAAAATTTGACATGGCAAGCCATATTAGCGATACTAACGAAAGTCTTAACGTTGGGCTATTTTCGCAATAAATTAAAAGTTTGAATATTTTAACGCTACTTTTTAAAGTTTGAGCTAATATGCAAAACTAAGATAAGTTTAAGCTTTTTCTATAATTTACCCAATGATAAAATTGATACATAATACTAAAATACACAAATAATACTCAACTTGTCAACACACTAAACAAACATCCCTAATTTGATTATTATTCATTATTAATACTAATATTATTTCAATTATTTATCATTTATGTTTTATCTCTTTATTAACTGAATTAACTAAGCCCTGCGTAACCTAGTAGTTTTAAATTCAATAGTTTGTCCACCCATCTCTACTCATCATAATCACTCACTAAGTAAAAATGTAATTAGATGTGTAAATATCAATACAGGGTACCTCAATCTCTGAATCTAATTTGGTATCCTGACACTACATCATTACTTAGCCATCAACATAGAGTATCCGTAAGGCTCAAGATACCCTGATACCACTCCAATACGTAATCATCAACGTAGGGCATCCCCGGGACCTAGGATGTCTCAGTATTTGCTCCACAAATAGGTATCTAGCCACAACTCACACTCATCTTGACAACCTATCAATTTATGACCATTAAATATAGCCTATCATAGACAAGCCACAAATTCACAACTTTCACAGTTTAATCTCGAACCATTGTAAACTAGTGTTTATCTAATTTCATGAAAGTGATTTATCTTACCCTTATTTTCTTAAGTATACACATGCACAACTGAAAATTATAAATATCATATGTTTCCCCAAAATATTAGATGATACACATCATAACACCTAATAAAATATAAGCACTAAACATTTTGTTCCTTGTCAATTACTTATTTAATAAATAAAATTCTTACAAAACTCATATAAATTAGAAATCGAAATATTCAATTATTAATCATTAATTTAATTAATTACTAATTTAAAATATGATTTACCATAAAATAATTTATTAATAACAAAACATTCACAATTTTTATGAATCGTACACAAATATAAGGGTACAGTTTAAGCTTATCCTTACCTGATTTTAGGGCTCAACTATTTCGATTGCCCCAATCTACTCTTTAATTCGTCCTCTAAACCTAAAAATTTTAAAAAATCTATTATAATTTTTTAAGAAAAATTTCAAACCCAATTACACTTAATAATCCAAAATTACCCATTTTTACCACTTTATTTTTAATTATTAACAATATCCTTACTCTATCTTACAACCATGATTACTAAAATACCTTTAACTATTAAAAAATTCCTAGTTTACCTGTACATTCTTTTATTATTACTAAAAATAAATTTATAGGACTTAAATTCTAATTTTACCTTAAATATTGACATTTCCTATTTTGTAATAAATAGATCTTAAATTTCTTCTTCTTCATTCTCTCCTCTTCAACTAACTCCTTTTTTTTCTCATTTTTCCAACCACCTTTTCTCTAATTAAACAATTTAGCACCCTCTATATCCCAATATATTAAATCTCTACACTGCCTATCATATAATGTCTCAAATGGTGTCATATCGATGCTAGAGTGATAACTATTATTATAAGCAAACTACATCAAAGGTAGATATTTATCCTATTCACCCTCAAATTTTAGCACACAACCTCTCATCATGTCTCCAATGTTTGAATCATACACTCTGACTGTCCATCTAAATGAGGGTGAAATGCAATACTTAAATTCAAGCTAGTTGCCAACGCAATCTGTAAACTTATCCAAAATTGAGAAGTAAAACATATATCTCAATATGATACAATGGATACTAGAACCTCGTGTAACCTTACAATCTCGTCAATATACAACTTGGCAAGCTTGTCCAAGGAGTATGTCTATTGTATAAGTAAGAAATGAACTGATTTAGTTAACCTATCTATTGTACAAGTAAGAAATGAGCTAATTTAGTTACCCTTTCCACAATCACCCAAACTAAATCATGTCTATATTTGGTCCCTGGTAACGCTACCAAAAAATCCTTTATAATCTTCTCCCACTTTCGCCACAAAATGGCTAAAGGTTTTAGATTCCTTACTAGTGCCTCATGCTCTACCTTGACCTGTTCATCGGTAAAACACCTTGACATAAACTCCATCAGATCTCTCTTCATTGTTAACCATTAGTGATGAGTTCTTAAGTTTTGATATATTTTTATAGTGCCATGATGCATAGCATATGGTGCACTATGAACTTCCCTTAAAATCTCCTCCCGTAGTCCATTTATATCTAGCACACAAATCTGACTTCCAATCACTAACACTCTATCTACTCTCACTAAAAAGTTTGTTTCCCTAACTTGTTACACTTTCTCTCTCTTTCACCCATGTCATATAAGAATCCCAAGCTTATGCCTTTCTGATCCTATCTCCCAAATCCAACTAAACCTGTAACGTTGTCAATAAACCACTCACATAATCAATCACTAATCTTACGTCTGGTGCCTTAACTCCACCAATGGTGTCATACTATGTCTGCTCAAACTAGCTATTACGCTTGAGCTTTTCCTACTCAAAGCATCAACTACTATATTAGGCTTCCCTAAATGGTAATCAATGGCAGTGTTTTAAAAACCAAACCGAACATTGAACTAGTCAAAGAAAAGGTTTAAGGTTTAAAGGTTCGACCGGCATTAAACCGTTATAAAATCGGTATATAATGAATAAAAAAAGTATAAAAATAAGTAAAAATATAGTATAAAAATACTTTATTAAAATAAAACTACACTAATGATACCTATTAATAGATAATAAAATAATAATAAATCTAATAATTTACACTAAAATTGAATCTATTATAACTTTTAAAATAATAATAAAAATGAAAATTTTATTCTATATTATCATTTATTTAAAGACTCATAAATGGTTAAGTATGTTTAAAGAAACTCAATAAAACTCTAACTTTATTTTAACTTCTTTTTTGATGTCCTTTAATCATAATTCTTTATATTTTAAATATTATTTTTGACACATTCTTAAATTATTAGAAGCAAAATTACTTATATATACTAATTAATAATTAAATTTAATAAACAAATTCATGTTAAAATAATAATTAGTTTTTTAATAATTTGAAATTTTTCAATAAAAAGATAAGAAGATAAATAAAGAACTTAAATTTTGACAAATATAATTTTTTAGTTATATTAAATAAATTTAGTATTTTTAAGAATAAAAATAGTAATTTATTTTTAACAATAATAATTTAATAAAATAAAAATAAAAATGATAAATAAAAATTTTGAAACTTAAAAAATATAATTTATTAATAAAAATGTGTGAAAATCAGGGTTTTGAGATCCTTACCATACCAGCTAGATAACAGTACGGTGGAACCTAACCTCGATATTGGCCAAAAATACCAGTCAATACTGGAGTTTTCCGTTGAGCACTGGCCGGTACTCAACGTACTGGAAAATATCTGCCGGATCTGAAAAATTTTAAAAATTTGAGGACCTTTTTGCAAATTTGAAAAATTTTAGCCTAAGACCTAACAAGCTAACACCCACCCACCC
>JANZLX010000211.1:21997651-22012126 GCA_025531955.1 Erythroxylum orinocense | reverse complement strand
TAATCTACGATCGTATCTAGGTTAATTGTTTAATAAGATTGCTAGGATACATGTTTCTAGTCAATACAATTAATAGAGAATTCCCTCAATGAATGTTCATTAATAATTATAATTTTTCGTCGAGGATCCATAATAGCATGGTAACATCGGTGATCGAAACCAAGGTATTTTCCCATTGATTTTTCAGACTTAATTATTATTTTAATTTGCAATTTTCCTTTTTGATTTTTATTATTATTTCAGTAAGTAACAAAAACCCCCCGTTTCATTATTTGTGTCGTTTGAATTTGTGATTTTCATAATCGCAAAATTCTTCATGGAAACGATATCCACTTACCGCTACTACATTAATTTGTTTTAACGGAAGTGAATTTTTTTATATTTGGTTGCAGGCGACAGCATCACCAGTGGACAACCCAAAAACCCGAAGCTATAACCCGAAGAGCGAAGACCCAACAGTTTCAAAAAAAATAGGGTCTGTTGATTATGTTTTGTTGATCTATTCTATTCTCTATTGTTTGGTGTTTACAAAAATTGCTGGTAAACCGTAAACCTAAATTACAATTTTTTGTGTTGTGGATTGGATTGGAATTGGATTTATGTAATTGTGTTGATGAATTCAGGAGTTGGGTTGGTTGTCCGTGGGTGGAGGACCTGGAGGTTGAAGTTGCTGTCACGGTTTTGGAATGGATTAGTGATTGTTTTGTTTTGGAATGAAATTGTTTACAGTGGATTTGTGTGTATGTGAAATAAATTGGTTTGAATTTAATTTTGGAATGGAATTTTTGAAGTTGAAATTGTTGGAATGAAGAATACCATGGGGTTTTGTTATTTTGTTATAAATTTCTAATATGAAAATTAGAATTGAAAATTTGGAATTAAAAATGGAATTGTAAAATAGGGTTAGTATGTAATTAATTAATTATGTATTATGCACAGCCGATTGTTAAAACTTAAAATTGAAAGTTGATAATTAACATTTAAATTTAAATGTAAAATTAATAATCAAATGCGAAATTGATAATCAATTGTAAACTAGTAAAGTATACAGTACAACTGTACAATATATCAATGAACTATTTTGTACATTTTAAAAATTTTAGGTACTATTTCATAAATTTAAAAAATTACCCAAAATGGTATCCGGTACTGACTGATATCGGTACAGTTTCATTTTAGAACTCAATCCGGTACTAAGCCCAATACAATAGTCATAACTTTGGTGAGAATTGAAAAGAAAAAAAGATTGATTAAAAATTAGTTAAAAATCTCAAACTTTCTTTAAATCAAAACTCAAAAAGTAAGTGCGTTTAACTTACGTGGAGGAGGAAGATACTCATGGTGGGTCCCACACATAGATCCCTCACTTTCAAACCATTAAAGAAGAGAGGGGAAGACATCCTGGTGGGTCCCGCATAATTCAAAAAGGTGATTAGATTATTAAACTGTTTGTTAAAAATTACACAGTTTTCTAAAAAAACCAACCGATTTTTTATCACAAAGGTTATATAATACAAACCGGACCTAAAATCATGCCGGTTAGTAATTTTTTAGTCGAACCGACCGTTTCGATCTGGTTTTTAAAACACTGATCAATAGTACAATCAGAATCCTCCAACAACTCAATCCATATTCTTTGCCTTGAGTTCAACTCCCTCTGCGTTACGATATTGTTGAGGCTTTTGTAATCTATAAGGATTTGGAATGTCTCCCTATACAAAAAATATCTGCAAATCCTAAGAGCATGCACAATTATCATAATTTCATATCATGCATATAATAGTTCAACTCATACGATCTCAACTGACAAGAATCATACTCTATCACTTTCCCGTGTTGCATCAATACACACCATAAACCTACCATTAAAGCATCAATATACACCTCAAAACTTCCTCTACTCGACGGTAATCCAAAATTGGGCTAGAAGTCAATCCCTACTTAAGTTCCACAAAACTCTTCTAGCACCGCTCGATCAATTGAAACTGATCTCCTTTCTTTAGTAGCTTAGCCGATAGGTTACCTATCATAAAAATTCCTTCTATAGATCTTCAATATTACCCACCAAGTCTTAGAAAACTCCTTACCTCTAATGTATTTCTATGTGGCTCCCACTCTATAATTGCCTTTACCTTAACAGGATCAAGCATCACTCCCTTTTGGGACACCATATGTACAAGAAAAACTACATGTTCCATTCAAAATTCACACTTACTCAATTTGGCATGCAATTGTCTCTTCTTCAAAATATCTAACACGGTACTTAAATATTGCCCATGCTCCTCTTTACTCCCTGAATATACCAATATATTACTGATGAACGCTATCACAAACTGATCCAAATACTCTTAAAAAGTCATATTCATTAATGTTATAAATGCAATTGGTATATTAGTCAACCCAAAAGGCATTACCAAGAACTTATGATTGTCATATCAAGTACAAAAAGTTGCCTTGGAATACTTGACTCAGTTATTCTCAACTGCTAGTATCCCAATCTTAATTCAATCTTGGAAAATATGACATCGTCCCTCAACTGATCCAAAAATCATATATCATTGGCAATGTGTAATTGTTCTTTAATGTTACCTTGTTTAATTGTCAGTAATCAATGTAAAGTCTCATACTGCCATCCATTTTCTTCAAAATAATGATCGAGCTCCCTAGGATAATATACTTAGTCTAATAAAGCTTTTTTTCAAAACAACTCCTTTAACTGCTTTTTCAACTCCTGTAACTCAACGATAGTCATCCTGGAAGGTGTAATCAAAATTGGTACAACTCCATATATAATCTCAATAGTGAAATCTATCTTCCATCAAGGCGATAAACCTAGTAAATCATTTAAGAATACCTACAAAAATTCTCTCACCACAAGAATATCCTCTAACCCAGGACCAAGACTCACTTCTCTCATATCTGTAATATGAGTTATATATGCCTCATATTCATCCAACATTAGCAATCTAGAAGTGGTGGATGAGATCATACATGCTGGAACTACTCTGTAACCCCTATAAATATCACCTTCAGATTTTTCCAAGACTCTATCATCACCTCCTTTACATAACAATCTATTACATCTTGATGTTGTGCCAATCAATTCATCCCAAGAATCACATCAAACTCCCATTTAAGATAGTCATCCTGTAAGGTGTAATCAAAATTGGTGCAATTCTAGATATAATCTCAATAATAAAATCTACTTTCCTTCAAGCGATAAACCTAATAAATCATTTAAGAATGCCTACACAAATTCTCTTACCACAAGAATATCCTCTAACCCAGGACTCACTTCTCTCATATCCGTAATATGAGTTATACATGCCTCAGATTCATCCAATATTAGCAATCTAGAAGTTGTGGCTGAGATCATACATGTCGAAACTACTCTGTGACCCCTATAAATATCACCTTCAGTTTATTCCAAGACTCTATCCTCGCCTCCTTTACATAACAATTCATCCCAAGAATCACATCAAACTCCCTCAAATCCATCACGATTAAGTAGTTGGCAGCTCTACTACACCAATCTTAACTGGCATCCCCCTTCTCTCATTAATCACTACTACACAGTCTCCCACTAACAACCACACTCTCAAGTCATATCCTAATGGACTAACCTCCCCTAAAACTTCAAAGGCAAGCTCTAAAGAGATGTAAGAATGTATAGATCCTAGGTCTACTAACACATAAGCCTCAATATCAAATAATGAAATTGTCCCTTAAATGACGTCATGGGTTGTGAGTGCCTCCTCTCTCCTCAGATGGTATATCCTTGTCTAAGTTTAACCATGTATAATACCTATAACCATTTTCGATCCCTATCCAACTCCTCTACTAACCTATCGACTATCAATTCTACCTGAATCAAAAGCATACTGCTGGACAACTCCTCTATAAATGCCCCTAATCTTCACAAATATATCATGTCTGACTGATCCCATTAGGTCTCTAATGTTGTCTTTTATGAACTCTCCCACAAGTAGCATAACTATCTACCCCTCTAGCTCCTCTATTAAAAGGTGCTCTGGACTTTTGATTAACTCCTCTGTCTAATTCAACATATGGTGTACTAGCAGTGCTATGCTATCCTAAATCCCTATTAGCTCCCTGATATTCACCAAACCTATAGAAACTACCACCTCTGTTTGATGTAACACTGGCTTTCCTAGATCCTCCTGCACCAATATATCACAAATAACTAGTTCCCCTCTTTAACAAATTGATTACCCTCTCTATATTAACTCACCTCTTTAGCTTTTCTCTCCTTTTGTCCTGTTATATCACATACTCTATTCTGAGTGCAATCACCAATAATTTCTTAAAACTAAAAATAACAACTCCTAAACCCAAATGAATTTCAGTCCCTTAAATTGGTAACATATATCCTTTGTATTTGCCACAACCTCCAATGCATACTTAGACAAAGGCAGAAAGAGAGCCCCATACTCTGCCACGGACATCTCCTTTGTCTAAACTAGACTCATAAACTTTATCTTCTTAATATCTTAATATATATGTGGAGTGTATTTGTTTCTAAACTCTCTATGGGACTCCTACCAAGTCATCTCCTGTGACTCGTAAGATCTCTTCATTGACCTCCACTAAGTTAGTATGTTGCCCCAGAATAATGAAATAATGTACTACAACCTTCTTTCTAAGGTATACTCCAAATGATCTAAAACTAACTTTTTCTGTTCCAATCATGCCTAACCTCCTCAAGATTAATAATGCCTCGAAACTTTGTTGCACCCATCTTACAAATTTGCTAATAATTACGGTCCACGCCAAAATCACCTTAGGCTGGAGCTGTTGTAACAATGTATTGCATCATCTGAGGTGGCACGGGCATCTTTCCTCTACTCGATTCGCTCCAACATCTCCCTGATCAGGCACATCCAGAGCATAGGATCAAATCGGTCGATTCTTCAGTTAACTTTGGCCCACTAATAATATCTCATGAAACCATCCTAAATAAGACAAGAATATATGATCAGTTTTCCCTAATTCACTTAATTTGTCCCCATAAATGAAAACCCACTTTAATACCAACTAAATGTGACGCCCTGAAATTCTTAAACCATAATTTATCCAAACTTCTTACAATTACATCATTAATTACCAAAATCTCATTAGTCTAAAAGGTGATGCTCGTTAGTCACAAAAAAATTGTCTAAAAAAGAATATCCATCCCAAACTATAACATTCAAAAGTATATATAATAAAACAATTATATTCAATTTGATCTATTGGCCCCACCTAGACTCAACACTGTTAATTACGTGCACTGAGGTTATCAACAATCTCTTTATCTCTTTAAAAAAATTTAGTGACAAGAATTGAATTACCTACTTAGTAAGGATAACCTAATCGTACACTTAAAATCAGTTAACTCAATATATGTTGAAAATAGTCAAATGATAAAATATACATATAATACTAAAATACACAAGCAAGACTCAGCTTGGCAAGTCACTAAATAGACCTCCGAAATTTTATTATTACTCATTGTTAATAATAATACTATTTTAAACCTAGTAGGCTTACATTCAATAATCTTTCGACTCATCTCAATTCATTATAATCTCCCAAAAAGTGGAAACCTAATTGAATGTGTAACTATCGGTATAAGGTATCTTAATATCTTAATCTAATATAGTACCTTAGTACTACTCAACTCCTTAACTATCGACACAGGATATACCTAAGACTTAAGATACCCTGGTATCACTCTGGTACCTAACCATCAACACAGGACATCCCAGGATCCAGGATGCCTTGATACCTACTCCACGGACAGGTACCTAACCACAACTCGCTTGTATCTCAACAACCTATTAATCTATGACTATCAAATATAGTCTATCTTCGACAAACCACAAATTCATAATTTCAATAATCTAAACCATTATAATCCAATCTTTATTTAATTTCATGAACGTGATTTATTTTACCATAATTTTTTTAATTATACACATGCACAACTAAAAATTATAACTATGATATGTTTCCCCAAATTATTAGGCAATACACATCATAATACATATCAAAATATAAGCATTAAATATTTTTTACCTTGTCAATTATTTATTTAATAAATAAAATCCTTACAAAATTCAAGTATGCAATTATTAATTATTTATTTAATTAGTTACTAATTTAAAGTATTATTTACTGTAAAATGATTTATTAATAATAAAAATTCACAATTTTTATAAACCACGCACAAATATAAAGTTATAGGTTAAGGTTATCCTTACCAGATTTTCAGACTCAAATATTTTGATCGGTCTAATCTACTTCATAATCTATCATTTGGACCTAGACATTTACAAAATTATATTATATTATATTTAAGAAAAAATTTTAACCTAATTACGCTTAATAATAAAAAATTACCCCCTTTTACCACTTTATTCATAATTATTAGCAATTTATCTTACTACCATAATTACTAAAATACCCTTAATTATTTAAAAAATCTTATTTTACATATACATTTTTTATTAATACTAAAATGCCCTTCTAGGCCTTAAATTCTTATTTTACCCTTAAATATTTATGTTTCCTATTTTGCATCTTAATAGCCCTTAAATTTTTCTAAAATTATCTTCTTCACCCTTTCCTCTTCACATAGCTCCTCTTTTTCTCATTTTTCTGGCCACCTTTTCTCCAATTTGTTTTCTTTTTAATTTCACCAAAATTGTTATCACAAACAATCACAACATAATTCCAACTAAAAATTAGTTTCGGATGATTAAAAATGAGGATGGAATTTAGATAGAAATCTTACCTACTTGAAGTTTTATTCCATTTCTATAAATTTTTGGGTTATTAATCTCCATAATTTTCTTTTTAATCTAGTGCAAAACAAACAAAATGAGGAAATATACAAGAAAAGCTTCAAATACAAGAGAAAGATGATATTTTTGTATACTTACCAACTGAAAAAATAGAGAAGAAGAAGAAGAAAAGAGTTTTTTTCGTTTGTTTTTCTTCCTGACTTGCTTGCTACATTTATATCTCTAGTACTCCTCTCTTTAAGCTTTTATTAACGTTTGGGTTTATGGACCTTACGTCACTTATTTTAACCATCCGTAGTTAACAAATCCAAAGATTTAGAGGAGTCTTATATAATTTTTGGTTCAATCCGCAATTTGAACCTCTAATCTTTAGTATTTGACGACTCTTTAGGGCACTCCGGCAAGGGCTCAAGTCAGAGTATCAGTAAAAAGCAATTGTATTAATAGGCTAAATGGTATTTGTAAAAGGAATGAGGGTTGGAAGTTGGAATTCAGGAAAGAGGCCAAAGTCCAGAATAATTATATAGTGCGCCAATCACCATCACCCCTGACTGGCTGACTGAACATCCACAATTTGGGTAAATGAGAAGACAAGTACTGGGACTCAACGGAGAGCGAGAACACTTCACGAGTAGTGTCTTCAACTTTTAGGACCATCACAAATGGGACCAACTTAAAGGAGTATAGGTTAACTAGCTGAGATAAGATACACAACCACAGGGTTTGTGATAGGTTTTCCTTTCCTTGGTCGAGAAACACTCGGCCAACCAGCCCACTTGAGATGCCCCCAAATTATTCTAAAAATCATATTTTCTGTTTCATATATATATATATATATAATTTTGTCTAGACTTAAGTCTAATGAATTGTCAGCTTTCGGGTACAGTGTCACTAGTATCAGCCCACCGGGCACATGCAGGCCCCTAATTCACCTGTTTTAATATGCGTATTAATTGCTTGGACTGACATGTCAGATCCCGCTTCGAGCACACATACTAACCCACTTTCGGCCCGATGCGTCCTTCTAATGACAAAAATGACAGAATGTCGATGCCAAGTTAAGAAGACAAATTAATAAGATAGATACAATTTAATATAACATTTGTGCATAATCTTACAAAAATCAGAAATAACTTGTGAGTAAAGCATACTTTAATTAAGATTATAAGACAAATGTGTTGGTAAATCAAATTAATTACAAATTTTTTTAATTGTGCTTTTAAAAGCCAAGATCACTTAAAATTTTATAAATGATTAACATATAAATCAAAAGAAAGTATAAATGGTAATTCTTACCTTATTCTAAAATTTAATCATTTTCTTATCTTATTGTATTTTACAAGCTATTTATGAAATTAGCTCATCTCAATCACAGTAATAGCAAAATAGAGAATTATGAAAAAAGTGTTAGCTCGCTTAAAGTTTAACTTTATTTATAATAGTTTTTAGTTAGTATTGTAATTTAATTGAAATTAAATTTTAATAAGAGTTATCTGATTACAAATAATTCTAATTAAATACCAATTATACTCAAATATGAGCCAATATCCTATACTGAACTTTATTTATTAACTCGATTTTAATCATAAAATTCTCAAACTTTGCAATCGAGTATAACTTGATTAAAACACTTTTTTCTCTTTAATCCATTCCTGAGTGTGACTAACTAAGTTTTTAAATATGTTGGCAATAAATATAAATTATTACCTTAAATCATATTTAGGATTAGATAAATAAAGCTCTTTTAATTTATCTTTAATTTTTTAATCAAATAATTTATATTTATAAATTAAGGTTGACACATAGTAATATGTCGTGACCATCTAAATATTTAAAAATGTTAAAATTATTTTGACTAACCTTTTCATACATAATTTTTTAGTTTAATCCTTTTAACTTATAATCGTTCAATTAAACATAGATTATGTCAGTAATATTTACTCTCTTATAATATTATTTCTCCAATATTGACATTAGTAAGATTAGACCTGGCCTTTAAAAAATATGATTGGAATTAAATAGATTTAAGATGTTATATTATTTAGTGATACCATAAGATAATTTAGAATAGATTTAGTGGCGGCTTTTTTGTATTGGACTTAAATCATATTTTAAATAGGTTGCTAAATTTTTATGTCACAAAACTATAATTAATTGGCTGTAAACCAATAACATTCTCTCCTTTTAAATAGTCTGTCACGAATCGGACCGATCTAACTAGTCAATTGATCAATTTTTATTGATTTAATTAATAACCAGTTTTTAATAATAAACTAGATCGATTACCGATCGGTCCAATTTTCAAACTATGGTTTTACAAATAAGGAAAACAGTATCAAGTCTGGATCTCTCGATATTCTTATCTTTCTCAGACATAATAATTCAATTACTGTACAGTTCGAGGACTATGATGATTGACGAGGTCAATTATTGTGGATTCTGATTTATGACACAAAATCTTCCAACGATTTCAATCATAGAGCTTATGGGCAGATTTTTTCAAAAAAGAAAAGTTGTGTCGTGATTCTTTAAAGTAATTTTTAAAATTATTCATAAAAATTATTTAAATTTCTTTGTACAATTTATATAAAGTATTTATCTAAAATTATAAAGCTAGCCACATTCATCGTTAAGAGCAAAAGGTGCAGGATATGTTAAACAAAAGAATAACTGTTCGACGATCTTTACCTACAAAATTATTGCCAGTTCCATATTGCAATGCTTTAGTTATCCTTGTTCTCGATCTATCTATCTAATATCTTTCTTTAATTATATTTTAATTTTAATTAATTTTTACTATTTTATAACGATATAATATTAATCAAAATTTTAAACTTTAAATCACTTATATTATAGATTTTAATTTCTTATTAAAATCTTATTATGCCAGTTTGAAATTTCCATCGTACACTTAGAAGGAGGTGGATTCTTCAAAGGATTTACAATATAAATGAACTAATTTAGATACCATATTTAATTTTTTTTAAGTGAAAGTATCTTATAATTGCTCTCTTGACATAAAATAAAATGAATGCATTGAAATTAATCGATCAATTGCTTTTACAACTTTTTAATATATTTAATATTTAAATATATTTTGTAATAATATATCAACATATTTTCATTTAATTGGTCTCAATATTTAACATTAATTTATGTTGTAAATTAATGTGGATCTTTCCTTTTTTTAGTAGTAAATAAAAAAATTTAAAGATTATTGCTAATTTATTTTGCCATTAAAAAATGATATTAAAATTGTATATGTTACAATCAATTAAGTATAAAAATTAATTCCTACGTGACAAGATAACAAACAAGCATTTTCTCTGTTTTTATTTATCATAAATCGACATAATTACATGTTTAAGACTGGAATAGGATAGGAATTTGAAAATGTCCAAAATACTTAATTAATTGGCGCCTTCTTGGCCATGGCAGTATTTTGCTAATTCAGATGGTCCAAACATGATTTTCGGAGATAAGTAACCTTTTTCTCCATTCAAATTGGAACACGCGCCTATGTAGGCGATGATAGTATTTTGTATTGAGATTGACAATTCGGAGCTGTTTGTCAATTTCGTTAATACAATATTTTAAATTGAGATTGACAATTTGGAACTATTTGTCAATTTCGTTAACACATATATCAAAAATTATACTTGTATATATATTGCCTGAAAGAAAGTCATTAATTATACGTAATTATTTTTTTTATATTTTATAAAAGACCATTTTTCTAAGTTAAACATATGATATTTTGATTAATAACTTTACCTATTATTATAAAACGCAGCTTTATTAGTTTAATTCCTTAGAGGTTGTTTGAAAAGTCGTGATTTGAATTCAATCGTCAATTGTTTGGAACCAAAACAATGCAACGAATTGAATTCTCGTATGGGTTCAACCCCTATTGTCTTTGTAAATTGAATTCACCCCCTAGTTCAGGTGAATTCAACTACAAAATTCACGTCCCATTGTTTTGATTTTGTTTATTCTGATTTTGATTTTTTGTTTAATAATATAATTTCTGATAACTAAGTATATATTATTAAATTATCTTTAAAATGTATAAATTTCAAATAAAATTTGATTTAATAATTAAAAATATTATTATAATAAAAAGCATCTTATTATTATTATTATTATTATTATTATTATTAAATAGTACTTTTGGAAGTAAAATTCTAAACATGCATACAAAGTCAAGATTGACACTTATTTTGAATAATTAAAATCTATCTAAAATGCTTTTTATTTTGGATAATATTATTTTTTTGTCAGGGATAAATGTGTTATATGAAATAATTGAATTCAATTCTAATCTTATTAGATTTGTTCCAAATAGTGTAATTGAATTCAATTATAATATTATTAGATTTGTTTCAAACAGTATAATTGAATTCAATTCTTATATTACTAGATTTGTTTTAAACAATGTAAATTGAATTCAATCTTACCTTTATTAATGTAATTTAATTTAATTCGTTAATAAATTAAATTCAAAAGTTTCCAAACAAATCTCAAAATGAATTGCATTACACTAATTAGCGAGATCTTTGTACAATTGGGATGGGAAAAGTAAACAGAAATAACATAATGGTCCAATTGCAGTGCAGCTTTCAACTTGCCGACTACAGGCTAAAGTGGGCACAGTGTAGTAAAAGGGGGCCCCGGCGACCACGCAAGGCATGTGCATATCTATAAACTGAACGTAAAAGGAAAAAGAAATATGTTTTCTTTTATTTCGTTGCTATAACTTTATGTTACTTTTATTATATATGCGTACGTATCATTTTAGTTGTTAATCAAATTAGATTGAGTTAATATAAGTATAATTATTAAATAATTGGTTTGCTTTCAAAGTCGTAACGTGACATCTATTATTATATAGGGACACGTGGAGTGGAAGTCCATTTGCTAAAAGGCATCAGCCACGTGGGGAAGGGGATGGGTTCTTTGCTAAAACATCAAAATTCAAAAACAGTCCCCACTTTTCCAATTTTCGCTCAACAGCTTTTTGTTTGTGTCACTCTGGAGGGAAGTCGATTCAGGACATCTAAAAGACCAGCCTATCCAACACAGGCGTAAAACACTAAATATTGTACAGACCCTGATTACCTAATTTTAAACTTCAAACATTAAGGAACAAAAGAGACCCACCGAACGCAACCTCAATTAAGGAAGGTAAGATCAAATTTTCAGGTCCTTATTGTTAGGAGGCAGTTAACCGTCATAATTGGGACCAAAACTTAATAAGCTTCAGTGGCAAGCGAGGTAATCACTAATTAGGTAAGTGATAATTCAATTTTAAATAGGTCCAAAAGATTAAAACCGCGGATTGTTTCAAATCGAAGGCTAATTATAACTAATTAATAATAGTTAGGTTACTCAGAGAGCAGTTAACAGAAAGCTACAGGCCAACTCTAATGGACGCCATAACCACTCTATTGTAATACCTCCTGCCCTTTATATTTGGCTCCTTCTCGTATTCGTAACGATCACATGTCCAAAACGACATCTCTTATGTGCGTAGTGAGCCAGAGAGAAGAGAGAGAAGGCGAAGCTTTGACTTCTCGCCAAATCTCTGTTGCTCTGTTATTCAGACTGCTCGATCCATTGGTTTGTTCTCTGTTTGTTTGTACCTTGGGGTCTGATGTTTTTGGCTGTGACTACGGAAATGTGTGGTGGGTTTGATCCGGAAAAGTTCTCGAGTCAAAAAAGATACGGTTACTACATTTTTATCCGTCTCAACTCTCAAGTTTGATGGCTCCATTTTAGTTGCTAATGCTTCACATTTTCGGTTTTCTCAGAAAAAATGTATAAAACTTCAAAAGATTGCGAGTGTTTCTGCTATGGAATTCTATTTTGAGGGTTGAGGTTAACCAAAATTGAGATTTCTGTGATTGTTGCAGAGTTAAGTTCAAAAATGTTATAAAAAGGGATCGAAACAGCCAAAGGAAAAAGCTTCCCAGTTTGGAATTTCTTCACATGAAAATAGTGAAGATTCTTGGAGAAGTCTGAAACCCTTCCTTGAAAGGGACTCTGAATTCTCAATCACCGAGGTAAAATTGAAAAAAGAAAGGTATTTTTGTTCTTTGTTTTGGTTTCTGGGGTTTCGTTCTGCCGAGAAAGATTTTTAATTTGGAAATGCTCTCAGGTAACATGAGAAGAAGTCTTTGACAGACTGTTACTGGGGACCATTTAGGAAAACTCCAAATTATGCTAAATAATTAGACAAGCACCGTCTGTTTGACTTGCGAATCATAGCTTATGAATTGTCATATGTACTTGGCCATGAATCATGACATATTCTTTAATATAGTGAGAAACGTCTGCAAAAGATATCCGGAATTCTGTCGGTGAATTTAGCACTAACCCATGATTAGTTTGTCGATGTAGATTATTGTGGGTGTTTAAGGTTCACTGGCCCTTGTGTTTTGTAGGTACCACTCAATTGTTTTATTAAACTAATGTCGACCACAACGCATTGACTGGATAAGTAGAGAAAAAGCTGTCATTACTTATGGTCCATATGAAGATGAATTGACTTGCCTGTATGGTATATTCTCTAATTTTGTTCCCAAAACAGGTGAGAAATGGGTGTGGCTTATGAGGAAGAGCCAATGCAGAGGCCAACAGGAGATGTGGAGAAGATTTTTGTTTCAGTTCGTCTACGACCTTTGAGTGAGAAGGAGATTGCTAGAAATGATGTGTCAGATTGGGAATGTATCAATGATACTACCCTCATGTACAGGAACAATCTTTCAGTTTCAGAGAGGTCCATGTACCCAACTGTCTACACATTTGGTGAGAAGTTCTTTGTTTTTTCTTTTTCAAAATTATCGACCAGTTTTACTTATTTCCCTTGTAAACGGCATCTCAATTGTTTATCCTCTGTCTAAGTTTTCCGGTCTTCGTATTCTGTTAGTACTGAAATGATTGATGTCATGTTCTACATTTTGAGGTTTATTTTAGTAGTGTGAATTTTACTTTCTATAAGCAAATCTTTTGGAAGCTGTTCAAAATCATAGGAGTCTTTTCTTTCACTTTTCTATTTTTCTGCCCCTGGGTTGTCTATAATGCTAACTTCTCTTTGGTTTTATTACATTTTTTCTTTCTTTGTTGTTGGTTGCAGATAGAGTATATAGTCCTGATTGCTCTACAAGGAAAGTTTACGAGCAAGGAGCCAAGGAAGTCGCTCTTTCTAGTGTCAGTGGTATAAATTGTAAGTACATATCTTTTTATTAGTTCAATTTGTTTCTTGGACTTCACTTTGAGCTCTATCTTTACCTTTATTTGCTAAACCTTATCAGTTTCCTTATACGTGTATAAACTTCTATAGTCATTGTGGTTATGCTTTTATATTTCCTTATACTTGTTAAATTCATTGTTATATGCAGTGGGGATTTTTTTGTTGATAGAAAATGTCAATACCAAGCCAAGATATTCAAGGTGGGGATAAATTGAAAAAAGGATTCAAGCGGAGTGGAATGATAGAACTCTTGAAATTTTATTCAAAATTTTTGTAGAAGAGACATTAGCTAGAAATCGACCAAATGGTCACTTTAACAAGATTGGATGGAAAAATATAAGTTCAAAGTTTGCTCATGAAACTAAGAAGAACTATGAATACAAACAATTTAAGAATAAATGGGATGGATTGAAAAAG
>JANZLX010000211.1:21977723-21997551 GCA_025531955.1 Erythroxylum orinocense | reverse complement strand
TTAAATAAGTTTATCTTTAAAAAAAAGAGGCGGGTAAAAGGGTACTTGATGGGGGTCAAACCCCCAACAGGTACGAGTATGAAGGTACTAAAAAACTCCCCGACAGAGATGAAGGTTGGGGCAGGTTCATGAGGCGAGTACGGGGGATGACATACCCGTCACATACCCACCCCATTGCCATCCCTAACTTAGAATAACTTAAGCTTGAGCCTAGTTAGAATCTCGATCAATCCAAGCCGATGCTAATTTTTTTAAAAAATTAGGTTTAAGATTCGATCTATCCAAACCTGGTTGCACTGGGCCCAAATATTAACCCTAATCTCCACTCATGTCGTCAACATGTGAACATCGATCCAAATGTCATCCCTAGTCTCGACCCATGTTACCAACACGTGAACATCGAAACTACAGGTAAGGCTGCGTTCATGATATTGAACTGTCATATAAAGAGAGTTTTGTGGAAATTGTCATATAAAGAGACTTTCAGCTTACCAAAAACAATTTTAAGAAGATAATTACTCTAAAGTCACGATATGATAAAATTTGTATGTGTTAACAAAATCGGTTTGAAATCAATCCGATCTAAAAATAACAACTCAAATTGATTGAATTTTCAATTAAATTTAAGTTCGATAAATTAAAGATATTTTTTAAAATAAGGTTATTTTAATCTTCAAATTTATGATTAAATTGATAATATTTTAGTTAATTACATCACTATCTTGTTTTTAGATTAATATAAACTCGTATAATTTTAATTTAACTAAGTTTCAATTTGAGTTCAAATTAACAATTATCGTATTTAATAACGATTGATTTTATTATTATCTCTAATTATTATGAGTATTTTTAAAATAAATATTAAAATTTTTAAAATATAGAAATAAAACTGGGTACTATCAAGTTTTTTTAAAGTCTGTTTTATTACAGAACTTCGAATTAAATATAACGATAACGATGATTAAAAAAAAAAGAAGTGAAGATAAGGCTCGCACATTCTATAGCATAAAACTGTGCATTCTACAGATGAGTTGAGAGATTGACACCAGAGGACATCATTCACCACCTAATCATCCCTTGACACAAATACATTGGATCTAACTTCCTATTTGTCCGATAACACTAAAGATATTAGTATTAAGACTCATGACCTGACATAGCAAGCCATGATGTTGAAGAATCATAGTGATGTTGAGTTCTGCAAAAAAGGAAACTTGCTCCAGACAATTTGCTGATGATATCACTAATGAAAAAGCTCTTCATTTTGCGACAGTTTAGAAAATATTCTAATATATGTATTTTTAAAAAAAGTTATTTTTGTGATTTGAACATGTAATTTTATGATAACGATTTTAGATTATTGTTTTTTTCTAATAAATACAAACAAGCACATGTTAAAGGTAAGTTTAGATGGGGTATTCCATATTCAATTTGCATATGGAGTAGCTTAAATTAGTAAAAAATATATACCTATTTTATCTCAGAACAAGAGAAAGGACAAATCAATGCTGCTACTTAATTTGTGGTAAATAATTAAATATTAGTATATGTCATTTTTTTATCACCATTTTGTCTTTATTTTGCATATCATGACTCTTAGCTATATATTTGGATATACTAAGAAAGATGTAGAATCTAATGAGGCTAATATGAAATATTTAATCATAGTCAGGGTAAGTTCTTTTATTCTAGTTCATGGTTTCTCTTAACTATATGGTTTGTCTGAGAGAATATCGAGCTTCAAGAAATAGTGAATGATCTTATCAATACACAAAAAATTGGATAGAAAGTTAAAGTATAAGACAAGAAGTTTAAAAGATTAAACCTACATTAGTTAGTCTTAAAATCGATTAAATATCGAATGAAATTGATGAATTTGAATTGAAAGAGATTGTCTTTATTATTGAAGAATTTGAAGTTTAATTAAAAATTGTTAAATAAAAATTAATTGATTTATTTTAGTTTAAAAAATTTATTAATTGGTCAATTTTTATAAATTAATAAGTTATTATAAACTATAGATCAATTAATTTTCGTTTAACAATTTTTCAATTAAACTTCAAATTCTTCAATAAGTAAGAACAATTTATTCAATCATATTTCAAATTCTTTAGTTTTATTCAAATTTTAGCTGATTTTATGACGGTCTAATACTGGTTAAATATTTTAAACTTTAAACCTCTTATTTTATTGATTTAACTTGATAAAGCAAACACACCTGAGAGATAAGAGATAAGGCTTTGTTAAAGTTTAAAACAGTAGGAACATATCAAACAATAGAAGTCAGTAAAACGACATGAGCTTGCAAGACGATATAAGTCTGTTAAACGATAAATCCTCTCAAAACAATTTAAATTAAAAGGTTTCTGTTAAAATTAAAAGGAAATTATTGCATGTTGAAAATAAAAGAAGCCTATTATAAAAGTGAAGGAGTCTTTTTCTAAAATGTACACATACATAATATCATGCGAAAATTGAAAAGTTAAAATATTTTTTAAGGTTCTTCAATTTTCAAAATTAGTAGTATTTGGTTAGACTCTACAAGCTCCCAACAAATGAAAATGTTATTTGCTCGATATGAGCTTCAATAATTTCTCTCAAGAAAAATTTTGACCGTCTAAAATACAAGAGATTTGATAACTGTTAAGATAATATATACATTTTAATTAGACATATAAAATCTTAATTATAGTGGGGTTAAAAAATACTGTTGGATTTGCAGGTTTTGTGAATTAATGAAATTAAAAAGATGAGATTGTTGCATGTTTGAATTGAAGCGGTTGTTGTGTATTTGAATTGAAGTGGGACTCTTTATGCGCATCATTAAACCAAGGTCGAAGTCCATCTCAGGTTGTCCATCTCAGGTTGGGGGTGTGCGGCTTTTGAGGAAAAGGTGCGCGTTAATTGAAGCTTGAGAATTATAAAGTGCTTGGGTGCATCTGCGGCAATCTAAGACGGTGGGGTTAATAGCTGAACAAATATATTAGTGTGGCGCGTGGGTCAAGTGCTGGTATATGTTTTTTTGTTGTTCTTCAAAGGAAGGGTATTAAGTGTGCTGCTGTGGAGAGATCAGAGAGTTCACTAGCAACTGGGTCAGCAGTAATCATCTTCACCAACAAATGGCGAGTCCTTGATCAGTTGGGTGTTGCTTTAAAGCTTCGACCTTTTTGCCATTACTATTCACACATTATATAATTTTGGATTTGGCAAGGTGGTATCAAGTTATTCTACTATCAACGGCAACTGCTAGTTTTAGATTGGAAGGAAGACGTCTTTGGAGAGTAGGTTGAGTGGGCTGCAGTGTATTGTGTGCGTAAACTGCTGGTGGACTCCTTACGTGGTTGATCTATCGTTTTTGTTTTTTAGGTGCTGGAAAAATATTCAGTTGAATGTATGCTTAATAAAATCGTACAGTGGGCGTAAATTGAAGATTGGAAAAACACAACTGTGCATCTGGTGTCTTGCATGATTTAATTGGAATTGTTAGAAGTTGAAATGAATTAGTTTAACTGGTAGACAAATTTTCAAATATATTTCGGAAAGCTGAAATTATAAGGAAGTCTTTCTTTTATCCCAAGTATATTATTGTTCAGTTCTTAATTGATTAAATCCTTGAGTTACTTGTTTATTGTTTTTTATTAAAAGTTGTTTAGAAAATTCTCTGTTGAACTTAGTACAAGGTGGTCGTACTATTGGGTCTGAAATTCTTTCGCGAAAAATGAAGGTGAAGGATAGTGTCAAGGGTAATGTCGGCTCAGTAAAACCTTGAGTAAATCTATTATATTTTGGTGGAAGTGATTAAGCTAGATAAGGGTCCCGCAGACGTAGGCAAGGTGTGCCGAACTGCGTTATCAAATTTCTAGTGTCTTTATTATTTCGGTTTTGCTTAATATTATTTTGTTCGTGCCAAAGAAATTTACGGAAAGTTTGCTAAACAATTAACACTTTTGATTTTTCAATAACAATACAACTTTAAAGAGTATTAATGCTATTAATGTATTTCAAAGGTCTGGTGTATGTTCCTCATTCGCAAATGCAGTGGCTCTTAACATCTTCTTCAACTAATCGTGATACCATATTTGATAAAATCTTTCAATATTCACGTGTTAATACAAATGATCATATCACGGGTTTATTGTGATTTGTAAGATCCTTCTAGATACTGTGGAATTATTTCTAATAAATCAAGTAAATTCATAAAGAAGATTTCTTTAATAAAAGGAAGTATTTATCGTGTGATTTTAATTCCTTTTGAAAAATATATTGTTATCTATAAAAGGAAATAATTTTAATTTAAATCTTCGATTTAATGATTTAAAAATATATAAAAATTTCAATAAACAATATATATATATATATATATATATATATATATATATTGCTTAAGAGAGTTTAGTTATTATTAAAAGAAGGTTATATCAAAAAAATTTCTTCATTACATAACTATTTCAGGCATAAAATAATAATAAAATAGTACTATAAATAAAATAGTTTATGCTTAATCTAATAAATTTTAGCATTGGTAATTTAAAAAAAGTAAATAAATGAAATAGCTTGCAAACTCACTTCTTCAACACCTTACTAATCAGTATACTTGTCAACAATTAATTCATCGTTGTGAAGATAATTCGGATTATTTTTCAGATGCATATAATAATTTAAATTTGTACATACATTAACGTGTTTATTCTTAATTAATCATTTAAATTTGAAGATAATTGCAATTTTTTCTAATTCAAACCTTTAATTTCTTGATTAAACCATATATATATATATATATGTATATATTAAATTTATAAACATTAATTAAATTATTTTTATTATTTAAAAATACGTAGTTTATCATATTTGGATTAGTTCAATTTTTCTATCTTAATTATCCTATTTCAACCCTGTTTTTATCTAAAAATAATATAAACAAAAAGTAATATTATTTTTAGATAAAAACATGATTAAATGAGGTAGATAATAGGAGCATCAAATTCTTTGTTCTAGTTACTCTATTCTAGCTTTAACATAAATGTATTAATGAGATTTAATGAAACATAATAGCTAATATAATATTCGGATGAGATCCAATGTTTGATGGATTGATCAAACTACTCCGAACCAACGGGCCAATGCAAAAGTCGCGCTGCTAATCAGTATGTCTGCTTGACAAGCAATTCCATTGTCCTGACTATTCAATTGCTGCTTATCGCTGGATCGAGGCTCGCCCTATTAGTATTACTTAATAAATTTTGATAATTTTTTGTTTATTTATGATTTTATAATAACATTATATTATAATTTAAAACTTTTAAAATTTTGGTATTTTAAGTAAATAATAAATAAAAGATTAATGAAATGCGAAGCGAAACATAAAAATTTTAATATATTTAGACTTTACTTTTATATAAATTTTTAGGATATTATAAGATATAGTATTTTTTTGTTTAAAAATCAAAGAAGGAAAACTTTTGTAATGATGACTAAATTACTATTACTCTTTTTTAAAGTAAAGAAGTAAATGAGTATATAATTATTTTATATTTTTTGATATTTTTAATTTATTAAATAATAAAATCATACATTACAAAATTACAATATGTGATAACTAAATAGCAAAAACATTAATCTTGCATAGCTTGTCATGTCAGCCACATTAACATTAATGAGGAATTTAACGTTAAGTTATTTTTGCAAAAAAATTAAAAGTTAAAATATTTTAACGCCCTTTTTTAAAATTTAAACTAGTTTAAAAAAAGTTTATAATTAACAATTGTCTGACTTTCTAGTTTCGGGAGATTGTCGGTTGGAAAATCTTATCTTCTTTTTCCTATTCCTATAGAAAGGATGTGAATGAACTCGATCGAAACGACTTGCTTCTTAAGAGTTTCTCCTTATTTACTTGTAAGAAACTTTAGGAGACATGGTCATAATCTCTAACGTATAGGACCATAAAAGATTACCATTTACAGTTTTTGGTCAATTTAAAGTTTCAGGCGCTGGCCCTTTCCATATTTGTGATAAAAATAATAAATTTAGCACCAGTGATCATAACAAGGGTCAAGCCAAAGAATAATTACAGAACTTTGTTCTTCTGCATTAAAAAAAAATAGTTGAAGCATTGAATAAATTCAAGATCTGATTGATTTGATTAGTTTATGGAACAACTCATAATTCTTTAAGAAGATCCCTTGGCTGCCCATCCATAGTTTATGCGTTAATCCTTAGTAGACAACGATCTGCTTCACTTATAATAATCCATGTATGTATTGATCAGTTCTGATAGTGACATACTATTTTTTAAAAGCTTGTTTAGATTACTGCTAATTCTTCTTTCTGAAAGTGGACGATGAAAGGAATTCAGGAAAGATTTTTTAAATTACTTTCAGGGTTTCAGGAACCTGAGAATTTTACCTCGGGTAATAATTACAGGCAGTAATGGTTGACTCTTGACATTGAAATGTTTGTGGTCTGCACATGCAGACAAAATCACATAGAAAGCACATGGACAGTTCTTTCATGTCTTGCAGCTTATATATATGGAGGGTACAGTGTTCAATCTGTTGATCAAGTGTTCTTGAGCTTCGGTTTGCAGAGTTACTTGTTTCCCTGCACCAATGACTTTCTTGGAGACCATAGTTGGTATATGTTATATAGTTACTTTTCTTGGTTTTCATTGCCATGTACGATCATAGTCTTTCCTGAAGCTCCTTGCTTTGCATCTTCATTTGGATTTGATTCACTTGTCAAAAGAAACGAATGCTTAGTGTTTGATGGTATGAACAGGTGACTTAATATTGGACCTCAGGAACTGAAATTGCTAGCTTGCTGTTTTGGTGCAAGCGATTCTTGCAAGTTTATTTAAATCCTTTTGTGTCATGCTTTCTTGGTTTCTACTTGGAAGTTCATATATTGTTTTGTGGAAGCTAACATGGAAGACCTCCCGTGTGGTTATGCAGGGGAACTTTCATGGATTTGTGGGGGAGAAGTTACTGTGGATTCTCCTTGCACGCAAAGAGCCGCCATAGATGCAATAAATCTACTGTTTCTGGGCATCTTTTATCTATTTTTGCTTGTAGGATCCATCAAAAAACTTGAATAAGTGGTAGCAACAGAAAGGAATGGATTGCATAGTTGCTGTACATATTGCTATGGGATTATGGGACCTAATAGGCGAAGACTATAAACTCAAACATCTGGAGTGGCTCGTTGACCTCATCAGAGGACTAATATGGTTATCATTCACAGTGTCCTTGCTTGTTACTAAGCTTGAGCGTAATTAGAGTCTCGGTCAATCCAAGCCAATATGAGCCTCAGCCTGTGCTTGATTCAGCTTTTGGAGACTCGAAAAATACTTTTTTTCATCACAAAAGCTATTTTAAAAAAAAAATAAGTGTTTAACTGTAAACTTTAAAAACACTTTTCAAATAGAAATAGTTTTTTAAAAAGTCAAAATACAGCTTTTTTAAAAACTAAAATTTGAAGCTTTTCAAAAAAGCTCAAATTATAGCTTTTTTGGAAAGCTGTTTTTTAAGTTTATTCCGTCACTTACGTAAACAACGTGTATGTCCTCCTCTTGGTCTTTTTTGAAACCTATAGCCGACTCTTGTTTTTGTTTCTTTTAATGTATCCCTCTCATCTTCTCAGGTTGGTTCATCTTTTATGTTTTTTTTGTCCTGAAAAGTTATGTTTCTGTGTTGTTAATGCAGATAACGCAGACGTTCGTCTGCATTGTTAACACAAACATGTCCACAACGCAGACGTTCGTCTGCGTCAACTTCACTTTTCTGCTTTTCTACCCCTAGGTTGTCTATAATGCTAACTTCTCTTTGGTTTTATTCCATTTTTTTTCTTTCTTTGTTGTTGGCTACAGACAGAGTATTTAGTCCTAATTGCTCTACAAGGCAAGTGTACTAGCAAGGAGCCAAGCTGGTCGCTCTTTCTGGTGTCAGTGGTATAAATTGTAAGTACATATCTTTTTATTAGCTCAATTTGTTTCTTGGACTTCACTCTGAGCTCCATCTTTACCTTTATTTGCTAAACCTTATCAGTTTAACTGATACATTGCTTTCAGCAAGTGTATTTGCATATGGACAAACGAGTAGTGGAAAGACATTTACCATGAGTGGAATTACCGAATACACTGTGGCAGATATCTATGATTACATAGAGAAGGTATTGTATTATCATACTTGTTACCCTAAATCCTGTGTTCACTTAAAATGCCTTGGACTTCCCTTGATTGAGAAAACTTGTGGTTTTCCTTTCTTATAGCACAAGGAAAGAGAATTTGTCTTGAAATTCTCTGCTTTGGAGATCTACAATGAGTCTGTTAGAGATCTCCTTAGTATTGACACTACCCCTTTACGACTTCTTGATGATCCAGAGGTAATTCTCATTCCAAGTCTGGTGAGGTACTGCTTTTATAGTTTTTTATTGAAATAACAACTTTGTGAACAGAGAGGAACTGTTGTTGAGAAACTCTCTGAGGAAACTATACGGGACTGGAGCCATTTTCAAGAACTTCTTTCTTTTTGTGACGGTAAGTCAGGCTCTTAACTATCTTACTTTTAATTCAGGCTCTTCACTATCTTACTTTCACTAGATGATTGGTTACTGCATACTCAACCCGTCCCTGGTGCTTTTTACAGCTCAAAGACAAATAGGTGAGACTTCCTTAAATGAAACAAGCTCTAGATCGCATCAGATTCTGAGACTGGTAAGATTGAGTAGTTATTTCATTATGAATTCTCAAATCCCTACTGTTCTTACTCACTCTGTGTGCATGACAGGCAATTGAAAGTTCTGCACGTGAATTTTTAGGCAATGACAAATCAAGCACCCTTATGGCCACTGTGGTATGATTTGTTAGTTGACTTAGTAAACCTGACAGCTGTGGCAGCTGTTTTGATCGTTATTTTCTTGACAGAATTTTGTTGATTTGGCGGGAAGTGAGCGTGCATCCCAGACATTATCAGCTGGCGTGAGGTTGAAAGAAGGTTGCCATATAAATCGCAGCTTATTGACATTGGGGACTGTCATCCGTAAATTAAGGTTGGTCTACAGAAAATGTCAAATTTCATATTTCAGTGGTACTGGAGGAGTATGTGAGTGGACTCTGCCTTATGAAACCATTTTGTTGGGATTTAAGCTTAAGCATTCAAGTTAAACTCATACATTTGCATGTTTGTAATACTTGAGTTTTGTTTTAATCCAGCTGAATGAATACCTGCCTTGCAACTTGAATTATCTGCCCAATCTTTTTTTTGCAGCAACAAGGAATGATGTAATTATCAAAATAAAATACTCTTCTATAGCTCACTGACGAATTTTTTCAGTATTCCCCAGGAAAACAATGGACCTCATCTCTGTGTATTTCACCTTAATATGGAAAGAAATGAAGAGCCACGCTGGTGAATTTATACATTACCAAGTATGACTTGTCAAATTGCCACAGGCTAAATGTGTCAACAGCATATGGATTGTGGCACATTTGGCTAGGGACATGATAGCAACAGTGGCAGTGATTGTCTGTTATGAACTTGTTTGATTAGTTGAATTTCACCAATTTTCATTAGGATTAAATCCACTCAAGTTCAGTCACATGTGGCCTCTCATTGATTATTCTTAAACTGTTCAAAAGTTGTTAAGCGTGCATAAAATCATTTATTCTACAATCGACAAAGCAATGTGCTAGAAATTGTCTCCTGTGGCATTAGCTTAGGTGTTCATCTTGCATTGACTTAGGCTAATTGTTTGACTGACGCCATCTTAAGTTGGCACTCTCTTCCCTGAACTTCAATTTCTGAACTTTTCCTGGACAGTCATCAATTACAGCTATGAAATCCTACCTCCCTTGACATTTGCACAGGTCACCCCAGCTTGAAGCTAATTGTCAGATCTGCTTCTCATAAATGTTTTGTTGGGTGCAGCAAAGGAAGAAATGGACACATTCCTTTTAGAGACTCAAAGCTGACTCGCATCCTGCAGTCTTCCTTGGGAGGCAATGCCAGGACTGCCGTTATCTGTACCATGAGCCCTGCCAGAACCCATGTTGAGCAGTCTAGAAATACCCTCTTGTTTGCCAGTTGTGCTAAGGAAGTTTCAACTAATGCACAGGTCAATGTAGTAATGTCAGATAAAGCTTTGGTAAAGCAACTACAAAGAGAACTGGCTAGATTGGAAAACGAGTTAAGAAATGCCGGACCAAATAGTGTTGGATCAGATTCCACTGCTTTGTTAAGAGAGAAAGACCTTCAGATTGAAAAGGTGACAAATGCCCCTCCAAAATGGCTGTTTCATAGCTATTAGGTCTCTTAAGCATTGGCATAGTCCCACATCATATCAAGATTTTGATTTCAGCAAGAATTTGTATGAAATGTTTTCCATAGTGTTTAGCAAGATAACAAGGTATTTCAGCATCAAAACAAAGGTTTGTCTGCATTGCACTCTCTGTTTGGAGCACAGTTCGAGACTTCTTTTATATCTGCCTATTTTCTGCACTATATGTGATTTTAATGACAATAAACACAAAAGATTAATACTGTCTGGATGGATCCTTATGTGGCATTGTTTCCAGAATCAGCCATCTTCTGTTCTAGTGCTCTCTTCTTTTGCTGAAGTTTTCATAAGGATACTAGTGGCACAATATTGCTCCAATCTCTGTTAGATTTTAATTTTACGGAGTTTTATAGTAAGGGTGGTGACATTTTAGTGGCATGCCAAAGTTAACTGCTTTCTTGTTGACTGAACCCTTAATCTTTTAGCTTTTTCTAAGTGCAGCTAAGGAAGGAAGTTGCAGAGCTTAGTCAACAATTGCGTGCTGTTCAGTCTCGAGTTCAGGATCTGGTAGAGGCAGCTGAAGAACATACACCTTCAGTAAGGGTATCTACTTGTATCTCTTATTCTTTCTGCCTTACTGGTTTCAAATTGACTTGTTCATGTAAATGAAGGACCAATTTCATCCCAAAGTATCTTGCATATACAATTGATCTCTTCTTATCATTTCCAGGTAGATGCAGATTGTCACTATCCTAAACTTCGAGTGCGTCATTCATGGAGATCTGAAAATTCAATATCATATTCACCAGTTTCAGAGGATCCCCAAACCGTAGATGTTGGTCTTAGGTCTTTCAGTGCATCTCAGTTCTCAGATGTGCAGAGTAGTTGCAGTTCTGAGGGGCAATACATTCAGTTAATTGAACTAGAAGATAATTTTCCTCAAACAAACTCATCTCCTGAGCTTTCTATCAGAACGACTAGTTATGGTCATGATAATCATGGGGACGACGGTGAACAACAGACTAACAACATTTCTGGCGATTTATGCAAGGATGTCCAGTGTATAGAGAAGGAAGAGTCAAGCACAAATAGATGTGGAAATGTTACATTTTCAAGTCCTAGCTCAGAGGGATATGTGAGTTCTAATGCTCCATCTACTCTTTCAAAGAAGATCAACTCAGAATTGACCGAGGTTGAGAATGAGGATAAAGAAAATGAAGTAGAGTTACACCATCAGAAGGATCTGGTGGGGTTGACTGACTTATATTCTGCGTTTGTCGTACCATCTCCCGAAAAACCATTACCATGCCTTATGGAAGAAGACATATCGATCTATAAAAGCTTGAACTTGATCAGGAGTAGGAGCTGCAGGGCAAGACTTATGGATGATTTGTCCACATGGTGGCTTGAGGAGGGAGAAAGGAATGATAGCACACCACCCATAGGTCTTGAGAAAGGTTTTATTTGGAGACCTCAAGGTTATCAAAGAAAAGTTTCTGCTTTGAAATTTGATCTTGGAAATGACATAGTACCTAGAAACGTTTCCCAGGCTTCTGTGACCAGTGCTGATGATGATGACTGTAAAGTGCAGAGAGCAGAACCTCCAACAGATTGTCTGAATAGCAGTGTCAGTAACTCAGGTGCCGAAATCATGCTCATGGATGATCCTTCAGTGAGTTCTTTTGTTTCCCCTTTCACCAATCATTGCTTTATGATAGCTCAAACTATGGTTATGAAACGTGAAAGGGAATTTTAAGAAATTAGTTCCACACCTTTTCTCTGTTTTTATCTCTAGTTGTGGATTTCTTTTGAAAGATGGACATGGAAATGATTGGTATCCTATGTTTTGCTCATAAACAGGTATAATCTTACTGTCACTACCAAATCCAAAATTGGCAATGAAAGTATTTGCAAAATAATTATCCCCATTTGCACTTTATTAAAGTTGTTGCAGGGTGGGGCCAGGGAGTGGGGTTGAGTTTTAACAGTGTATGTATCTACACTATGCCTCACTGGGTGGCTTGTTGATCGTTTAACTAGTTACACATTTTATACTGATTCTCTTGGTCTGTAGGTGCAAGACTCGAAAATGAATTCTCCTGTTATAACTATGAGGAGTGTGAAAGATGTCGGTCTGGACCCAATTCCAGATGATGCAGAAAGTGCTCCAAAATGGCCTTTAGAATTCAAGAGGCTCCAGATGGAAATTATTGATCTTTGGCATGCTTGCAATGTCTCACTGGTTCACAGGTCCTACTTCTTTTTGCTGTTTAAAGGTGATCCAACTGATTCATTTTATATGGAGGTAGAGCTCAGAAGACTATCCTTCCTGAAGGAGACATTTTCCCAGGGTAAAAAAGCCATGGTTGATGGACGAATACTATCATTTCCTTCCAGGTACATAATTGGAAACTGAATATTATGTATATGTTTCTGGAACAAAGATAGCTTATTAGATATTTTTGATCAATAGCTAACTAGATTTCCTTCTTTAACAGCAAGAGGGTTCTGAATCAAGAGAAACGAATGCTGTGCATGGAAATGCAGAAGAGGCTTTCTAGAGAAGAGAGAGAGAATCTGTTCTTGAAGTGGGGGGTTGCTCTGAATTCAAGCCATAGAAGGTTACAGCTGGCCAATCGCTTGTGGACAAACACAACCAACATGGACCAAATCTCTGAGAGTGCCTCCCTTGTTGCAAAGCTAGTTGGTTTTGAAGAGCAGGCAGAGACTTTGAAGGAGATGTTTGGATTGCTCAATTTCACACCAAACTACCAAGGCTCTAAGAGATCTTCTTTATGGAGGCGCACTGTAATGTCTTTCTTGTAATCCTGTATGTGTGGAGACCCTATATTAGGAATTTTTATTTTTTTTTGGGTGGCTAATTGATGGTTCCTGCGTTTCCATTATGAATGGATTGCCTCTGAAGGTGTTTTTGCTTGCATCCTCTGATTTTAATAGTAATTGTTAGTGACCAAGATTGTAAATCTGCCCCATACTAGGATTAACGTATGTAATTCCAGTGTAGTGCTTCCTGTGTCATCTTTTGAGTGTAAACTGTAGTATTTGGTAGCTAGTAATCAAATCAAATAAGAATGTTCATATAGTGTCTGAAATCTCCACCTGTTTTGGCTCCTATCTTATCTTTAGATGGAAGGTTGCAGACATTCTTTCCCCATTTGAAATACATGCTATGTCAGTATTCAAGGCTTCAAGCCACGACAGCATTCATCTAATTTAACAGTCCCAAGTCCCAAACTCTGGACTTGGTAAGTTCTCGAGTTCTGTTAAGATGGATTAAGGCTGACAAAATCGCATGTTTCTTTAAAAGCTGAATCACTTTGACTTATGCCCAAAATTGATCCACTGAAATGAAGATACAAAAGGAAAATCCAACTAAGTACATCAATAAGGAGTTGTTCATGATTTTCTTTAGTTTCAACACTGTTGGTGTTTCTGAATGAACAACTGCCATGTTCTACCATTTTCTTTTCAATTCCGCTCTTTAACAACAGAACAGCATCTCAATCATAATAGTAAACATGAACTGCAAGAAATGAAGTTTCACTAATTTCATGCACTTTCAGCATCTGCAAAAGCGATTCACACAAGGCTCTCGGTTTCAGTTGAGTGAGTAGCAACGACGTTGATTCACTAAACCTGCAAGTTCACTTAGACTGGTCCATAACCTGCTAATAACTGTTATCTTTTTTGCATTAAGTATTAATAAGTCATTTTAAAAATAATAACTTAAAATTAAGTGGTATATTTGGTTTAATTAATTAAAAAACATTTTAAGATGAAGGGAATTGCGTTCCACCAGAAAGACAGAATTCCTGAGAAATGAATAGGAGTTTGCATGCGTAGACAGGTTTGTCTTTTACCCTGATCAATATACAACAGAGTACAGACATGGCATTATTGCTAAAAGTATAGTCACATAATTTGTCATGCCTAACATGAATAACAAGCTTTTAAAGTAATCAAAATGTCTGGACAGCGAAAGCCATCCCTCTGAAAGTTGTATTACTTTTCCCCTCCGTCCCGCTAGTCTTAAAATCATGTCGAAATTGGCACCCATTAGTGAAAGCAACCAATTTGATGCTGGGCCTTGTTGCGGGTCGCCTTCAAATCTTCTGTACCGTGTACCCTATTTTAACTCTGTCCTAATTTATTCAAGTCATTTATTAAATGGCTTAGATGAGTTGAGATAGAACTGAAAGAGGGTACAGAAGATCACGTCCCTGTAAACCTGCTTTGATTTGATCACTGGTTCAGCTCACCCTCAGGTTCAGGTTCAGCTCACGCCTGTTTAGCTTAGCTACCGGGGTAGCTAGTAGCTTGCTTTTTCGTAACCCCAAAAAGTTCATTAATCCAAGCAATTTCCTTATCTAATCTCTTTATAATTGGTGCCCATTTTGACCATTGAATCCAACAGTTACAAAGTGAAAAGCTCGAGAGGAGATACGGATCAATCACAAAGTCCTGAAGGAAAATGCAGACAAAAAGCGTTTTGTTCATTAAACCATATCACTGCGATATGAATCAATCAGTCAAATGTAATTACTCGCACAGCGAAACAGAAATAATACTATGAATGGATCAAACAGTTACTCTTATTATAAAGGTCAAAGACAAGACCAGACAGGGCCCAATGATGACATTAACATCAAATCTACCTTTTATTAAATCTAATTTAAAATATTTATTTATTTATTGAGCGCAGGGGGAGGAAGTGGACGGAAACAGAAGGAGGGATTCTGTCTCTGTTAGTGTTAAGAAATCTCAAAAAGCCTCAGTTTCTGTAGTTGTGTGTTTCGTAGCGCTGTTGTGGGTCTCTTTCTCCAACACAATCACTGCAGCCAACACCATTGCGCACTCCGGCGCACCATATGGCTACCCAACTTATCTTTTCGCCCGCCAACTCTGTCTTCTCCTCTCTGCTACAATACGCTCCCTATGCAACCTCCCCTATCCACCACCAAACTCTGTGATTTATTTTTTCCGCTTATTCCCTCCTGATATTTATTCAGCATGAAGATTCTTGTTTTGGTACTATTGGCGCTGTGCACACCCTTTTTATCCTACGCCGCCGACGACAACAATAGACTCTCAGAGATTGAAGCTCTGACCTCCTTCAAGCTCAATCTCCAAGACCCACTCGGAGCGTTCAACGACTGGGACCCCTCCACCCCCTCCGCCCCCTGCGACTGGCGTGGCGTTTTTTGCTCCGCCAACCGAGTCACGGAGCTCCGCCTCCCCCGTCTCCACCTCGCTGGACCTATCAGTGATCAGCTCGGTAACTTGCGTATGTTGCGGAAGTTAAGTCTCAGGTCAAACTCACTCAACGGGACAATCCCTCCTTCTATCTCTAACTGCATTCTGTTAACCGCCGCCTCTTTGCAGTCCAACTCACTCTCTGGCAGCCTCCCACCTGAGTTGGGTAACCTCACCAATCTTCAAATCCTCAATGTCGCTCGAAACCGCGTTGCTGGAAAAATCTCCAGCGATCTTCCTCCTAATCTCCAGTACCTTGATCTATCAGGAAACTCATTCACTGGTTCAATCCCAGCAAGTATTGCCAACTTATCACAGCTCCGACTGATCAATCTCTCGTACAACCAGTTCTCCGGCTCCATTCCTGCGAGGTTTGGCGAGCTTCAGAATCTTCAGTACCTATGGCTTGATAACAATGCGTTAGAGGGGACTTTGCCGTCAGCGATAGCTAATAGCTCTTCGCTTGTGTATTTGAGTGCAAATGGAAACTCTCTTGGAGGTGTAATTCCGGCGGGAATTGGAGCACTGCCGAAATTGGAGGTCGTTTCTCTATCGCAAAATAAGCTATCTGGGTCGCTTCATTCCTCGCTGTTCTGTAATGAGTCGGTTTATCCGCCTTCGATAAGGATTTTGCAGCTGGGTTTCAACTCGTTTAATGATATTGCTGGGCCCGAGTCAGGTACTTGTTTCAGCGTCTTGCAGGTTTTGGATTTGCAGCAGAACGAGATGCGAGGTGAGTTACCCGTTTGGTTGACAAAGATTGTTAATTTGACAACGTTGGATGTTTCCGGGAACTTGTTTTCCGGTGTGATTCCACTGGAGATTGGGACCTTGACGAGGTTGGAGGAGTTAAAAATGGCTAACAACTCGTTCAGCGGAATGGTTCCGGAAGAAATCGTGCAATGCGGTTCATTGAGTGTTCTTGATCTCGAAGGCAACCTCTTTACTGGTGAAATCCCTTCATTTTTGGGTAGCATGAGAGCTTTAAAGGTGTTGTCTCTTGGTGGTAATCATTTCTCGGGTACGGTTCCCCCAAGTTTCCGAAATCTCACACAGCTTGAGACCTTGAGTTTAAGGGGCAATAGTTTGAAAGGAAGCTTCACAGTGGAGCTTATGGGATTTAGCAACTTGACTACGTTGGACCTCAGTGGAAACAGTTTTTCCGGTAAAATTCCTGCTGACATCGGGAACTTGAGTAGGATAATATGGTTGAATCTGAGTGGGAATGCATTTTCAGGGATTATACCAGCTAGTCTGGGAAATTTATTGATGCTGAGGACTATTGATTTGAGTAAACAGAATCTATCTGGAGAGCTACCGTCTGTCATTACAGGCTTACCAAATCTTCAAGTTGTTGCCTTGCAGGAGAATAAGTTCTCTGGGGAAGTTCATGAAGGGTTCAGTAGTTTGGTCGAATTGCGTTACTTGAATCTCAGTTCCAATTTACTTTCTGGACAGATCCCGTCGACATTTGGCTTCCTTAGGTCGTTGGTTGTTCTGTCACTGTCCAAAAATCACATTTCCGGGTTAATTCCTCCAGAGCTTGGTAACTGCTCTGATATGGAAGTCCTAGAGTTGCAAGCGAATTCTTTGATTGGCCACATTCCAGCTGATCTCTCTGGCCTTTCGCATTTGAAGCTGCTTGATCTGGGTAGGAACAATTTATACGGTGAAATCCCTCCGGAGATCTCCAAATGCTCATCATTAACTTCATTGCTATTGGACGATAACCATCTTTCAGGCAGCATACCGGACTCATTACATAATCTATACAACTTGAAATCTCTGGACCTCTCTTCTAACAACTTGAGCGGAAAGATTCCTGCTAGTCTTGCACGAATTCCTGGATTGGTATACTTCAATGTGTCGAGGAATAATCTTGAAGGTGAAATTCCAATCACATTAGGTTCGAGATTCAATCAATCCGCATTTTCATATAATCAAGACCTATGTGGAAAGCCATTAGGCACAAAATGTGTGGATGTTGCTGCAAGAGACAGAAGGAAAAGGTTGATCCTCTTGATTGCTGTGACTGTAGGCGGTGCTTTCCTTTTATCAATATGCTGCTGCTGCTACGTTTTCAGCTTCTTGAGGTGGCGCAAGAGGCTAAAACAGCATGCAGCCAGAGAAAAGAAACGAAGCCCAGCAAGGGCAAGTTCAACAACAAGTGGAGGAAGAAGAAGTTCAGAAAATGGTGTTCCAAAGCTTGTTATGTTCAATAACAAGATTACAGTTGCAGAAACGCTTGAAGCAACCAGACAGTTCGAAGAGGATAATGTTCTGAGCAGGACAAGGTATGGCTTGGTGTTCAAGGCATGTTACAACGACGGAATGGTGCTCTCAATACGAAAACTTCCCGACGGATCGCTAGACGAGAACATGTTTAGAAAAGAAGCTGAATTTCTGAGCAAAGTCAAGCACCGCAACTTAACAGTTCTTCGAGGCTATTATGCTGGTCCACCAGACACGAGGCTCCTAGTTTACGACTACATGCCTAACGGTAACCTCGCCACACTCCTTCAAGAAGCATCTCATCAGGATGGCCATGTCCTCAATTGGCCAATGCGTCATCTCATTGCTCTTGGAATAGCTCGTGGACTAGCATTTCTGCACACATCCAACATGATCCACGGTGATGTCAAGCCGCAGAATGTGCTATTCGACGCAGATTTTGAAGCCCATCTCTCTGATTTCGGCCTAGACCGACTCTCCATCGCAACCCCAGCAGAGCCCTCCACTTCAACAACAGTCGGCACATTAGGTTACGTCTCACCAGAAGCAGCGTTAACAGGAGAGCTCACAAAAGAATCAGATGTCTACAGCTTTGGCATAGTCCTCCTCGAGCTGCTGACTGGAAAAAGGCCGGTAATGTTTGGACAAGACGAGGACATAGTGAAGTGGGTCAAGAAGCAGCTTCAGAAGGGTCAAATTACTGAACTTTTAGAGCCAGGTTTGCTTGAGCTTGATCCTGAATCATCAGAATGGGAAGAGTTTTTACTTGGAGTCAAAGTGGGACTGCTCTGCTCAGCACCCGACCCGCTTGACCGACCCATGATGTCCGACATTGTCTTCATGCTCGAAGGTTGTCGTGTCGGTCCCGATATCCCGTCATCGGCTGATCCCACCTCGCAGACGTCGCCAGTCCAACAACCCGAAACATGATCCAATGACCCGATACTGCAGTTAATTCAGTCGTTATTTAACCAAATTTTTTAATGTGCATGTAACAGTAGCCGAAATTTGTTAGAACTTTTCTTCCACTGCTTGATTCAACTTTTTCTTTTCCCCTTTTTCCTTAATTGTCGCCGGCCGGCGGGACCACCGTTGGTTGAAGTCCAAAAGGCATAGTTTATAGTCAACCAGCACCTGTTGAAAATAATATTCGGTGAAGTGACAGATCGTGGGGTCCATTACATCCCGCCAAACGAGAGAGTTTTCACGAATGATTCTGCCACGTGGCTGCACAGTGCCTCGGGAAGGTACTTTTAAGTGTGAAAATAGCCGTTGGTTAGTCGTGGGGTTCGGGGTTGTAACAGACAAGACAAGCTGGCTAAAAAAGAAAGTGTCTTTTTGTAATCTTCCTGATGCCACGTGGAGTGGCTGTGTTTCTCAGTGTTTGTCTTGTTGGACACGACCTCTTAATCTTCACGTGTAATCTTCCGACCGGTTATGATTGAATACACCGTAACCTGAAAAGAGGATGTGTTTCATACTTTCATTAGATTCTATCCGGTAAGATTTTATAATGGAGTCAGATTAAATGTAACACAGAATTGAATAAAATGAGATAAATACGGAATATTTTATTTTACGTTTTATTTTATTTTAAATAGTAAAAATGATAAATTTTTAGAATAAAATTTAAATTAATAAATATATACTATTTAATATTTTTTAATAATTTTTTATAATACCAAATATATTTTACGGTACTTAATAACAACTAACACAACACAATAATATTTTTATATAATTAACAATAAATTGTATATAATTAATAATAAAATTTTTATTAAAAAAGAAAAATATATAAAACATATTCTTTAATTATTTTTCATAGTGTCGTGAAATGCTTTTGATAAGTTACAAATATATTTTTATATAAATAAATTATTTTTAAATATAAATTAAAATAGAATAATATTTAATATAATAAAATTTATTAAATAATTAATAATAGTATTTTATATAATTAATAATAAATTGTATATAATTAATCATAAAATAATGAAACTTTTATTAAAATATTTATTATTTTAAAATAGAAAAAATATAAAGAAATTAT
>JANZLX010000211.1:21962315-21972483 GCA_025531955.1 Erythroxylum orinocense | reverse complement strand
ATGAAAAGATTTCAATCTATGAAAAGTAGGCGAAGATCATTGTAATTTTAGCTATTTTATATTCTTAATAAAACCTTATTTTTTATTTAATTTTGATATAAATTTTTTTGTAAAATTTATATTTTATTTGGGCCCCCATACCTCCATCCTTGGCTCCGTCACTGCATGAAATAGTGTGAGCCATCTAAATTTAAGATTGAAAGTTTAACAATAATAATTTTGTGTTATGGAACTTGAAGATGACAACTATCCTTAAAAAAATAGTTATTTTGCAGCAATTACTAGAAGACCAATGAACTTCATAGATGATACCAAATGAAATAAAATGGATATAGATGTTATTATAAATCGTCATATAGCTTATTAGCTATATGAACATGTAAAACATTCACTTCGAAGTTTACGTTGTATGATCAACTCATCATAAACTTAATTAATAATCTTCTTACAAATTACCAAGCCTTTGAGGATGCAATCATAATTTTAGATGAATAAGGAAGACAAGTAGTCTAGTTCACAATAAGGTGAAGCTTTGACGATGATAAAAGCGAGATCAACTAAATATAGCCTAAGTGTGAATTAAAATCATGAAATATCAAAATCAAAAAGTAAGAAGAATTTAAAATGCTATAAGTGCAAAAAAGGTCACTTGAAAAAGCATTATTATAATTTAAAAAGATAAGTTACAGTTTTCAACAAAAATTCGCAAATACTTCGGATGATGACAATAGTTTATATTGTGAAGCACTAACAAAAATTGAAAGTATGAGTTCATTGCTTGATTTATAACTCTTCGAATTAAGAGTTACTTTTCACATGATCTCTAGAAGAGAATGATTCCATCATTACGAACCTATCTCAGGAGGATCTATATATAATTATGACAATTATCCTCTAAAGGTTGTTGGTATTGAAACTATCAAGCTAAAGATATGTGATGATACTATTTGTACTTTTTAAGAAGGATGGCATATTGAGGACTTATAGAAGATTTTTATCTCTAAATCAATAAGATGATCTTGGTTGAAAAATAACAATTTTCAATAAGATTTTGAAGACAACTTAAGGTTCACTTATACTTTAGAAGAGAAAGAAGATAATTACAAACTTGTACAAATGAAAGGAAAAGACATTACTAGAAGTATAAGCATTAATCACTTCAAGAAATCAAAAGTGAAATATCTTCAAAGTTATATATATATATATAAACAAGGAATGAAGATCCTTACTAAATAAAAGTTAATCTTTAGACTCATAAAGTTATCGTTACTTTTTTATGAGAATTGTGTTATCAGTAATAACGTGTAAAATTTACACGTCAAATTCAAGAAACAAGGTTGTTCTTCACTTGATTCACTTTGTTCTGTGGTAAACACCGGTTCCAACTTTAGGAGGAACAAACTACTTTGTCTCTTTTGTTAATGATTATGCCAAGAGATGTTAGGTGTATCATATCAAGAGAAAAGAATATGTATTCTTAATCTTCAAAGTTTTCAAAGTGCATGTTGAACTTGATTCTAATATAAAGATCAAGTGCTTAAGGATGAAAAATAGAGGAGAATAGAATGTTAATGAATTTGGTGTATTCTATAAGAAAAAAGGCATTAAAAGATCGTTCATTGTTACACTCCTAAAAAATAGAATGAAAAAATGGATGAAGAGAACTTTGTTACAAAGAGAAAAAGCAATGTTGAGATCTTTGATACTAAATAAGGCCTTCTGGAAAGAATTGGTCAATATCACATGTTATATAATGAATTGAATTTTATCAACCGCAATTGAGTTGAAGATATTAATACATATATGGATAGGGAAACTAGTCGATTATTCCCACCTCTTTGTATAAAAAAAAACAAAAAGTTGAATCTGAAATCCATAAAATGCTAGTTGTTAAGATATATTGATGAAGTAAAGAGATATTTTTATATGAATCTCACCAATAAAATTAATGAAATTCGATATCAATTTGATATGAATTATGACTGTTATATTAAAAACAAGTTAATTTAAGAAATTTAAAATAAAAATATATAAAGAAGGATATTAATTGTCACACTATATAAATAAGAGATTAAAAGTGATAAGATTCTAGAGATAATCATCATTAGCAAGCTAAATAAGATAAAAAAATTAATAGAGAATCTAACATAAGAACTTCTTTAAGAAGATGAAGAAAACTCTCCAAAAAGTTTTTAGTCAGTAATAATAATGAACTCCCCCTATTAAAATAATAAGTAAGCCTTTTACAGGCTTAAACCATATAATTATAATTTAAAAGAAAATAACAATCTTAAAATAATCTAATTAGAAATAAATAACTTTAAAAGATAACCAATCCTAATCTAAAATAAATATAGAATTTAGAACAAACAAAACACCTTATTATACAAGTTCTAAAAAGAAATGAACACTTGAAATATCAAAATTCTAAACGAAATGAACACTTGAAATATTAAAATTCTAACAACTTAAAATACGAGTCCAACACCTATTTTAGACAACAAACTTTGTTCTAGAGTTTTCAGTACATAAAGCAAATATAAGTTCAAGCTAATTACAAGTTAAACTCTGACATTGATTTACTTCTACTTATGTAGTTTACAAACCTAGCAAAAGATTTGCACTGATTTACTAATTAGTCCAGTGCCATTTACATCACACTTTACTTGAATCTCTTACAAGCTATTTAAGATCCTCTTTATATCTCCCTTTGTAGAAAATCCATATAGCTTGTGTGTTGTTGTTTGATTCTCATTATTTTTGCTTATCTCAAAATGATTTATCCTCAAATCAACTCTTTCATTTATAAAAAAATTACACTTGATGCTTGCATAAATATGTACCTCTTATTTTTACTTTTTCCAAAAACTTGAATTACTTCCAAGCATTTGCCTTTGTTTTTTGTTTTTTTCCCCTCTTAATCTCTTCTACTAACTTTTATAAAGGTTGAATTGATCCTTATAAACTTATTTAGGTGACAATGGAACAACATTGTATAACTTTCCATTTATGAAAAAGGAGTTCCTATTCTTATATAGGTCATGTATGGCTCTCTTATCAAATTGTCATTGTCACCCCAAAAGAGCATGTCTCACTTGTGTGGATACCATATTACATAACTTGTTATCTCTATACTTCTAAATCAAGAAAGAAAACATAATTTGTTTTGTTACCCTAACCTTTTTATTCTAATTCAACCATTATAGGTTGTATGGTTAGGGTGTTTCATAATTAGTAGTCCCAACTTTTCCACCAACTCTACACTAGCCACATTAGCATAACTTCTCTCATTGACGACCATATCGTAAGTTCGATTCTTGATAGCTCATCTAGTATGGAAGAGGCAGTTCTCTTATTGTTTATTCGCATCATTCTCAACCATATATATGATTATTTCTAGTGATTAGCATCATTCCTTTTTTGAGTTTCATGATATACTCATTATCACTATCATTTTTCAATTAAGGCATATCTCCTTCTTTCTCCACTCCACTTACGGATATGTACTCATCCTCCTTTATCAGCTTCACTCACTTGCTGAAACATTGTGGAGCTATATGTCCTCTCTCTAAGTACTAGAAGTACTAGATATCTCGATTCCTAGTTGTTAGGAAGAAATCAACCTTAGCTTTCATTCTACTTGGCACGTGCACTTTTGGTTTAGTTAGAGCTTTATCCTCTTCTCTACTCGTTGAGTTGTTCTATAATAAAAACCCTATATTATGACCATTGAAAACAATTAACATTCCTCTTTTTGAGTTACCTCTCCACCTTCATGGCTATACGCATTTCCACTTAATAGTGTAGCTTTATGATATTAGAAATTTCTAAATTTAGTCATCATCACTTTTTCATTTTCCTCCATATTTGTCTTACTCATGGTAACCTCCATTTTTTTGTAGTACTTTTTCACATTATTTGAACCTTGAGAGAACTTTTGAAACCTTTAGTAAAGCTCTTTATAATAGAAACTTAGTATAAATTGCTTCCTCAACATGATCTTCATCTCTTCTCATGTTTTGATAAGTGATTCTTAATTCCTAGTCCTACTGAGAATTTCTTGATCCCACAAACCATAACATAATCACTAAAGTTTATAGTAGCCAATTTAACCTTTTTTCCTCTCCAAAAAGTTATAATAATCAAAGACTAGCTCTGCAAACTTTTTTTAATTCCAAATATGAATCTGGATCTTTCTTTTATAGAAAAGTTTATATCGCTATCTTAATACATCCTATGTTATTATCCATCCTTTTCTTTATACTTGATTTTTCATCCTACACCAAACGTAACCCCCTCCTTATCTGTCCATTCTTTGTCCTCTACCATCCCTTACGTTTGGCTCTCCTAAGTAATTAGTAGCACCCTTAACCTTATCATTCTCCTTGAAGTTATCCATCTTAGGACCTATAAGTAGATTACGATATAGAACAACAATAACAGTATCATGTTTATTCAATCTTTCCCTAAATCCATCGAATTATCAAATAATTTGCATCTTTGTCTTTAGATATGGTTATATTTCCACTCTTTCCTCCTTACTTGTATTTAGATATAGTTCTATTTACTTCCTTGTATTTAGACATTGTTCTACTTTGAGTTTGAGTTATGATATACCTGCTTGAAAAGTTAGTAACAAAAGCACTCACATGTTTACTCTCGAAGTATCACTTAACTCTCAACTTAAGCTCACGATTAAAGGTTCTTTGCAAACTAGACAATCTTAATCGAGAAGGCTAGTTTAAATATTTTCCCTTTATTAGATACGCTGAAAGAGTCAAATTTGACCAAGAAGAAAAAAAAAAGAGGTTGATGAACAAGAACACTTAAAAAAAATAAGAAATTGAATTATAACCCAATTAAACTCAATAAAAGAAATGACGAAGAACTTGTCAAGAATGAATCAAAGACAATAAAAGCTAGAATATCTAGAAACTACAATTTTTTATGGTACATGGAACACCTTGTCCTTGTTGGATCAAGAACAATTCTTCCTTACAATGAATGATGGAATTGCTAACCTTTTTGTATTTTCTTTTAATGAAACTTTCCAGGGATTTTCTTTATAAAATTTTGTTGCACTTTTTTCTTTTATTTTCTTAATTAACTTAAAACTGAAGAAACAAGGAACGAAAATTTAAGAACAATTAATTATCAATGAAACTTTAAGAACAATAAGAAAAATTAATAAATATTGAATATAAGGAACAAAGACACAGTAATAGCTAATATGTAAATAACGATACCAAGAATGAATTTGAATATAAAACTATATTTTGATACAAAATTTTGATATAATTATCACTAATAGAACTAATAAGATTTGATATTAATACGATAGGACCTAAGCATGCTTTATCAAAGATAGATTAATCCAATAAATCTAATTTAAAATACTCAAAGAAGGTTATGAATCACTATACTTTATAAAAGAAAAAATTGAGAGTGATAAGATTCTAGGAGTGATTGCTACTAGCAAGCTAGATAAGATCGATAGTCAATAGAGGAACTAACACAAGAATTTCTCTAAGAACAAAGATAAAGAAAATTCTCCAAAAGGATTTTAATTCAATAATAATAATGAAACCTCCCCATCATAATAATAAGTAAGCCTTTTATATGCTTAAACAACTAAAATCCTAAGAAGAAATAATAACCTAGATGTAATCTAATTAAAACAAATAACAAAAAGACCACTAAATTAGCACTAAGATTATATAATAAAGGACAATATAATATGCTGCCTTTAACAAAGGTTATAAAGTCATTAATTATTTAAGAAGCATTTAATAATTTATATATCTCTTAATGGATATCAATAATGCAAGAAGATATTGAAGCTCTTTGTAAATAAATCTTGAAAACTTGTACCATTATCAGAAGGAGGCAATTGGTAATAAATGGCCTTTTCTAAGATAATAACAAATAGGTAGAGTAATATTATACAGGACTAGTAGCGAAACGATACACTAAAAAAATGATTTTAATAGCATATTTTTTCCTATGATTTGGTTGACTATATATAATCAGAGTAGTCATGATAATGTGTACTATCCTTGACTTACATCTAGAAAAGATAAATGTGAAAAATGTTTTTTTTTATAGAGATCTATAAGAAGTTTATATGCATTAACTAAAAGGTTTTGAAGAAAAAGAAAAAGAAATTAAAGTCAGTTAATATTTGTATTATAATTCTTTTTTACTTATAACAATATTTTGTATGCCTTATTTCTTTTAATTTTAATTAAATTATGATGTCAATTTGTCCACCTAATTATTGCAATAGACTATATTGTCATAAGGAGTTTTAAGTTACTAGTACACAAATGGAATCACAGCCCAGCGGTTCCTTGGGTAGTTTGCAAACTTCTTTAAATACCACCTATGTGTTTCTGCTGCTGCAAATGCAAGATTAGACACCTGTACAACCATCACAAAGCAGATTCAGGCAGGACAGAAGATAAGTAATAATTCTAATATTAAAAAAAGTCAAAGCCTGCACTTGAATTTGAGATTACCACAAAAAGAAGAAGTAAGCACATGATGAAGTCGGTCCCTCCACTTGCAACCAACAGGCCAAGATATATTACCTGAAACAGGTGTTATAAAATGACGCTGATACTAAAATCAATGTCCATTTAATTTATATATCAAATGTAGATGTGAGAGATGGAGGTGCAGCAGGGAGAGGGACATACCATCTCAGCCAAGAAGTGTGGGCTTGAAACTATTTCAAACCCAAGACACAGAGCTGACTACTGATAGGATCTCACTTTATTCTTATAAAGTGAAGAATCTAGGCAACAATAATGAAAGATGGGTTTCACACATCACCTTCAACAACTATTGAAGATTCCATCTTATCATCTTTTTGTTCACCTTTTGTAAAGTAGTATTATTTACTACTGTTTGCTTTAGGACTTTGTGTAAAAGTAGTTTACTTTGTCTAAAGTTAGGTGAATTATTGGCTTTACTTTTATAAAGTAGATTTATTAGAGATAAGGATAGGTTTGCTTTTGTTAAAACTTTAATCATGTTATCTTTGGGATAGTTTACATTTCTATCCCTTACTTCGCTTATAAAAGCAAGGCTTCTCTTAGGATATGACATACCTTGTACCCTTGAAAATATATTGAAAATGAAGAAGTTATTTTTTTTCTAACTCTTTCTCATTTCTGAAACCTTCAAACCCTGAAATCATGTCTCTTCAAAGCCTAAGATGTAGGATGAGTATGTTCTACACTCGCCTCCCATGAGGATCTTGTGTATCAGAAAGTCTATGACAGTCTAAAAAAACTGTTGCTTTTAAACATTTGGTAGTACTAGGGGTCATCTATTGTTGGACTGTGCACAGGATCTCAAGTGTATCGTGATAGAGTTTCTGTTTAACAGCGTTAGTTGCGCATATCTGGGCTTCTGTTGGACAAATCTCATGCTAAAAGTCAACTTAGAATCCCCACTAACGTTTGCCATCTAAATTGATAATGCATTTGAAGTGTATGTGATCTTTAGTCATTTTGAGTGTGAGTGAGAAGAGAGGAGTTTGTACCAAAATTGTATGACATTGATATTGATGCAGCCAACCCCAAGCAAATATAGCTGCACCAGTCCACTGACACCACCCAAGCCTTATGATAGGTTTCACGTGTGTCTGCCAACTGAATTCAATTTGTGACAACTCTTGGCTTCTAACTTTGAATTCAACTGCCTCCTCAGCTGCAAAGTTGAGAGCTTCCAACACGCAAATGTGACAAAGTGATAAAGGTGCTACCGTATAGAAACTGCCCAACAAACGCATACGCAAGAGTTCGAATCCAGCAAATTTTAGTGTCCAAGACCAAACCAAAACTATTTCGTTTTAATTGACAAAAATTTATGAGCAGCAGAAAAGAAACCAGGAATTGATAACAGGAAAGAGACCAAAGCAATCAAAAACTCACAAAAATCCAGTGAGGTAGCCAAGAATGTGCAACCGAGCTGAGGAACTGTACTTAAAGACATAAGTTGTCTCATAAAGGCGCCTCAAGACCTGTATTTCCATTAGCAAAAGCAAAAGAACAGATAGCCAAACCCTGTATCTTTGCTCCACATTAAGCAAATGAGGCACGCCCGAAGAAAGCATATGAGAATCTCCAAATATGTCAGTAGCATATGTCAACTCATCCAACGAACCCATCGGAGCCGTTTTACTTGCGTAGTGCCAAGTTACGACCAACAAAAGGGTCGTCCACATCACACCAAACACGTAAAAATGCAGAAAGAATCTCTGAGGAACCGTGAACTTCTGCGCTAGCAAATAATCATGAAATGCATATATATATATTTCCCCAATCAGTTCCAAAACTAGATTTTTCAATCAACGGAACCTTCTCCACCAAGTTCAAATTCAGTGCTAATGCCACAAGTTACAAGCTGACCCTCTAAAACTTTCTCAACTAAGAGGAACCCAGCATTCACAATTAATTTAATTGCTCATGTGTAGGAAACTTTTCCCGCCAAAACAAGATTAAACAAAGAAAAACCATTACTTCACTAAACTTTCTACATCCAAAATTGGCACGTACAAACTTTAACCCAAAAAGAAGCAAAAAGGTCAACTTAAAACGATTACAAATGAGTCAATTCATTAGAAGTCAAAGACGAACTTTTTTCTTTTCATTATTGAAAGACCTGAACAGTTCATCACCCTGTTCGTTTCTTGTGAATTTTTATTCTGGTTGAAAGCTTACCTTGGCTGAAGGTTGCACTATTTTGCCTCTCCCAGCAAATCGCATTACAAGGTGGTGAAAATAGCTTAGTTGAGAAGACGGAAAGGAAGCTATTAATATAGGCAACGTCGAAGCGATCCACGCCAATCCCAGAAGCCACTCAAGCCTCATCTCCATTCTCTTTCTCTAAATTCAGACTCTTAACGATCCTTCAAACTCAACTCACCAGAGTTTTTTGGCCGTTGTTGTACAGTTGTAGAGGAAAAGCCTCGTCGTTGACATTCAAAAGTTAAGTGAAGATGGACAAAACCGGTTATGGTTCAGTAATAAGGCATATCGTACTGCTTAAGATAGGCATTGGAATTTGGACGTGCGATAGCGAGATCTGTTCAAATAAGTTTAGCATACCAACACAAAATGCCAAGTTTATTTATTTATTTATTTTTTAATGTAATCTAATTCTTTGTTCAAGCCGCACCAAATTATGATATGTTTTTCTCTTATTTATTGTTTTACTCTTTTAGACCACCTTTATATTGGGATACTAACTTTCAAATATTATTTCATATTTTTTCTTTTATGATATTTGATAACTGTTTGGATTTTAAGACTATTATTTTATTTGTTTAACAAACTCGGAATCATGAATTAAGTGGTAACTGAATTATTGGTGTTGTCACCGATGTTGGGCTATGAATTGCCATCTAACTTTTTCTTATATGTCTCCCAATTCTTCAGGTAGACTTCAAGTTCAAAATAACCATTGACGACTAGATTCTAATGGTGAAGTTGATGTTAATTTTAATCTATTTTCTCTGCTTCTTACATTAGTATATCTTGTTTGAGAATCACAAACTTTTCCAGTGTAATTATTGATTTCTTTGAAGTAGTGCAGTGAAATACATTAGTATATCTTGTTTTTCCATTATAATTATTGATTTCTTTGAAGTAGCGTAGTGAAGTCACTAGATTTTTAGAAGAGGTTTATAAGAAATTACCTAAAGAAGCTTCATATAAAGCAAGGCTTTTTGTTTGTTCCTCGAATGAAAATGATTTGATTTGTTTATAAATCACTAGGAACATTTGTATTTAAAGGGCGAGTCTTAGAGTAACTCTGATAAGGTTGTTTCTTTGTAACCAAAACGTAATAAGTTTGATTCACATATGCAGGCTCTTTGTAAAATGTAAACAAAAGGCTACACATAATTGATATCTCTTCCCTAACCCTCACTAAAATCATTAAATATATGACGAAGGAATTCGAGGACTTAAAGCTTATAATGACCGATATTTATCAATAATAATAGTAATGATTTATTTCCTTAAAAAATAGACATATGTTTTGATAATCCATCTCATCAAAAGAGTCCAATAAGTTCATCTTATTATGCACAATAATGAGGATTACAATTAACCATAGACAAAGCTAGCTGGGGCCAAGTGGTGCATTGAACCTCTCA
>JANZLX010000211.1:21946427-21961147 GCA_025531955.1 Erythroxylum orinocense | reverse complement strand
AAATTATCCATTCAAACTTTATCCATAAGCTTACATCTCAAGAACACTTGATCACTTTATATCATAACTCAATTTCCTATCATTTCTTTTCTAACCCCCAAATGATCTCATAATATCCAATTCTCTTTCATGATTAATCATTTAACACAATTTACTCAATTTCCTTGAACATTATTACAAGCATATAAACATTGTCATCTCCATTTCACTCATGCATTTGACACTTTGAATAAAACAAAAGAGGTTCCCATGAGACTTTAAAACTATAGGAATTTTTGGTGAAATTCATGAAACTATAAGGGAGGTTGACTTTTTTACCCTAAAAAATAATTTTATACATTAATTTTTATAGCATATATTAACTTATAAATAGTAGTTTCTTTCACTATATTGTACTATATATGCGTGTTTTTAAATATAATACGATCAAGAATTGATTATATTTTGATACATTTGAATTTACTTTCGCATCTAATATATATGCATGCATATATATACATAGTGATCTTTCAAGTATTTAGAATTACTAAATGCCTAATTACAAAATACTTAATTTGTTCATATTTTAAATAATTAAAATTTATTAATAATTAACCATCTTCATCCTTGATATTTATGAATGGATTTTGATTTTGTGAATAGAAACATTACTATTTGATATCTAATGTAAATAAATTTTAAAATTATTAAAGTACATTAAGAATTAATAATATTTTGGTATATGTGAACTAAATGTATAACTTTGATATTATAAATACTTAATGTGTACATATTTCAGCATAATTAAAGTTTACTAATAACTACCTATTTAAAATATTTTTTAATTAATTTTAATTTTATAATTAGGCATTTAATTTTATGAAAACATTGTTTGAATTAATATATATTTTTAATGTGTATATATTGTATAACTTAATAAGGAATAACCGAAGTCCAAACTGATTCAACAATAATTATAATTTGGTTCCACAAACCTGAAATAACTAGGTAGAAGTTGGATAGTAGTCTTTTCTATATGTTTATAAAAACTTTCATCTCTTCTTTCCTTTTCGATATATAAGATTTGATATCCACCTTCTTTTAAAAAAAGTATAGTATGTACCAATCAGAACTAAAGTTAACGAGCAAACTATAATTTGGTTATATTTCGGATTAAGTTTAGAGTTAAACAATTAATTCCTTTTAAGTTTTAAACCAAACTCGAGCTTATGCTTCAAGGCCTAGTCTAACTTGAAACAGCCTATAATTATTAATAAAAATGACGTCTTTTTTTAAGTTTAAAAAATGACATTACTTTGTTAAATGAGTGCAAGAGAGGAAGTTTACTCAGACTGTTATCATCCGTACTCCTATGGGATGTCATAATATCTCTTCCCTGAATTCTTGATGTCTCCATTGTTCAAGACTCATTTTTGTTACGAGATTTAACACCCACCTCTCATATGGGATGTAACAATATTTCTTCTTTAGATTCTTGATTTTAGGAAACGCCACTTGCTATCAACCCAATCACCAACATCACTCTCTGTCCTCATCATCCTAATCTAATATTGTACTAGTTGAGATTTGTTTTGGTACCATTTCGAACAATCATGTATGGACCATCCTAACAACAATTTCTATTCATGTTTGAGAGAATTACACGCCCAAAGCTAGTTAGTTAGAAATTGATTAGTAGTCTTTTTCATTGATTTATAAAGACTTTCACCCTTTATTTCTTTTATAATATAAGTTTTACACCCTCTTCTCATATAAAATATCACATAATGTGCACATATCTTAAAATAATTAAGATACACTAAATTAATGGTCTTATATATTTGCAAATTGATTTTAATTTTATAAATAAAATTTTATTATTTATATTGAATATACACAAATTTTTTTTTGGATGAGAAAAGGAGGGCAAAGCCCTAGAAAATAACTAAATAGGGCACATTCGCGGAAAGGAGACCCCGCAAATATCTTCCATACAAATGGTAGAACAATTCCAAGGAGGAGTCGAGAAAAAATGAATCCTAGGATCCAACTGAAAAGCGTGATTGGCCATCCAATCAGCACAACAGTTGCCCTCCCTATAGGTGTGAACGAAGTGAACAACCCAAGGTCTGTCCAAAAATAACCGAATGGCAGACAAAAGCTGTTGATCCAGGCCATCCCCAGAAGCCTTCCCTGTGAGAGCATTAACTGCTAAATTTGAGTTAGACTCCACCACTACGGTGCGATAACTAGCGTTCCAAACAAGTTGGAGTCCTTGGAGGATACCCCAAAGCTCAGCGGAAGTGACCGAACAGATCCCAATATTATAGGCAAACCCATGGATCCAGTTGCCCACACAATCTCTAATCACTCCGCCTGCTGTAGCGCGATTAATTGAAGAGCAGAAAGCACCATCATAATTAACTTTTACCCAGCCTAATGGTGGTGGGCACCAGGTAACTAAACACTCCTTCCTTGTTGGACGACCCTGTAAAGCTTAATCGTTTAGAAGCGCATGCTGGAATTCCCTAACACGCCGTAAAATAATACAGAAAGGATCTTCAGAAGGCAAAGATTCGGGGTCAAAGATGAATGTATTACACCACTGCCATAAAAGCCAACAAGCTGTTCCAAACCCAAGAGGCCACAGAGATTGTTGAAAAAACTCCAAATCACAGCATAGATTTTGTTGAAGCCAATCCAAAAGATTGAGATGAAAGAAATCCGGTAGAAACCTGGATGTATGGCATTTCTCCCATATTTGACGAGCATGAGGACAATCTCTAAGAATGTGCAATTCGGACTCAATATTAGCACCCCATCTAGCACAACTAGAGTCATTGGCAAGATGATGATAACATCGTTTCCAATTAGTAAGTAAAGCATCATGAGCCACTAGCCATATAAAAGCACGAATCCTATGAGGACCATGCCAATGCCACACCATAGACCATAATGTCTCTTGACTTGAAGATGATCTAGACATATGCAACCTCCTGTAAGCTGAAGAGGAAGAAAATTTGCCATTATGTTCATGACCCCACACAATTTGATCCTTAATTGAATAACCAGAAGTCTCCTCCTCTTCTCTGCTACGTTTATCTACACTTTTTGTTTTTTTGGTTACATCTTCTATTCTTCCTTCTCGTTACTACTCTCTTCGGATTCTTGTTTAGGGAACATAGTAAAAAAAACTATAAAATTAAAACTTTGAACCCAGAAAATCCAACAACCACACTTTGCAGACTCTAGATGAATTAAATATTACCAACGCAGTATAAGAATTTTCATTTTTAATGCATTCTCTAACAAAGACGTTGGCCATTTGAAAAACACTCAAAAGTCATGCTTTCATGGAATATAACATATATTCACAGAGATATAAAAGACAAGTACAATATAACGGACGAAAACGTGATGACCGACTCATATAATTATTCATAGATATCCAATCAATAGCCAAAGTTTAACACATTTTTGTTAGCATGCATATAAACAAAAACACAACCTTGGCTCTGATACCAATGTCAGAAATAATCAAGATAAAACATAATCACAAAGATAAAGTAAAACACAAGATCGTTTCACATATTAAAGAACTTTGCTTAAATGTTTTACTGCAGAGAATCTTTGTCTTCTTTTGTTGTTCTTTATGTAAAAGACCATCACCCACATAAGAAACACACGTTGATGTTTTTTTATGTATAATTCATTCTTCTGTTCTTTTACAATTAAACAAAATCATAACTCCCTTTGGTAGTTATGTGAAGAACATTAACTTAAAAACCCCTAATGGGTGTATAATAAGTCATTATTTTTAAAATTACTTAATAGACTAACAAATGATTTTCCATCTTAACGAAGATTTGTAATATCTCGTTGAATATGGAAAATTCAGGCAAAGTTGTTTTGGTTGCCATACATATCTTGAACAGCTTCCCAAAGATCCAAGGACGATTCAAAGTAGCTGAAAATTTCTGCAAGATTACGTTCCATAGAATTAAGGATCCAAGACATAACCTATTGGTCTTTTGATATCTAAGCTTCATACTTTGATGATTCAAGATTAGAGGATTTTTCTTTTGCATTGATAAATCCTAACCTGGATCTACCACAAAGAGCAATATAGTAACCGCCCTTGACCAAGGAAGATAGTTAAACTCATTCAGTAACACAAAACTTAGTTTTTGTGACGTGTTGACATCACTCTCAGAAATGGTGCTGGATGATGAGACCACCACTTCCTTTGAAACTGTAATTCCATCTGTATTCCCTTTATCAGCCATAACAGAAGGAATTTAAGAAATACATGTCAGGATCACTACTCTGATACCAAAAAGAAATTTGAAGGAGAGAACTTTTGAGAAAAATAAATCTTAGTATCTTTTTTCATATTGATTATGAGAAGAATATATGTATATATAGCAAACTAATAGAAGTTGTGAAATAATCACAATCACCTAAATTTATCCAAAGTACATAGAAGAATTATAGACTTAATGTATGCACAACAATTAATCAAGTATAACACAACTATACTAGGAAATAAACATCAGCTAATAAACACAAAATATTCTAATATCTTCAATAGATAGGAAGAATACCTTGGGTAAGTCACTTGCGAATCTTTGGTTGTATCGTATATACATTAATCAATGCTCACAAATATAGCAAGTTTGATGATAAATATATCAAATATGTTTTTGTGGAATAGTGTTCTAACTCCAAATCCTATAGATTATATGATCCTTTTAACTAAGAAGTTATCATAAACATGAATGTTATTTTTTATAAAAGAGATGAGGTAGGATTAACATGAAAGTGAAGAAGGAAGTTTATCATTTCTAACAAGTATAGAAGACCAACAAGATGAGAGACCAGCATAAATACCTCTAAACTTTCCCTTAATTTCAACTCCCTCGAGCACTTCAGCATCATCAAATGTAGAAAGCAGCTCCTCTTCATCAAGCTCAGTGGATGAAACTCTTCCATAAAAGACAAGATCTATTAATAAAAAAATCTAAGCATCAACATAAGCTATGTTTATTGTCGATCCAATTAATTTCGAGGAATTGGTGAATTGGTGAATCTTCTCAAAGGAAAAAAGGCTGTTAGAGTAAACAGGGACAAAGTTACATGTGGATGGGAGCATTCAAAAACATAAAATACGATTGGTGGTAAAAGGTTACTCACAACAAGGTGTGGACTATGAAGATACTTTTTCTCCTATTACTTTTTGGGAATAGAGGTAAAATAAGTTAAACATGGGAGTTTATTTCAAAAAGAAAGTATGATGTAGATCTTCTCAAATGGTTCAACATGATGAACTATAAAAAAGGCCTACACCTATGAATATAAATAATAGGCTGCAACTTGATGATGGGATTGGTTTAGTAGATAAAAAGTTTTTTTAGAAATATGGTTGTTGGTCTAATCTGCTTGACATAAACAAGTACATTCTGAGTAAGAATGGTCTCAAAATTCTTGCATTTTCACCCTAAGCATCACTTTGAGCTACAAAACGAATCATGCGCCATGTAGCTAAAACCGTGGATCTTGGAATAAGATATTCTCATGCACCAATTTTTAAATTGATTGGTTTTACTGAAAGTGATTGAACAGGATGCATAGATGATAGGAAGAGCAGCTTATGCTACATATTTGGCCTTAGGTCAGGAGCTATTTCCTGGAGCTCAAGAAAACAAGTTACAACAGCCTTGTCATCTTTAGAAGCTGAGTATATGGCAGCCACTTCTTTAGCATGTCGAGTAATTTTGTTTAGAAGGCTGATGGTTGATCTTGACCAAGACCAGTGAAAGGGAACTAAAGTTTACAGTTACAAAAAAAGTAACTATCACAATGACAAAAAGTGGTATGACAAAGTATGTTGACATAAGGAAGGCTCACTTAACGAAGGAAGTTATTATTGAGGGAACTATAATCTTAAATTACAAATGAGCAACTTATAGATATTTTGATAAAATCTCTACCGAGAAACAAGCATGAGTATTTAAGATAACTATTAGGAGTTTGCAGGCTTGAATCAATGGAGGGTGTTAAGAATTGACTCAAAACCTTAGTCATTTTTGTTCTTATTTCTCTACTATATTTTCACACTAGTGCTTCCTGTTTTGTCTTAATCTGTCGTAGTTATGCACACGTTGATTGGGCACCCTTATTTTCCTGAACTAATTTGTTAAGGAGCACGTACCTCTGCCTATTTAATAGGCAAGTTTCCAGCAGAAACTCTGTTCCATTATTTTCTTTTCAATGTTTAAGCAGGTACACAAATTTAACTGAATTCCCAGCATTAGTTCCCTGACTTAGAGCTTGTCTTGTTTGCTAATTAGCTTAGGGAAGTTGACAAGGTCAAGAGTTGTTGGTGGATTGGTTCTGAACCTAAAATGTGAGAAATCTGAATGAACATGTCTGTTTACAGCTGATTAGTGATAATTGCAAGGGTCCTAATGTATGGGGACTTCTGAAAGCTCATATGTTTTGGTGATGCATGTTACTGTTTCCTATTTTCGCGCTTAAAACACTCAAAAGCTTGTTATCTAGCATGGTCAAGGCAACAGGCTTGTCTGAATCTTGGTTAGCATTGTTCCTATTTCGGGAGAACTTGATATGGTGGATGTTATCCTCAGAGAAGAACCAAAGAATTGAACAATGCAATAAGTGAATCAACCACAACTATTGAAACGTAAAATGCAGAGGTATGATGTATCAAAATCGAGATTACATTTTCCTGCTTAACATGGTGCTCTCTAAAAGTCGATTATGGCAATCTAGTCCAGAAGAAGGTTAAATTAGAAAAGAACAATATAGAAAGCACATTTTACTTCCGGAATTGCATTGAGACCAGTAATTGCTGCCATCCTCCGGTTCTGCATAACCCCACAGCCAAAACTTTTCTGATGACAAAACTCTTTCCACCTTTCCTTGTTCCTTCTTCAGAGCTGCAGTGCTAATAACGCCCTCTGGGTTTTGATCCATTGGGTGGTGAAGTGAATCCTTTGACTTTGTCCCGGCTGTCTCTGAAATTTCCAGCCTCCTTAAGGCTGCCCACGTTTTAGCGTTAGTGCTTTAAACCTGGGGGGTTCAATACAATAACTCCAAATCCTTGCATGTCATATAGTCTCTACCCACAATGAAGAATCGGTCACTGGGTCAGATTCTTTAATCACCAAGTCTATCATGTTTCCTTGTAGTCTAAGTACCTCGTCTTGAGCTTCATCCATTATTGGGTTGGATTGATTGCATGAAGAGAACGCATGTATGTCTTTCCTGGCCTCAATCCAGCTTAGTCCAGGGACTTTTTCCAACATCAATCCTCTCATCCTTTTCCTCGTTTCTGCTACACCGTCCCATCTCCCTGCAGCAGCGTATAAATTTGAAAACAATATATGAGCTGCACTGTCTTCTGGATCTAAACTTAAGATTCGTTCTGCTGCACGAACCCCGACTGCCAAATTCCTTCTATATACACATGAGCTTAGCAGGGTCCTCCAAAGCTCTAAATGCTGTTCCCTGAGACATGATTGCTTTATCAATTCTTCCGACTCTTCCAATAATCCTGCACGGCTTAATAAAGTCACCATGCAAGAGTAGTGCATAGGTCCAGGAATTATACCATTTTCTTTCATACAACTCCACAAGGACTTCCCACATTCAACCAAGCCGCTATGGCTGCAAGCCGATAGTAAAGACAAAAATGTTACATGATCGGGCTTTAGACCACGTCCTGTGATCTCCCCAAAGAGCGTTATTGCTTCCTCAGCCTTTCCATGTTGACTATACCCGTCAATCAATGCATTCCAGCACTTCAAATCTGGATCTGAAACCTGAGAAAATACAGATCTAGCACCTTGAAGGTAGCCATTTTTGGCATACATATCTACTAGACTCCCATTGACACACATGTCAGTATCAAATCCTGTTTTTACGGCTAGGGAATGTATAATCTCTCCTTGCTTTAAGGTTGCAAGGTCAGCACATGCACTTAAAGCCCCACTAAGCGCAAAGCTGTCACTCTTATGGCCTTCTCTATAGATTTTGCCGAAAATCTTTATTGCATTTTCCCCATCACCCAATCTAGTATGATTTACAATCATTTCAGTCCAGAGAATTATGTCCTTCTCTTTAATCAGATTGAAAACCTTTTCAGCAGACTCAGGATCTCCATTCCCAAAATACATCGACAATAGTGTAGTCCCAACGAAGACACTACTTTCCAACCCGGCTTTCACAACTTGTGCCTGAAGTGGTTTTCCATACTTGGTAGCCGGAAATGTGCTAGTTGATGAAATAATGGCTGCAAAAGTATACTCATCAGGTTTAAGACGAGACTCTCTGAGCAACTGGACAAACAGGTCCATAGCTTCCTGACCTTCTCCACTTCCTGCGTAACCAGAAATCATGGAGTTCCAAGAAACTAAACCCGGAGTGTCAATCCTGCTAAAAACGCTGAAAGCAGATATTTTATCACCACAACTGCAGTACATGTCAAGCAATGAATTTTGTAAAGGCAAATCAGCTAGCACGTTCTGTACGACAACTCGAGCATGGATAACTTTTCCCCAAATAAGATATCCCAATTTGCTACAAGCACTAAATACCATTGAGTATGTGAACTGGGTAGGACTAGTCCCTGACCTCACCATTGTGCCAAATAGGCAAAGCCCTTTCTTTATCTTCTCATTCTTCAAGTTCCCGAAGATCATATTATTCCACAACACAACATCCTTTTCTTCTGCACAGCAGAAAACCCTACACGCGGAACCCAAATCCCCACAATTCGAGTACATCCCAAGCAACGATGTCTGAACATAAACGTAACTCAAGAACCCAAATTTAATAACTTGCGCATGAATCAACGCGCCCATAAACCAATCCTCAAGAAAGCAACAAGCCTGCAGCAAACTCGTGAAAGTCGATCCATTAGGTCTCAGTCCTTGAGCCGCCAACTGGGTAAGCAGCTCCATACACAAAACCCGACGAGTACTATCTCTAGCATATGCTGAAATGAGTGCATTGTAGGAAACAAGGTTCTTGTGGGGCATTCCATCGAACAGAAGTTGAGCGTCTCCGAGAGACCAATAACGAGTATACATGGAGAGAAGATTGTTGCCGAGATACGGAGACTGTGGACAGCTGAGTAGGGTTGTGCTGGTTAGTATCAGAGCATGGAGCTGACGCGCTTCCCTGAGTGAAGTGACGGTGGTGCATCTCTGTACTAAGGTTCGCAAACTCCGAGTGGTGGTCATATAAGTAGTAAAACCATATTACCGCCAGTCACAATCTAAAACACAACGTTTTAAGAAGGTTACCGCTTTCTCATCATACCACAGAGAATGCCAAAATTCTGTCGAATACGCCGTCTGATTGAAAACTGCCTCCAATCGCACATCGTCAGTTCTTCATCTTCTTGTGTTTTTTACTTTTAATTATTTATGAACTAAGGGTTGATGACTGAATCTGAATGATGAATCCCAGTTCGAGGAACAGGAGGCGGTTTCTTTAACCAAAGAGAAAGAGAAGCATCTTCTCATCGCTCTCTCTCAGGTTCTCATTTCCTAGATCTCTACAAACAAACACCAACTTTTTATTGGCTGCTTTTGTTTAATTGAATCTGCCTTCAGGTGTCCAGAGAAATCAAGCTATGGATTCGTGAACTCGACAGTTCTGACACCGATGAGGTAAGTATAGTTAGCTTCTATTCCTCTCTCAACTTAAAAACAAGTTATTTGATAACTTGACAATTTCCATCAGGAGATAGGTTCTGAAACTCTTTGTGAAGAGACTTGTTCCGATGAGTCAAAGTTGATTGAAATTGAGGGACGCCACTCTATGACTAAGATATTAGCCGATTTGGTGAGCTTTGATTGTTTCTCTTGGAAGTTTTACTAGTTGGTGAAGGCTTGCTTTAGACTTTCTCCAAAATTCTGGTCATGCGAGTCTGTGACCCTTTTAACATTTCCTAGCTGACAGATACCGTTCTTGGCCGTTGATAGTCCATACCTACGACATTTGGCTGGCAACATTCTTGTAGCCATTTCCGAGTTTGTGGCTTCTTGCGTAAGTAATGGTTGGTGATTAGTGGATTGTTGTTTACCGCATGTTGTTTATTCACGTCTCCTTAACTTGGCTTCTGTCTTTGTTCAGGGAAGTGAATGGGGTTCTTATATTCATTCCTTGTGTATATGTCTGGGATTGCTGATGGCCAGTTTGTTGTCTTGTGCACCGCCACCTTTAATGTATATGAACGGATTGGATAGCACATTTTGTGATTCATCCGCTTCTGCTGTGTTGATGTCTAAATTGAAAAATGGTAACTGGTCCACAGCCGCTGGGATTATTCGTGTTTTATGCAACATATTGAAATATTTGAAAAAGGAGCGTGATGATCAATGCCTTGAACTGTTCTTGGGCTCCATCACTTCATTTATTTCACTCATGAATGATGTTGGTCAGAGCAGAGGTACTCCGAAAAACAATGTGCAGATTTCAGATGATTTATTTTTTGGAAGCAGTGATGAGGAGTCGAAAGTCGTTTTTCTAGGGTTTCTCATTCAATTCCTCTGTTCATTGGCTGATCAAAGCAGCTGTTTAAAAGCTATGGCTGGTACTAAGGATCATGATTTATTTCTTGACAAAATCATCAATCTTGTGCCTAAACTTTTATCGTGGTGCGTCGGGAAGCAAGGGAACAGGTTGAAGATCTCCATCTCTCAGTATTTCAAACATAAACTTCTGGTATGGAGGCTGAGTACATGTAAATACTAAATAGAGGATGCACTGAAAAAATGTTTTCTAGGAAATCCTGAATTCATTTGGTGATGAATGCCATCGTACAGCTAAATTGATTTCTTTTTACCTTCTGTATTTTGTCTTGCACGTCATCATATATGTCTTCCTTATTTGTCTATCAATATTTTTATATCATGTCATTTTGACTACTTCAAGTGAAACATGTTCTCCAGATGTTAATGCTGAGGCTCAGTTATCAATCTCAGCTAAATTGCTCAATACTTGTCTCATGGTTGCAACTTCTTCATGTTTACTTTGAAGAGCTTCTTAGAAGGCCAATAACTGAACTCAAGTCTGCTGGGGATGAATATCTTGAAGACTCACCTTTTCTATGGAGTCTTTGTGATGTCGAGGCAGGCAGCATCTGTTCCCTTCATTTACAGAGGCAGGTTGTTCTTCTTTTTCTGAGATGCTGCTTAACTATGATAAACTCAAGCAAGCAATGCACATGTGCAACTGTTGACTCTTGCTTGACAGCTAACTCATCCACAGACATGATTTGTTGTATTCGAAAAAAGGGATTATTAGACCTCTCTGAGTGGCTTCAAGAAAAATTTCCGTCCGAAAAGCTTGGGGTCAATGAAATATATTTGGAGAACTGTTCAGGCTTTGCCCAATCTTTCCTCCGCTTATACATGCATGAGGTTTGCCAGCAAAGTTGTACCAGATCATTCTTTAATCATTTCTTTAGTGTCATATGGGTTTTATCCCCTTAAATGCAGCTTATTCTCAGTTCATAAGATATACTCTAGTTGGGCCACTTCATGCTAATTTCCTTTTTTCATTATTGCAGGATGATATGTTATTTAAGCTGCTTTTACAACTGCTTAGTGTACCACGTGGTGAAGAGCAGTAAGCACTGGACTATCATAGTTCACCATAGTTAGTGGTAATCCTTTTGGGTGCCTAATCGATTATTTGATCATGATGCAGATTAAATGGAGTGAGATGGACGTTTCAGGATTTGAAAAGAGATGCTCTTTCCCATGTTTCAAACCTATTTAATCCTGTATGCCTCTTTCATGTATTTCTTGCGGAGGTAAGTCTCTATTCATGGTTTTGATGTCTCTAAACTCCGCCGAATAGGAAAGAAGACTTGTGACTTCAGCCTTGATAAAGCTAAGTGAATGATCAAACTTTGTCCCGCGGTCTTTAAAACAAATTACTCCTTGTTATCTTGCAGCTTCATTATGATCACCAAGTGCTTCTTGATTACCTCATTTCTAGAGATACCGGGATTAGTTGTGCAGAATATCTGCTAAGGTATGTCTTTTAGTTGCATACTGTCGAATGCTAATGTTAGATTATAGCGAGTTTGTGGTCATATCATGTGTGGGAAATGTTAACTTTTTGGCATACTTAAGATTCTCATTTTACGATGCTCCTTTCTAGGTGTTTGCGAATAGTATGCGATTCTTGGCAATCATTTAGGAACTTTTGTATGGTTGAGGGAGTTGTAAATCAATCATCAAGCAAAAGAAGAAAAGTAACGTTGGAATGCTCTGATTTTCATGTGGAACCATCATCTGTACATAGAAGTGACCAAGATGTTCCATCATCCCTTTCGGGAAATGAGAGAGATTTTGGACAAAACTGCAAACAGTATAAAACCAAAGCACAACCATTTGAGGAAGCCAAAGTTTGTTTGCTTTCTCTAAAAGATTCTATTGAAAAGCTTCATGAGAAGAGCTTATTTCCATACAATCCAGAAGTGCTCCTAAACCGGTATATCTTTGTCCTTTCCAAGTCATTGTCCTATTGCATTTCTGGTTGAGAATTTTTATTTGGGTTTAACGGTTTGGCTTTTCCATAACATTTCCTCCTCCTGTAGGAGAGCATGTTGTTTCTGGTAGTTTTTGACATCCATATCTCGTGAAGACTTCTGGGAGTGCATGAGATTAAATCATGCACATGACTGAATGTTGATACACGGTACTTTTTCCACATAAATGGCTCAAATTTTTACTGTTTCCTTTCTTCTTTCAGTTTAACTAAATTTCAAGGCTTGTGCTTCAATGGAAGGAATCGGGAATTTACCTAACTGTAGGGCCTTCAGCAGATGTTATCTGTTAGATGTTTCAATACTCGGGGGGAAAAAAGCAACGTCTCCTGGTATTATGTGGCTGAGGTAATATCTGTTCAACGTCATTTTTTTCTGCATTTTCTTTTGTTCTATCTTTTTGTTAAAATTATGATTTGAGGCCCAAGGGCAATAGTTAATATTTTATTGTTCATTGGCCTGATTTTGCCACTCTCCTATTGATGGCCTTCGAACTCCCTATTCTCCCGGATGTACTCGACTAGTCAAAAGAAGAATTAATTACATAATGGTTTTGGATATATTTTGATGCTTAAATAAGAAAATGATTGTCTGTTTTATTTTAGGAGATAAAAAGTGGAGATTGCATCAAATTGGAGCTTTATTGGTGACAATTACGAATTTTGAAAAAACTAGACAAATTATTGCAATAGATAAAACGAGATCACGCCTAATGCCAGATTCACGTAAAGAGTTGAAATTCAATTAGAAAACTTCTTTTCATCCTTATTATGTAGGGATTTGAATTTATTTAAAATAGGAATCTTTGCAAGATGAAAGAAGAGTAGGGTTTGACGAGGAAAACACGTCTTTTACCTCTTCAACATTCTCTTTTCGTTTCTTTTGAGTTTTCTTTCAATCTTTCATCTTTCTTCTATTTTTGTTGCTAGAATTAAAGTCATGTATGGCAAAATCCAAATATTTTGATTTTGGGAATTTAAAACTCTAGTTATAACATTGTGAGATTTTGTTTTAAACTTATATTCATGTTTTTATTCAAGTATTTCTTATTTTATATTCTTATATTTCATAAATAATTAATATTGATTGATCTAGCAAATTAATTTGATGTTGATTATTCTATAGCTATTCATAAATTCAATTATCTATAATTTTCATGAAGGATTGATATAAGTAACAAATAGCTTATTTATGAATTTGTATATTTCACCTATGATAAACAAAAAAATTAAGTTGAATAATTGCAGTTATCTCAATTATTTAATTTGAGGTCTAGGCTTTTTTACTAAGCTTATTACTATCATTTAATTGATATGAAACACTTAAAATTTCATAATACTAATATTTGTAAGGCATGATCACGCTTTATAAATGTTAGAATTTTGTTTGGGTTTCATAAAAATTTACCTATTTTTATTTTATTTTATTTTATTTAAATAATATAAATAAAAATAAATTTTTAAAAAAGATCATAATTAATAAACATAAAAATAAATAAATTAATAATTTTTAATAATTTTTTACAGAAAAGAAAACAATAACAATAAATATGTTTGTTTCTCTTTTAGCAAGTAACATCACAAGGCAGCTCTAGTCAATCATGTAACACACCAGCAGCACCAAAGCCACCGAACTCCAACACAACAACCCCACTAGATGCACACCCAACCAACCAACAGGAGCAAGTAATATCACAAACAGCACCTCACAACAACGCAAGCCACTAAAGAACCAGACGCACCGACCCAACCCCATCTCGCTCCAACTAGCCTAGCACTTAGCAGCGTCCCACGTTCGCCACAACAACACCCACTATTATTGTTCTAATGTTTTATTTATTTTACTTCATTTTATTAGTTACTTTTCGTTGCTTTCATTTTAATTTACAATTTAGTTCTTATTAGGTTGTTTCTATTATTTTTTTTGAATTAGTTTTCTGTTTATAATTGTTACAATTATGGGATGCTCCAAAGATACTAATGTGGATACTTTTGTTGGAAGAAGTTACCATTGTAGGAGTTTAAAGTTTGATAGTATTACTACCTAATTAGTAGTCTAAGGCCCTGTTTGTTTTCTTTTTTTTTCTGTTTTCAGTTGTGGTTTTTATTAAAAATAAAACTTTAGATTAAAACATGTTTGGTTTTTATAGTTG
>JANZLX010000211.1:21924167-21946327 GCA_025531955.1 Erythroxylum orinocense | reverse complement strand
GCTTCAAACGTTTGCATTACATCGTTTTACCATGAGAATAAGATTTTGGAAGATTGCTTGAGTTCATGTTTAAACTTCACTTTTATTTTTAAGGTGTGGGTTCTGCTCAAAAGACTTTCGCCGCAACGAAGCAAAAATCAAGAGTCCGTCGCGGCGTGAAATTCGCAGAAGGTTTCGCCGCGGCGACGCCCCCTTGTGCTTTCGAAGGATTTTCTTACCAAAGTTTCAATTTCTAAGTCTTCCCTCCACGCGCAAGGTTCATGTTTCCGTGTCCAATGTTGGGCTCCGAAAACGGGGTCCAACATGTTTTATGGATACCATTAGAGGTTGTACATTTGTAAGGCTACGGTGGTTGAGACAAATCGATTTCAGAAACGGTTCGAGGTATACTATACGAACATGATCAACCTTCATAATAAGGTACGAATTTAGATTCAATCTTTATTATGATTTATGTCTTAACCATTTTATAGAATTAAATTGATCTTAGTTTTTGAGAAATTAATTTGCGAAAAAGTTTCATACTTATTTTGCTGCGACTGTGATCTGATCCTGTCCCGATTTCCCAACAGTGGAATCAGAGCCAAATTTTAGTTTTATAATTTGATTGAATTAAAGTCTTGATTGTTATTGATTTGATAAAATTAAGGCTTAATGTTTTTTTTTAATCTCGAATCTATCCAAAAATTAAATATGTTTATTCTTTTGTTCTATTTATGTGTGTATTATTGTTCTGAACAATAAAATCCTGAAGAATACCTAGTTTATACATGTATATGAGTTTTGGAAAATTATTTTCTGTGTGCCTGTTCATTTTTCCTTCTAAAAATTGATTTGCATATGGTTTTATTCAACTGCCTGCGTCTTTGTGTTTGACTGTAGCTAACATTAAAATCATCAACGGCTTGAACCGTTGCTGGTTAGGTGGTCGAAACCAGTGGCATCACCATTGTTGAAGGAAGCGCGAAAACCACCCATAAGGGGAAGCAAAGCGACGGCGACTAGAAGGGCATGACGATGGTGGTCTAATGCGTGGAGGCACGAAATAGGTGGCGACGTAGACGAGCGAAACCTTAGCGTCTATGGGAAAACAATGGGTGCATATGAGACACGCGCCACAGTGTCTAGAAAAGTCTGGGAAGAGACATTTCTTATGCCTGCAATGCACACGTTAATTAAGTCCCTATCAATTTTATGGCGTGTGCAAGCGCCAGACAGATTTTCCTATTTATTTTTTTGTTTTTAAAATTTTTAAAGTCTTAATTTCAATTAAATTAATTTAACGGAGATCAAATTAGTTTATATTCCTAATAAAATTAAAAAGTGTTTTTCCAATTTTTGCAAATTGTTTTCAAAGGATAATTTTGTTAGGAATATCTTTGAAATTTAGTTTAATTTTTCAAGAGGTTGAATTATTAAATTAATTTAGTTATCAAATCAATAATTAAAATCAAGAAAAGGTTTAAAATGAATTCTTTCATAATTGGATTATGTTAGAAATTATAAATATAATGAGATTATATTAATTAAGAAGAGGTCTTAATTTCAAATTTTAAAGTAATTATTTTTCTTAATATAATTAAGATTAATAATTATATTGATTTCTAATTAATTTTAGAAAAGTAGTTAATAAAATTAGAATTAATTAGTTTCAATTAGATTGAAATTAATTAATCAGACTCCTTAAAATTAAAAAAAAAGTGTTTTCTTAAGAAATTAAGAAAGATATTTCTTAATTAAATTTATTTATTTTAATTTGATTGTGATAAATTAAAATTTTGACTTTATTTTTCTAGAGAATTATTATCAATTTATTTAGTATTTGTTTCTTTATTTATGAATAATAAATTTCTTGATTTTTTAGAAAAAGTGTTTTTCTTAGTTAAATTTTCAAAAGTGTTTTCATTTATTAATTAAGAAAATATTCTTTCTTTAATACTTTGAAAATAGTTTTTTAATTTATTCAGGAAAGATTTTCTAATTAATTAAGAAATCGATTTTTAAATAAATAATTTAAAGGACTTTCTCAATTAAATTTAAAATTTTTGTTTAATTTTAAAAGTAGTTTCCTTTTAATTTTAGAAAGTAGTTTTCTAATTAAGGAAAAATAATTTTTCTAATTCTAATTAGATTAGAATGTGTTACTTATATAATTTGAAAAAGGAGTTTTCTAAATTATAATGAGTAAGAAGAATAATTTATTTTAAAAATGTTTTCAATAAAATTTTGTTTAAGGAGTCAAGATAATTACATTTTTTTCCAACTAGATTTGAACATTTTTCAAATCAAAATAATTTTCTATTTATAATAGGAATTTAATACATTTAGGAATCAATGAGTTTATTCTGATTTAATTTTTCCAAGGAGTTGAAAATATTATTTTAGATTATGAAGATCAATAACTTAAATCAATCAAAACTTGATGATTTATGCATATAATTTGATTATGGGTGCACAAGTTGCATACTTTATTTATATGTTTGATATATATGTATATATTGGATGCATGTTAAATTGTATGTTTTATATGTGAGATATTTTACGTGCAATTTTTTGTTTTATGAGACGAATGAAATTAAATTATTCACTAAAATATTAAGTACATGTTGACAACGTGGTTGTTGCCTTCTATTGTTATAAGAATAAACCAGAGTTCTGTTTATAATTAGCTTTTTGAACAAACTCAAGGCCATTATAACCAGAATATGTTTAGTCTTATGATAATGAGTTCTACTTAACTAAATTTGTGTGATTTGGATGAGCAAACTCATAATCACAAGAATTTAGAGGTGGAGTTAGGAATAAAATATAAGATATGTTTGGGCAAGAGTTCTCACCTGACGAATTTAGGGGTCATATAAGATGTGATTGATAAAGTTGTTATCTACCTAATTTTAGTTTAGTTGGTTTGTTGAGTAAACTCATGATCAACTATATTTGAATGGGATCCTGGCCTACTAGAAAGATTAGAGTAATCTTCCTGAATAGTAATAAGAGCTATTATTTCGAATAAAATAGTGGTCGTAATCTTATTTTGTAGTCATGGTGTGTAATTAATTAATAGCTTTTTGTTACATTTATAATTTGTTCTAAGTGGAATTTATCTTGTTTATAATAGTTGACACTAAATTAATGAACCCAATTTTTTGGATATAAGTTATGTTTGAGAAGAGTCCTCAAAGTTAGATAGAAAATTGTATGTCCATTATACAATTTTACTATAATCCCTATTGAGGATTCAGTGACAAAGTTTTAGTGATATATCAAAATCATATAGATAACAAAAACTAATGACATTTTGAGTTGACTAATGTCTCATAAACTTTGATGACAACATGTAAGATATATGTCAACACCATAATAGCAAGATGCAAGAGGTTGCATAAAGTAGCATTAAAAGGTATAGTACTTTGTTAAAATTGTTCCACTTAATTTAGCGTACTAAAAGCATAATTATGGACTACAATTAAAGACTTTTCCATAGTATGATAGTAGTTATCATTAGAAGAAAATGTCTGCATGACTTTTCTTGCCTATATGAGATATGATAGAGATCATATGTATTTCTAGTTCACGCTTATGAGTATTTGATACTGAATTTAGATTTAACATTAATGCAATGTTCAAAGCACGACAAGAAATAGATTGTTAAGTAAAAGTAGTTAACCCAATTTTATACAAATAGTTTGTACGTGCTGGATTAAAAGAGGCTTATGTTTAATATAAGTGGAAAAAATACAAAGTTGGGTAACCAAAACTATCCGTTTATACCATGTTGGTTAAATCAACATAACGAGAATCATAAAGTTACATAAAAGGATATATGTATCCTTTTGATTATAAATCGTATGAAACTTGTGAAACTTGTTAAGTTGAACAATAACCAAATCAACCTTTGGTGAAAGGATGATGATGGTAATGAATTGTTAAATTTATACATGTGATGTATTGGAGGGAATAACAATTTATGAAAGGATAATACTTATATTTCATTAAATTACTAATAACTTTATATGATATAGTCATATGTATTTAATGAAATAATGATTTAAAATTTTTGAAAACTTCAAACTGTTTAAATCTAAATAGAAATTAAACATTGAGAATGCTGAAGCACTTTGATGAGATCGTTGTAGTGAGTTTTAAATTTTTGGTTATCTGTAGGGAATGAAATTCTATAGTGAATACCTTTACAACTAAATTCATAAGAGTATGGATTTATGTAAGGAGAAAAATACATTATGAAAGATTGTATATGCAGTATTATTTCTTCTATAACTATGCCTAGTAAAATGACTTATCTTTAATGGTTCCAATTGAATCAATTAACAAGATTCATATTAGATATGAAATGCTAAGTCTTTGAAAGAGTCAAAGTTAATGATTTAAGGATGTGATGCTTAACTTAAGCATGTATTATTCATTAAGTTTAAAACTAAATTGGGTAATGAAAGATTATGAGATATCCAAAAGATTGGATATAATTTTACAAACCTATTGAACAAATTGTTTGTTTCAATGTATACTTATAAGATAATGGTTATCATGATAAGTTGTGAGAGTAAGATGAAATTTGAAAAGTTCAATTCTCATGAAAAAACATCCAATTTGAACTATTGCCTTTACTAATATATTTGATGTATAGTTGAAAGGCTAAGAGACATTGAAATATTTACTTTTATGATGAATTCGAAGAGTTTTTTTAAATGAATGTAAATTTATCATCTCCACAAAAAGGTCAATGGGAATATAGTTGTCCTCTATAGTAGGAGTATATAGAGACATGTTGTTCATAGAGAACAACAATTCTAACTTTCAATTGTTGAAAATATAATTATCCAAGAACAACTCTTATTGGATAGGAAAAGTTAATACCTTAATTATAAGAATTAGATCTATAGAGATAGATTGGACGTTGTTCACTTATTCTGAGTCCAAGTACACAGATAATGTACTAAAGTTATTTAGTATTTGAAAAATTAAATACTTGTGAAGTATTAAAGATATCTATTACTCTATATATGAGTTGATATTTGAGTTCAAGGACATAAGAATATTTACTTTAGAAGTAAATTCTAATTAAGGTCATATGGTGATACGATATAGGATATTTAAACGATTGGCTTAGTGCAAGTAGGAGATTATTAGTTTATGTCCTACAGCTAATTGGTTTGGTTGTAATTTAGTGACAATATCATTTAAAGGCATTTTTTATCTTGTACATGTTTATACGTATATGATAAAGTCCATGGGATAATTATACATTGCAAATTAAATTATAATGAGATTATGATTATGAGATTCATATTGCATTTATGTATTATCCCTAAATGTTCTTAGTCACTGTTATATTAAGTTTGGTTAATTAATAGAAAGTAAAAAAGACTAGTATATGTTTTGTTTTTCTTTAAGAAGGAAGTGGTCGATCTCATAGACTAAAGGACGGAGATACTTAAACAAATATATAAGTGCTTGTTAGAAAATAAGTTCATTGAACAGGCTTGATATGAAAAATCCATTTAGAACATTACTTGTATATCTATAGAATTCTCATTATGATGATTGTATAAGTGATCCTTTGACTTGAGGTATCCAAAGTTATCTTGTATGGGGATTGTTATATTTTGATACTATTTATGACCTACTTATTCATGGATCGTTCAATCGATAGTCATTGGATGTAGCATAAACTGTGTGGAGGTAGTTATGTGATTAAGATATGATTCGTCACCCTAAAGTAATTAGGGAGAATGTTATGTCGTTCTCGATTAATATTGATTCGAGAAATCCTTGGCCAAGCTAGAATGACATTTTGTAAATAATTTTTAAATATCATTAATTGGATCGATAGCTAATGGCAAAGAATTAATATGATTGAACTCAAAAAGAGTAGACATTAATTTCATGCTCTATGTCTAATTGGAACATTGTATGATAAAATGATTGAATTATACGAAAAAAAATCATGCACGAAAAGGTTAGTCAAAACTATTTAACATTCCTAAATATTAAGATGCTCATGGTGCATTGCTAGACATCGATCTTGATATATGATTATAAGTTGTTTAATTGGAAATTAAAGATAAATTAAAAAGAGTTTTAATTTATTTTAATTTATCTAATTCTAATTATGAATTATAATTATAATTTATAATTATTGCCAGCACATTTGGGAACCTAATGAGTCTCACATAAAGAATGAATTGAAGAAAGCAAAGATATTTTAATTAAGTTAGATATGAATGTAAAGTTTGAGAAATTTTATCATATTTAATAAATAAGGATCAATATGAGATATTAGATCTTATTTGGGCATAGTTAGTATTTAACTAGAAATATTTGTAATTTTAATTAAAGTTTAATTGAAATTAGAATTTAATTTCAATTAAATGACTAAAATGTCCAAAACTTATTATAAATAGACTTAAGTTTTAATTGAGCTAGTACTTCTTACTCAACCCTCTCTGTAGGAGTTATAGAGTTCTTCCAAGCTATTCTGTGAATACCATTAGAGGTCGGATATTTGTGTGACTACAATAGTTGAAACGAATCGATTTCAGAAATAGTTCGAATGATATAATAAGAACAAGATCAAGCTTCATAATAAGGTATATTTTTAAATTTACTCTTTATTAGTATTTATGTATTAATCATTTTATAGAATTAAATTGATATTAATTTTCAAGAAACTAATTTGAGAAAATTTTTTGTAATTATTCCGTTACAGTTGAATTGATTGAGCATGTTTTTAATCATGTATAATTTGTTTCTTTGAAATATATAAAATCATACATATAGATTAGCCAACGGGAGATATACACTCTTCGAGAACATGATGATCAATAATCATCGATGGAAAATGACACATTACTAGTAAAAACAATTTTTAATTTATTCCGTCAATCGAGTAAGAGTACAAAAAGAAAGACTTTCCAATTGTTCCAAATTTTGTTGTTTCCAATCATAGTCTTCTTAGTGAAATACGTTAGAAAGTTTGGAAAGTATTATTTTTAAACTTCTTTTCGGTTAGAGTTAGTACCTAGGAGGGTGCAATGATAGTCGATGTCCCTTTGAAAGAAGCTTGTGTTTTACACCTTAATCTAAAGAGAGAAATAGAGACAGGGTTCCAACTGCAGCAGAAGTGGACAGGGAAAGGAGTGAAATCGAAGAGAATTGGTAGAACTTTTGATTGAAGAGACATAATTTTGGGGGTTCAAAATAAAAGGACACAAGCACATGTTATTAATTAGCAATAAGATCAGTAAGTTTGGAATGCACATATATACTCCCTCACACGCATTTGTACGTTGTGACTTGATAGGGTTACAATTTTATAGTTTTGGTGACTATTGGGATTGTTATTAGGGTTAGCTACAGTCTTTTATAGTAGCACTTAAGCTCGAATTAATCACAAGTAATTCATATTCAAATTCCTGATATATACATACATACATACATACTCGCAAGTTTATTTCTTTTGACCAACTGCCATCAACAGTAAATTGGAATTCCTCTTAACATAAATTCCAAGGTGTAAGGTGTGGTTCAAAAGGATTGAGAAAAGGGTGAAAGGGAGGTAGAGTTTGGAGGAGGGTCGATTTCTAAAGGAGTTTAAGATCCTGCTAGGACCCCCCAGGGATCTCCTTTTGCTAGTTACGCTAACGCTCTAGCTATCTGTCTCCACATTTTATATTGCCTCTCTTATATTTTGACATCTATTCAATTTTTCTTCCCCAGTAATTATTATTGCTTTTTTTTGGGGTGCAATTCCACCGTAATATTTTAACATGCACAGTGAGGAAGCTTGACGTTTAGCCCTCACCGCCCCAGCTTTGAGAGAGGTGGTGGTGGGGGACCACCGACTGGAGGGGCCTGATGAGTTCAACTTCAATGATTCGGTCCGCCGCATGATTGGTGGCCCAGGCCGACCACCACCGTCCTACGTGTACTATAAGTGTCCACATCCATCTCTAGCCATTCACCACCCAGTTTCATCAGCTCCTTTACATCTTCATATTTCCACTATTGTCCTTCCTCCTTCTTACTTGTAATGTGAATCAAAACGTAGTATTCATTGCTGCCAAAACAGAAGTCAGAACTTTTTCTAAGGAAACGTTGAATCTGTCAAAACCTGCACGCTAACAATATCTTCTGGGGTTGGTGCGGAAGCGTATAATAATTAGATTAGGTGAATATGTTGTAATTCCTTTCAAATGCATTTTGCAATTCTGAATTTTGATTAGAAATTGTTTGCTTACTTCATCCTTTTCTTTGTTTAGTTTTCACTTACCAAGATCCTTACTCTCTATTCTTATACGTATATAACTAAAAACTAACTATATTTTGCAAAAGATAACAGGCAAGAGCACTCCATAACGTATAAAAGAAGAAATTAATTGAAGGACCAAATAGTTCCCAGCCAAATTTGGCATTAACATACTCGTACATCATAGCTTGTTTCCAATATCTGGTATAATTTTTATGCAAAGTCGATAAAGCTTTCTTAATTATTCTTTAGCCACAGACTCATGCATGAACTATTGTTTACTTAAAACTATGAAAGAATACCAATAATATATACATTCCGTTGGAGAATACTATTATCTCATTCTCAGTCCAATGAAATTGTGTCTCGTAGTCATAGATTGATAATTTTCTGGCCTTTTCTTCTCGTTTTATATCCTTCGTTCTTTAACCTTTTCTTGCCTCCAAGTTGCTGTTGCTGATTTATTAAGCAGTGATCATTGATGTTCAGTGACCACCACAGTATAGGGTCTGCTGACATGTGAAATTGGAGAAGTAATTAACTTCTCGTTCTTTATTTTCGTAGGTGGCTGCTTTAGATGAACTTATTATAAAAAACAATCAAATTTTCAGTTCTTGAGGGAAGGAGCTAGGTAGGGAAATGTGCTGAATTTCGACCGCACAAGACTCAATCCACGGCACTTAATTTGATGGTTATTTTACCCCTTTTTTATTAAAATAGGTTTGAATACATCAAATAATCTCAGTTTAGAAACTCATAAACAACTCAATAACTAGGTAGGGCAATAGACTGACGCCTAAACTGTAATATAACAACCTGTAGAACAATCAGCAAACAAAAAATAATTACTGAAAAGCTGTTAATAGAATTAATAATAAGAGGAGAGAAATATAAACTCAATGATGTAATATAAACTGCTTATAAAAAGAGATTCAGAAACGGAAAATACTACATATAACAAAATACATACATAGAAGAAGAACATCAGACCCACCTGAAATAATTCCGACTTCTCTGCTTACCTCGTGACATCTAATTTCAAGTCTTTTCCATGCTATATCAATAAATCCACTGTAATTGCAAAATTAAATCCTACAAGTTGCAGTTCTGAAATTCTTATGGGATTATCTCAAACCGTTTTGGATGGATTTGTAGCATCATATTGTGTAGCCATTATGAAAAGAACGTAGTTCATAAGTATTTCGGGACTTCATTTGTACTCTGATAATGATTATTCCGACCGACATAAGGTATGGACTATGGAGGTTCTTAGTTTATTTGTCCTTATCCATATACAAAGATACTCCACCGTTGTCATTTACTTACAAGACTACAAAAGTTAACTATATCGAAACATAAGTTGTAGGAGACTGAGATAAATATTCACTACCATCTAAGTGGGATTCCATACCTTGACTGTCCAATTTCTTAAGGATATCTAAAACCGACCACAAGCTTTGAAAGCCATTAATATTGTTAACATCAAATAAATCCATGTCGGTTGATTCTCCACTTGTCTTCCTTAATTTGGGCTCTTTCGATAGTGATTTATGTCAAGCCAATAACGGTTGTCAATGTTCAGCTTCAATTGAACTCTAGAATTAATTAAACAAAACAAGTTCAAAATAATATATTCTAAATTTAAATTATAAATTTTTAGTTAAAATAATTAAAATGAGTCTAGTAATGAAAGTAAGTCAAGAGATTGGTGTTAAAGTTGAAGTTGAAATTCACTAGAAACATTAAAAATAAATGATGTTACATATTATCAATTTATAGTATATTTTTATTTTTATTTGTATTTTAAATTGTACATTATAATTATAGTGATAATAGTGAAATTGCGGTTACAATTATGATTAAATTTATTACCATAATTTATGATAATCATATTAGTATCATTTATAATAAAATCTTTATTATTTGTAATTATTACATTAATTCATAGTTGCATACTTTTTAGTTGAAAACTATGGTTCACACGTTAGTCATTAGTAGAACGATGCACTATAAATAAATTAATCGTTGCACTGTATAGGAAAATGTCGTGTTACGTTACATATTTGTATGGTTGAAATGAGTTTATAACCTTGAACTTGTGCACTTAAATACTACCAAATTTGGATAATTCATGATCAATAGTTAATTACCTAAATTAAGAGGATTGAAGGCGAGAGTGGGGGTGGGGTCCCTATGTTCAGAGGGCTGGCCTTAGGATGAACACTTGTCTTTTGCTTTGTTTATCTTCTACGTCAAGTGTTAGAACAACACTTTGCCAATGATCGCTTGACACGTGGTTTTCACTTGTTACCCCTAACAAACTCTTCCCTTCTGCCTTCTCGTAAACACTTGTCGAGAAATCATTTGGTAGCCGCAATCAACAGGTGAAATGACTAAAGTACCCAGGATTATGAATTAAGTTGACTGGCGTTGTCCGGTCGGATTGAAATTTTTTTAATTTTTGACTTTACGAAACTTCATCTAAATTAATGATGAAATTTCACTTTCACCCTTTACTTTATGTATTATGCATTCTCTTTTTATTAGTAAAAATAGATTTTTACCATTTAAAATTGGTGAGAGTAGGATTCTCGATGTGAGGGTGACTTCGTGAATTTTCAACAAGTTACAAGTGGAGCCGGTAATGAGCCATGCGACCTGGGAAGTAGCATAATAGCTCGGCGTTGTTATGTAATGTATTGCCAGCGTGGCATTGTGAGTCAGAAAGTTTGAAAGCGAACTGTAAGACAAATAGAAAATCGGTTTAGATGATCTGTTCAATTTTTAAGGTGTTTTATTGTATCTAGTAAATATCAACCATTTATTTATATGAGCTCTAGATTTATTTATGTGGAATCTACATGAAATCCACGTAAATAAATAATTAAAATTTACTGGATATAATAAGACAATATAAAATTAAACAAAAGAACTTATTCTATAGAAATTCGCCATTCCCTCGTACCCAATTTCTTTTCCACTGACCAAATGAGCTACCGGGCAAATTGGCCACTCCCTCAGTTAGAATTTGAAGTTAGATGAAATGGAACCCTTTCTTTTGTTTTTCTTTCTATTTTCACTTTTTAAATAATAAACTATATAGTCAACTTGTAGTTAACGCCTAGGGGTTAATTAAAAAATATTTTCAAAGTTAACTCCATCTTATAATTATAGCATCTACTTTAAAAATGTTAATTAAATGTTTAAATTTATATTTTTTAATTTTAACTGCATGTTAGTATCTATGTTATTTTTATGAGTTGTTATATATTTTAAAAACTTTAATTATTAATACATGTCAGTCAAAATTAACACAAATAATAAAAATTAATAAACAAAACATAATTAAAAAAACTTTGTTTAGAAAAAAAGAAATCCCTAAACATTTTTGGCTTATGGATTCTATTTCTGTAACTCCAGCTCTTATGGATCTTTCACTGACTGTAAGATGTAGGCCTTTGAGGAATTTCTTTTTCTAATACAATTTTTTAATTTTTAAAACCCTAAATTCATATACACCAAAAGAATCAGCCTATTGTAAAGTTGGTCTCTTATATATTTTTATATCAATCTATACATCTTTCTTAGGGTTATTTCTATGATCAAAGTAACTTGTTTCCTCCAATGTTAGATAGGCGGAAGATAACGAAGAGCAGAGAGGGAGGATAAAATGGCTTTTATTTACTGGGAAAAGTAGAAAGAGGAGATTGGTGACTTAGTGCAGAAAGTAGGGTAAGTGACGTAAGAGAATGAAAGAGAAACCCCCACGCGGAATTCAGCGGTCCACCCTTCGCCTCTCCTATATTTCTTCCCCCACTCACATTTCTTTTTCTTCTTCTAAAGCCAATCCCCCTTCTCATTTCACCTTCTTCTTCTTCATTCCTTTTGTCTTCTTCTTCTTCATTCCTTCTGTCTTCGACCAGTTATATCATTAATAGTAAACACCATTACTACTACTACTTAAGTTAACTCTCTCAGATAAGGTAAGCCCTTTGTAGTACTTGAATATGTAGACCGTCTTATTTTTTGCTTATTGATCTTACTAGTGCAAATTAAAGCTTTCAAGTTCTATGTGGTGGAAACCAGAATTATTTGATCCTTTTGACAAATGGGGTTCGAAACTTAACTCTTCTTACATCAGTTTTTCCACAGCTTGCTAGTCCTTGTCTGTATCTAAGGTAGCACATCCTTTGCCATGGAGCTTGATTTGTTGTCGCAATCCCTCTTCGTCCCAACTTCACTTAACTTTGGTCTTTCCTTGAACAGACGGGTCAGTTTAATGAACATGGAAAATAATTATACAGAGTTTGGTAAAAGGCCGTTAGAAAGTTGATTTCTTTGTTATCGTATATGTATAGGTAAAGTCTCAAAACTCATTAAGTCTCCTGAAATCTATCGTTGGTCCTTCCTCTTACTCCCTTTGCCACACTGTACTTCCAAAAGGGTTGCTAGATCTCTCTCTATCTCTCACTCTTAGTCTCTGTGAGAAGCACCAAGTCACTGAAACTTTGACAAGATAATCTGAAGAAATCAATCTTGACAGTTTCACTGAAATACTAAATCCTTGACAGAAAATCCTTACCATGATAGGTTTTATGTACTTATTTCCTACATTCGTCTTTGAGTCTGCATTTTATCGGAGAGCCTAGCTGTTGAGGAACGGAAAGGAAAGAAAAGAGATCAGTTTGTGCCATGGAAATTGTCGACAAAGAGACAACGTGGCAGAGCCGGTTTCAGCAACAAAGATACAGACTCAGCAAGTGCCTCCATCAAGAGTGCTTTTCTTTTTGCTTTTTAGTATCAACTTGGTCTCTTTGCAGGCTTGATCCAATGGAAGAGTGTCTCTCTTTTTGCACACCCTAAGCTTTTCTCTTTCGAGAAGCGCGTGCTCAAATTGTGATAACGTCATCCTCCTTTTCCACCATTTGCCAATTCTGCTTTCTGAACCAAATATAAAACACACACCCCATACCCTAATGCCTCTTACTGCTTCGTGTCTCCTCCCTAATGTCATCAGTTTATAACATGACTAGTTTCCAAAAAGTTGTTTTTGTTTCTATCCCTTTTCTTATCTCTGAATTGGGTTCTGTTAAATGTCAGTAGTTTATTAGTTAATTAATGTTTACTCTTTTTGTAGTAATGGAAACACCGTTCTTGTTGAATCATTTCTATCATTCACCAACACAAGACAACATCATTAGCACAAACCTCTAGTTGTCCGTTTCTTAACACCCTGCACAAGTAGAGGCCCTAATAAGTAATAAGCTCTTGAACTAATTATAATCACTTGGCTTTTATCAAAAACATACTCTCATGATTTCTGCATTCCTTTCCCTTTTACATCTTTTTTTTTTGTCTTCTATCGTCATAAAAAGTCATTCTTTCTCAAGGGAGGGTGTTTTTGTTTTACAACACGCGCTTATTTTTCGTTACATAGGTAAGACGGTGTGACTTGTGAGTGTTGCTCGCCACCAGATAAGTTGATGATTATAGATGATAACACTTGTCATCTTCTTAATTATTGCGTTTCATCATTATTTATTAGCAATTTTTTTCCTTCTATATAGCTGTCAATTCTACAGCTTTCCCTTTTTAGCTTTCTCTATTCTCTGGTCTTCTATTCCAATACAGTAAGTTCATTAGCATGGTTATGATTTAAAGATGATGAATTGAAGGGACATTTAATAATGGTGAAGCTGGTGAATTTGTTGCAGTAGAAGGTGTTTTGATGGAGTCAATGGAGTCTTGCGTTCCACCAGGGTTCCGGTTTCACCCCACAGATGAAGAGCTTGTGGGATATTATCTGAGGAAGAAAGTTGCATCACAAAAGATCGATCTTGACGTTATTAGAGATGTAGATCTCTACCGAATTGAACCATGGGATCTACAAGGTATTCTGCTTTACATGTTGCTTCATTTCCTTTCTAGGGTTCTCAACGATACAGAAATATCACTTTGTTTAGACGAGGGTCATATTTTTAGGGTTTAATAAAGGACCGAGTTAAGGTTTTCCTTTAATTGTAGAGATTTACATACTAGTGAATGTATTTCCTTAAAGTTCACTTGAAACAAAGCCAACTCCAACTAACAACTTAGGTCATATGAGACAAATTATATAGTCATATTGTGATTTACAGAGACATGCCGGATCGGGTACGAAGAACAAAACGAATGGTATTTCTTCAGCCACAAGGATAAGAAGTATCCGACGGGGACAAGGACCAACAGAGCTACTATGGCAGGGTTTTGGAAGGCAACTGGGAGAGACAAGGCAGTTTACGACAAGACAAAGCTGATTGGAATGAGAAAAACTCTTGTCTTCTACAAAGGAAGAGCTCCAAATGGGCAGAAAAGTGATTGGATCATGCATGAATACAGACTTGAATCCGATGAGAATGGTCCTCCACAGGCAAGCATAACTCATCCTTTGCTGTTAACCTTTACTTCAATCTCTTCGTAATCTCTAAAGGCGAAGTGAAATGTAATTCATGGTTTGAAACTTGTTTAATGGCTTTATGAACCTTGAGAGTTGAGAAGAGTCTCTTTTATCACCTAATATATAGGTGGAAGCTTCTTAACGTACATATAGGATAGGAGACTCTCTAAAGAGAATTAAGCATTCATTACTATCAATTCACGTATAAAAAGTTCTACAGTAATTTTGCTCCTTAGTTCTCCTTCTTCCCTTTCTCCACTCAACAAAAGCCTATCTTTCAAAATTGGCAAAGATAATTAGCTTTAATCAATTCCTCATGCTGTCTCTTTTCATGTTATAAAACCTCCATAGGTTTAATTGTCAACAGAATTGGGTCTTGTCGGTTCAAGGACACCCCCCTCTCTCTCTAACTGTAATTAAGTTCCAAAAGACAAAAGGCTTTACATAGAAGTCAATTTGGACAATTTCTTTTACGTTCTTTCTAGTCTACCTCTATGTTTCCATGCATAGAGTCATAGAGCACAGGATCACTTCCACTCCCTACAAGTCAAATGGTTCTAAAGCATAGGAATAACTTTTCACCAATCTCGTTTGTAGCATAGGTGCTCTTTTCTTTGTGTTTCTTTTTGTCAAAAGAGATATTCCATTTCCCTTCCTTGTGCGGCAGCTTGTGGAATCCACTACTTCTCTTTCCAAAACAAAAAAATTGAACTTACAAAAGGGAAAGGAAAAGAAGAAGATTGGTAAGAAATGAAAAAGAAGATTCAACTTTTTGGAGCAACACACACCTGGGTCCAATTGTCAAGTTCATCAATGCAAGAAAAACTTTAAAACAAATTTCTTACTTTTCATCCGTTGCCCGTTGAACTTTAATTTGCAGGAAGAAGGATGGGTAGTTTGTCGAGCATTCAAGAAGCGAACCAACAGCCAAGCCAAAGCCATTGAAGGTTGGGACTCGAGTTATTTTTATGATGAATCAAGTGGGGTTAGTTCAGTGGTTGATCCCATTGATTACATCTCGAGGAAATCTCAGAGCTTCTTGGCTCCGAATTTCTTGTGTAAGCAAGAGATAGAAGCAGATAACTTAAGTTTCATGAATACAGATAGTTTTGTACAGCTTCCTCAGTTAGAGAGCCCATCACTGCCATTAATAAAGAGGGCAACAAGCTCAATGTATGTTCCACCAGAATATGCTAATAACAACAACGGCAATGCTGAAGAAGAAGAGCAAACCACAGGAGGCAATAAGACAGTAACAGATTGGAGAGCTCTTGACAAGTTTGTGGCTTCGCAGTTGAGTCAAGAAGACAGATACGATGGCCATGGAGTTTCAAACTTTGGTGTAGAAAATAGTTCAGATATGCCAGTGCTGTTGATGCAAAGTGGTAGAGATGAGATGAACAAGTATAATGGATTCTTAACGTCAAGCCCTGATGATATTGGAATCTGCATATTTGAAAAATAAAGAAAGGGAAGCCATCAGATTATTTTAATTGTAGTACTTTAAAAGCTTGATGATTTATAATTTTGTACAAGTATATACATAAATGGTTTTCAATGAGTGAAATCATCAATCTCCAAATCACTTTTCTTTTATTTTGTCATTAATTAACTCTTACAAAATCAATATTAGTATTTATATGTCTTTTCTTTTTGGTAAATCAGTAAATATTAGTATTTATATGTCAATCTACTGATTAATAAAAATATCTTTAAAAAATTTTAGTTAATAATTTATTTCAAAATTTTTTAATTTTGACATAAATTACAGTCTTTACATATAATCTTTTGTTACTGAGGCTAATTTTTTTTTGCTATTAAATTACAATTTAAAAGGTTTGCACCTTTATTGACATAATTAAAGTGCTAAATTCCTTGACTTGGCTTTCGGTTAAGAGTATCATAGTGTAAAACTAGACATATATATATATGATTACCATATGCCAAGAACTAATGGATTGATTGTTTCAAAGATAAAACGAAGTAATTTTTTATACAATCACCAGCAGGATGGCTATGTATAGCTATCACTTTCACAACAATTGCTAAGGCCCTTTGTCCTTACCGACCTGCCAACCATTTGTCTGTTCAACAATGATCAATTCTATCTACATTCAGCAATACAGTGGATGAACTTTTGTATACAGTTTTTCTACGATTTACGCACTTCGTTTTTGTTCTCAAACTGCTTAAACTGACCAATTTGATAGAGACAGGCTACGAGTTAAGTCCCTTCTTTATAACCAAAATGAGCATAGCCGACAATTTTTGCTCCACTGAATTCAGCAAAAGTATCATAGATAGCGAAGTGGTCACCTGTTGCAACAGTGGTTTTACTTGTTAGTTTGTATGACAAGGATGGATTCAACCATTAATGTTTAGCTAGCAAGTTCTTGTATGCAAATACCACTTGACTGGTTAACGAAAAACGTTTCCAAGAATATGACGTGAAGTATTCATTTAGGATTTTGTAAGGAAGAAAACAACCTTTAACTCAAATGAATGTATCACTAAACACATAGAATGTTATTTAATAGGAATAATGAATGAGGATATATGTGTGTAGATGGAGATGAATTAAGGCAAAGGCATGGGGACGTTTCCTTGTGTGGGACATATATGAGACCATAGCTTGTCTAGCATGCGCTATCCTGCTGGGCGTGCTTTCTTTCTCACAAATTTTACATTCTTCTTCATAAATCTTAGCTTCACACGTCTTCTTAGTACAACACATCACCTAATAAACTTAGAGGCATGAAGAATTTGGTAGTTCTTTAATAAATTCCGAAAGGGTTTTGCATGATAATTATAAATTATTCATATCTATGTCCAAATGATTCCTGCAGAGACATTTGTTTGCTTTCAAAGTGTATATTTGTGCCCAAAAAAGGATACCTCTTTGATTGGACAAGCAGCTACATTTATGTCGTGTCTTTTTTACACACGATAGGTGGACCAAACGGTCCATATTTAACACTTAATATGGGTCCAATGTTGCTAATTCTTGGCATTTTTTCTATCTGTCTTGAAACGTTTGACTAAGACTCCATATTGTTATTTCTTGTGTAATTAATTGTTGATAACAACACTAGAAATTCAAGTGTTTCGCAATAAAAAAAAATCATGGATTGAAATAATTTTTTGTGATACTCTGTACAATTTATCAACTATCCAATGATCTAGTGGAAGAATTATAAATCATTACACATTTTTAAAAATTGTTGCAATATTGACATTATATTCTAGTGGAAGAATTATATATCATTACACATTTTTAAAAATTGTTGCAATATTGACATTATATTCTGCTTCAGTGTTATAATTACATTTATATTATCAATAATTAGGTTTGTCACAATAGTCCAATGTAATACCTATTTTACTATTTAAAACCTTGCATAACAGTTATCAATTGCATATGGTAGATTAGATGCAACAACAAAGCAACTGAGGCATCTAATACAGGTGTGTTTCATTTGTTGGTGGCGGCATGTATATCTATCTTGCTGACACAACATAGAAAGTTTGAGGTGTTACCAATGATCCCATTCATCAGCTTCTATTGAAAAGAAGCTTTAATTATTTCGAATCGATATCAGAATCCTCTGATGGATGCTCGAGTCCTTTCCTTGGACCAAATTGATGTAAACCTGTCAGCATTAGGACTGTTGGTGATCAATGTCAAATGATGAAGATTTACAGTGAATTTTTTTAGAAAAAAGAAAAAGAATATAAGGAGAAGCTTCAATTTGAGAATAACCTCATGCTGGAAATGACATTGATTCTTCAAATATCACTTTTCCACCTAAACCTTGTTTTTAGGGTCAATTATATTGTCCTAATGATCATACCAATTGTTCTTTTTGATGAAGATAAGGTAAGGTTAGATTTATTTGTACCTTTTTAAGGCAGTGAATACTAACAAGATACATGTATCCTCAACCTTAACTAGATAATTAATGTATTTTCTGTTTTAAAAATATATATAAATTATTTGTACTTGGACCTTAACAAACACGTCTGTGTTCCAACCTCCTAGTGGTTGATATAGCAAGTTATATTTTCTGATGATGGAGAGTCCTAAACATTCCTCCTGAATTCATACCGTAGCATTTTCATTTGATAATACATGTTACCTTACAAGAGCATCTGGTTTAATCACTCACTGACCCAGCGTCCCTTATCACCAATCAGTTGCCTTTCATTAGGAATGATTGTGGCACTTCAATCTTCATAATTCCAATGCTAGCTACTACTACTATTCATTGTTAATGGTGTCTGAGACTCTGAGGTGATTGATAATCAACTCAAATAGACCCTGCACCAACAAGTAATCACTACTATCACCTTCAACGCCATAATTCAATATTCCCTCAAGATTAGTCGACAAGACTCGTGACTAACTTAGACTCTATGCAACACTAACCCTGTCTACAGATAAAGAGTTTCTGGACATTTTCACGTTGAGAAAATGTGAAGAACTGTTGGAATTGGACCTTTTCATTAGGTGACCCCGCCAAAAAGAAATGTGCACCTCAAGAGACTTGTGCAGGAGGAGAAAGCGGCCAGGGTGTGGACCAAGCAGGTTCCACCAAATGAGTGCCAATGAAACTTTGTTTGACTGATCGCAGACCCCGAAAAGAATGTCTGTTCATCGTGATTCTCACATTCTCTGAAAATGTACATGCTTTGTTAACACATGGTGTCTGAGGTCTGGTCGGAGATGGTGGCGTGTGTAATATAAAATGCTTATGGGCCAACCGAGAGCATCCACGTTGAGGAGATAATGGAGGAATATGGACATGGATATAGTAATTAGTGTGATGGTTGACTGAAACCAAAAGAAGGTTTGGCCTGTTTGGAGTTTACAATGATGTAAATGATGGCACGCAGCATAGGAAGTAGAACCCCACACTTGATGAGCTTTCTATGCAAGGATAAGGTGTAATACTTTTTAACAGGAACAGTTATGCCGTTTCTTATCCTTAATGCTCTTAAACATGTTGCAAGAAAACGAATCAAATTCCCTCAGGTAAACCTTTACAGATCAAGAAAGGGCGTGACAGTTAATAATTGATAAGCTTGATTTTTATATGCGTATGGAATGGTAAAATTGCCTTTGGATAATATTAAAGTTATGATTTTGAGCAATTTCTAGTTTATTGCAATTAATTTTATTGAGCAAGAATTTTCAATTAGAAGACATGGTGTCCTAATTAAGATGGAAGCTCAAGTTAGAAGAAAAATAATTAAATAATTAATTGTAGAAGTAGATAATTATTGCATCCATGATCATTATGTATCGACTGCGTCAGAAAAAACACCAATTCAATAATCTAATTGCATTATTACAGTAGAATATAAAATTATACTAATTCTAATCATTATTTACTAAAATTCTTTATTGGTTTTAGTATTCATTTTAAATGCAATTACCATTTCGTTATTGTAAAATTATCAAACTAATTACTTGACTAGCAAAGGGGGATTAAAGTTTTGGTATTTACTAAGTGGTCCTTGAGAGAATCATAATTGAATTTGTTAGTCCTTAATAATACTTTAAAGGGTGATGACTTGAGTGTTTAAAAAATTTAATAAAAATTTCTAACTTAAATACTCAGTTAGCAACAATTAATATAAATATATAAATAAATCAAACAATTGAATAAAAAGTTAAAGAAAATAGAGAATAGATAATGTAAAACCGATTTATAGTGATTCGATAAATAACTCTTACATAGGTTCACTTTCAAGAATCTTCTTAAAATACTACTATAATTCTTCTAATTTTAACGTCAAAAATAAATTTTGTATAATCTTTTTTTTTATAAAGAAGAACTTTTTTACCATCTTCAATTTAAGGTGAATAGAAACTTTAATACTACTTAAAACACTCTCAAATATAATAATATAATATCTGAACTAAATTTTGCTACTCAAAATACCTTACTTTATCACTTATAGTTTCAAAGGAGCACACTTGTACAAATATAAGACATCGATACTCAAATGATTGAAAACACTTATAAAAGTATAAACTATATCCAAATGCTTTCTAATGCTAAAACTAAGAGAAAACATTTATTTATAGGCCTACTAGTGTGTGTAGAATGCATAGATCCAATACATACAAGTCGACCAATATAACATATTAGTTGATCATATCGTAAGTCTCTTGTTAACCCTTCAAAGTTCATTACAAGCCATGAAAGACTTAATAATCTTTTGATTGGGAAATTAGTTAACATGTTTATTTCACGGATATTCATGATGTGATTTTCTTGTTTCATAGATAATGTTAGTAGTATACATTGTCCTGAAAAGTAAAAATTAGATTTGTTACGCTGTGCAATTATTAAAATGCTTCACCATGGTTAAATCCTTTGACTTGATGGCGTGAATGAATGTGGTAGGTTGATCGAAAATTTTCTCTTTTTAAGCTCTATTATCCATTTATATTTTCTTTATTTGGAGACAAATAAATTTTCAAGTTTAGAGGAGATAAGTAAAATACGAAAGATATGATGCCCTTGTCCGAGGTGTAAAATTACCATCACAAATAATCACCAATAACTGGTGAAAAGCTCCCGATATCCTGAACATGGCTTTGCTGTTCTCTCTTAGACAAGGACAAGTACTTCAAATATTTGTCGACGGGTTTTATAATTGGGTAATGGGAAACGAAAGGCCCAGCAACATATGACCATCGAGCGGACCTTCAATCACAAGGATCCCGAGAAAATTTTTAGCTGTAACCTGATTCACGATGACGACTCCCATTCAAGAGTTTAGGAAATGGCCTGCAATGAACAAAAAACAGACCACACATTTTGGCAGCCTCAGGCTCAAGAAACCCACGCATCACAATCGCCAGATATTAAACCAACCTATCTATTCAACAAGGAATCAATAGCCTAACAACATGGTAAAAGAAATACTGAAGCATCATAAACTAGTTTATGAAGGTCATGTTAGACATTTTTGTCCTTAGGGGCAATTTTGTCAATGCCTCATAAAGTTGGACTAACATTAATTATAATTTTGGTTTTAAATAAATTAACGGTTAAGTTACGCCATTTGTCTCAAGAACGTGATTGTTTGTACAAAGTACCCTTAATTAAGCAATAAACAGTTGCTACCAGCTCAAATTACAAAAGCACAGGACCTGGTGGTAGAGGAGTCAATTACTAGCCTAAATAAGAAAGCAACAAACAACTTTTAGGCCTTTTCACCACGAATTCACCGGGCAAGTTGGATATCCCACTATAACAAAAATGACATACGGTAATTAAATATGAATAATAACACTAATGAGTATGCTATGACATCCCATGTTACTAAAGATATGATACTTTAATAACAGTTTTGACATGTTATTGTTGAGTTTAATATGACATTTATTGATAGCTATAAAAGATTTTATATTATATTTTATAAATGTTATTAATTAACTATTTG
>JANZLX010000211.1:21872113-21886131 GCA_025531955.1 Erythroxylum orinocense | reverse complement strand
TATATGATATCAAAGAAACATACGAAAGTGTATGTCTTCGCAAGAACCATGTTCTAACCTTGTAGCAAGTAATTCAATTGTCACTTTCTCTGCATCTTGCTTGGTTTTAATGTCAAAAGGACTTGCTTTATGAATCCTCATCTCCTCATTCACATTTTATAGCTCTTCTATGAGTTTGTTATTTATCAAAATTGAAGTTGAGATTTATTTCTTTTCCTGAAAATTTCAACGATGGAATACTTTAGATGTGAAGCTTAACTGGTAAACACTAAGAAAGTTTCTTATTCGACTCCTTTCTTTATGACATGATGAAAGGCAATAATAATTGTAGAAAAATGGAAATAAAAAAATGCAAGAACCTGTTGGGAATCAACCTGCGAAGATATCTTCGGAATGTATCTGATGGGAATTGAAGAGTTATTATAATCCCTACCTTTCAAACGCAACATTGTCGTGCTTCTATTTCCCCTAAAAATCAAATCACTATAATCAAGAACAACTTAAAACCTCCAACCTTCACATACCTAAAAGGAAAGTAAGAAAATTTCAAAACTTTAAACACTAAAGGAGAGCTACAAACTCAACATCAACCATGAAGGGGAAGCTCCCAACAACATTTGACCCTATAAGAAAAGTGAAAAAATAAGTAAAAGTAGCCATTGACAACAGTTGGTGAAAGATTCTAATTAGAAGGCTGACCTCATACTTGTACTAATGCATTTGTATGGCCATTGTTCTTAGTGAACCGATCAATCACCTTCTTGCCATACATCTGGGTCTTCAATGTTCGAGCATTTACCTGTGCCACAATTGTATCATATCATTAACCGAAACAATTCAACCTCAAGCATGATTGATGAGCTTGCATACTGATATGATGTAGGAATGAAAATGATATTAACCAGCATAAACCAACATTAACACTCAAAAAAAAAAAAAAAGAAGGAACGCACTAGAATGAGGTAGAAAATTCTTACTTGTCTATCTGAAGCAAGGAACAAAATAATATTTGATCCTGCAAACTTGAAATAAGTAGTTCATGACATATTTAACAATCCACATGTCTTGAAAAAAAATTATATAGCTCCCATTGCAATCTGAATACAATCTTTAGTGACCCATATAGGAGATATTGCTCAAAAGTCATGTTAAAGAATTAAAATTTCAACCTACAACCAAGATTTATTTTTACCTAACTCAAATCACCACACCAAAATCAGTCTAATAAGACTTCTCTTAATCAGCTATCAACTTTGAGAGAATTGAAGAGAAAACACAGAACCAATCAGCAGAAAAAAATGAATTACCTTGCGAGGGAAGATCAAGGAAGCGTTAGCGATCGAGGTCGTAGTTGAGGGGGTCATCAGGAGTGCGATGACAGGGGCGCGGTGGAGGAGGGGCAGAGAGTAGGTGGAAGATGTCGTAGCGGTAGATGGAGAGAGAGTTCCAGTCGACAAGAGCAGTGGCAGAATTGACAAATGCCACCATGGTGTCATCATCGAAGAGTTATGCGTGGTGGCCCACCCATATCAATGCAGGGAGAGATAGGAACCCAAGAGATTGGTGTCTGTTTACTGAGACAGGGCAAAGAAAGAAGAAGGCAGAGAGAATAAACCAAATTTTGGTGGGAAGAAGGTACAAAGAAGAAACCAGAGAAGAAATAGGTGAGAAGAAAATATTTTAATTAAACAAAAAGCAAATGTCAACAGCGACGTTTTATTTAATAAAATGTCGTAGTTTCTATTTCACGACGTTTTAAATAAAATATAAAAAAAAATGTTACAAATCCACAACGTTTTATAAAATTTCATGAAAATTTTAAACTTTTTGTGAAGTTTTTTAAACGTCACGAAAAGTCTTCACAATCAAACGTCGCGGATTATCTTACTTTCTTGTAGTAAGATTCTTATCTCATACAAGTTTGAGTCAATCCACAATATCACCTCTTAGTTTAATCCATTCCTTACAAACTTTATTTATAAATTTATCATTTAAGTGATTATTCAATTTATCATTTAAGTGATTATACTAAGTATAACAATCACTTACTTAATATTAATATTTGGAGAGCAATTAGGTATTGACTCAATTCTCTTGGATAATTATGTTATTTACCTTTTTCAATCCACTTATTAACCTTTCTTGAGCTAGAAACTGATTCATCACTTTGACAATTTACACATTGTTCATTAAGGCCTCATTTCCTATCCAACTTTCACACCATGGAGCTAATGGATCGTTTGATTATACTTTTACTTTTTGTTCTGATTTTTAGTTTTAATTTTTCTTCTTTTAGTTTCTATTTTTTAAATAAAAACAAAAATTGTTCGATCGTTAATGTCAACTTAGTTATATTAGATAAAAATAAAAGATAATATTTTTAATTAATTAAATTTGTTTTAATTTATAATAGAAATTTATTAATAAATTACCAAAAAATAATTTTATTTTATTAAAATAAATAATTTATAAATTAATATTTATTTTAAACATATTTTAATTATTAAATCAAAATTTCTTTGAAATTTATATATTTTTAAGATATTTTAAATTTAATTATATTTATTAGTAATTACTAAATTAACTTTATTTAATATAATTAAAAATAAATAAATTATTAAATAAATTAAATTATTCATAATTCCTATTAATAATTAATATATTAAATAGTTAAACAATATATATTTAGTTAATAGTAAATCATATTATGAAAAAAAAAAACAAAAAACCACATTTTGTAGTTTTCATAAATTTGGAAAACTGACTAAAAAAGATGAAAAGCTCAAGTAAATATGTTTTTTAATTAAATTTGAAAACAAAATAAAAAATAAATTGAAACAAATAGTCCTTAAGTTATCATCCTTACAACTTATATTAGGTTCAATTAATCTTTTTAGCTTACGTAATTGAGAGATGAACCAAGAGTGAGAAGTTTTGTTTTTAAGTGCCCAAATACTTTTCCCTTTCAATATATAGTTATGCATCCACCTCATTCATAATGACTATGAGAGAATACTAAAAGTCTTTAAAGGCTCTTAGTTATTAAAACCTTATTGGTTATAATTATAGGAGTGGTACTAAATCCCTCCATAAAAAAGTTTATATAGCTCCGACTATTTGATCTTAGCATTATATTTACTAGCAATGATTTTGCCCCGCTCATTATCCCCTTAATGGTCATGATTAAGTCTTTAGATAGAAACGTATGTGCACTCTAATAAATATGCATAGAGTTGACAATAGATTTGACAAATTGGATTTCAACATCAAATAAGAGCTCCTTATTAGCCTAACTACCTAATTTCTTTCACATATTTTCCAATAGAGGCAAACACTCTCTGAATTTTAATTGCCTTGTCACTAATGGTAATCACAATACATTAGGAGGAGAGCCTATAGTAGGCATACCAGTAAATGCTCTAAAAACCAATATCAAACTCGCATCCATAATATTTCCAACCCAACATCCATATTAGTGCCAATTTTTTTGAAACTTTTATTCATCATAAAGTAGTTTGTAATAAATGCCTAACACCAAGTTATAATTGGTGCTTATTTTATTTTGTAACTTTTTGCTTTAAAAGCACTATAAGTCTGGCACATGTCCAGGTACCACTCTAGTATTATTCTTGTCCTACTTCTTAACTACTTCCATAAAATGCATAACTGACACTTATCCCCTTATCATGCCCAATGCTAGTTATGTATTCTCTACCAATTGGTCCACATTTTCGAAATATTTCATCTTGAATTGACTCTTGATGTCTTTTATAAAGTTGTTTCCTTTCTAGTTAACTTCCAATTGACTATAAATTCTCCTTGGTCGGACAATTATGGAGAAAGTTGCACTCAAATATATGTTTTCTCCTTAAACTCATCACCTACAAGGTAATAAAATAAACATAGAAAAATCATATAATCCATATAAAACATGATATAAAAGTGTCAAATATCAAGTACTTTAACCCTAAATAACATGTAAAATATTTATTTTTCAACCACACAAGCATGTACATAATCATGTTTAATTATACCTAAAAAGGAAATAGTCTCTTATATGAGAGTGTGTCATTCCATATCATTCATAATAACATTTATCATATCCAAAAATACAAATAATGGACATGGTTTTATACATAGGCATATGTTAATTCGTTTCCTTCACAATGTGTTTTTAAAATGCTAACATAAATTTGGTGGATCATATAATTGTGTAATTAATTGTGTTGTGAATAACAATAACAAAAATGATTTTATACATAGTTATCTGTTAATTCATGTCTTTCGTATTGTCCCTTTAAAATATTAAATATGAACACGATTGACCATATAAGAATGTACTTAGCCATTTCTAATAATACTTAAAAAATGACATGGTGTTATAGCATTGTACCATTTTATGTCATTCATAATGACCGTTTAAAATTCAAACATGAACATAGTTGATATATGGTCATATAGTTAACCATGTATAAAAATAAAAATAATGGGTATAATTTTGAATATAGGCATATGTTAATTCTTTTCCTTCCTTTTTCCTTTAAAATTTTTTTAACATAAATATGGTTGACCATAAGTGTAGTTAACCATTTCTATCAAAACTTATAACATATTTAATTTGGAATGCAAGAATGAATCAATCCATGTTCTTTATAATTTTATTTAGATAAGTGAGTGTTTTATTAATCTGTAAATGAATGATGGTACCTTTTTTCTCAATATAAAGGCATGATATTCTTTGTATTTAATCATGGTATTCCCATTTTAAATCCAAGTGTTACTTACCTTTAATGGACGATGGAGTGGAATTTCATACATAAGCATGGTATTAAATATATAGTGCCTTAGTATAGTTTGAATTGAGTAATGATTTTCTTTGTACTTAGTCATTGCATTCCAATTTAAAAGTCTATGTGTTACTTATCTGTAATGAATGATAGTATTTTTATACAAAAGCTTAGTATTATGTGTATAGTGTCTTAGTATATTTTGTATTGAGACATGATATTCTTTATAGTTAGTGATGATATTCCTAGTTTCATGTTCATGTGTTACTTATCTGTAATGAATAATGGTACGTGTTTTTGTACATAAACATAGTATTGGATGCATATGTCCTAATATAGTTTTTATTAAGGCAATAGTATTCTTTGTACTTAGTTATATTGATTTTAAAATGTATATGTTACTTTTCTGTAATGAATGGTCCTATTTTTTATACATAGGCATATTATTTTTATAATTTCCTAGACATGATTTTCTTTATACTCATTCATGGTATTTCTATTTTAAATTGTAGTTGGCACTTTATTTTAATGATAACGATATATTTATATACAAGGCTGACATTAAATGTATCTTGGTATATTTTGTATTAACATATGATAGTTTATGTACTCAATCATGGTATTCCCATGTATAAGCGAAGCTGTTACTTTTGTTAAATTAGTTATGGCACTTTTTGTATATAGGTGTAATATGGAATATAATGAGGTTTAATACAAATTGTGCTAATTTTTTATTAGATATTCACATATCAATATATAGTATAGACTCAACGGACGCGTTACCAAATTTATCGAGCAATCAAGTTCGGAAAATCTTCTTCCCTATTTTTTTCAATTTCTTCTTCTCTCTTTATTACGTCAATTTTCACTCTAAATAAATATTATCCAAGTATGGTCATATTAGTCCCTACATTTTATTATATTTTACAACAAATTTTTTTCAATTATAATATCTTATTATGATTAAAAACTTTCAAAAGTGCCTTACTCAAAACCACAATGCTCCTCTTAAAAAATATAAAAATGGCATAAAATGGTTTTTGATAGCTTATTGATATGCTTGCTCGTTAGATAACATATAAATAATAACTCATTATAGATGATAACGTCAAAATATACAAACAAATCCTCACAAACATATACTATAGAAAGAAGGTGGTAGTTTCTAATTTTAAGCTTCAACAAAATGATGAATGTCTTCTGTCAAATGGAGGGAATAAGAAAAACTTTTCTCCTATTAATAACTGACAACCATTTTTTAGGTCACTTGACATATTTTTCCTTACCTTATTGGCTATCACTAAGAAGCATAATATTCTCTATTATTATTTAATCCTAGTTTGCACCTAAGACTACTGATGATCACCTCCTGTAGATCAAAAAGTACTTTTCCTTCTTAATCCTTTTTAATTTTATCATAATTTAATATCTTTCAATCACTACCATTAAACTAAAAACATCAAAGTTTCCACTTGGAGTTCAACATGGGTGCTTTAGAGACCACTCTCTCAAGCTCATAAGTGGCTCTCTGATTATGATTATAAATATCATCCTATTAAATGATCTTTTAATCATATTTTTAACAATTATTTTGAATTGGAATTTAAAGACCTATCTTCATGATCACTCCTGTCTCCTATTAAATGAAGAGTGTCAAGCCCCTTATAAAAATGCTAAAATCCGTCAAAATAGTGTTTTTATTTTTTTTAAACATAGATAAATGTAGTATGCATCTGAGCATTAAAAAAATTGATTTTGGTTCAGTTTGGATGTTTACTTTCTTGTAATTTTCATTATGGACTAGATTAATATTTGACCTTTTAAGGAAGATACTAACTTGATTGCCATTTTGGTGAGAAAACACATTGTTTTCTTAATCTCTAGATAAGACCATACTTGTTGACTTTAGGCTTAATAGTTCAAATAGATTCTTTTCTATATTTGGATTCTTTATATATAATTTAAGTTGATTTTCCTTAACAAATGAGCCATTTATGTTTTAAGCAAATAAGTGATGTTGTGCTCATACTCTAGAATTACAATTAAGATGAAGTTAAGAAATACTAAATATATTTTGAATCAAAATAACTTAGAATTGAAAGCTCATAAATGATGCTTTGATCATTGGCACCCTCTGGGGCTCCTCTATGCTCTAATCATTATCTGATGGAGCTACAAAATCTCAATACTTCAAATTGTACCAAAGCCCATTTTAGTTTTTCAATTTTTTGTTAAGAAAGAAGAGTTTATGGAATTAGTGAGGGAAATTTAGGAAGTTGAGATCCCTAGTTGCAAATCATTTCAGCTTATGAGAAAGCATAGACTAGTAAGAACCAAACTAAAAGATTTTTATACGTTATGAGGTCCCCTAATTGCTCTAAACATATAAAATGCTAAAAATGCCTTAAGGAAATTCCAAGATGAATGCTGCCAAAACCTTAATAACAAGGAGCTTAAATTAATGGAAGTAAGAAAATTGAATGAGTATAATAATGCCTTAGAGGATTAATTCAAATAACAAATATTTCCACAAATATATCCTTGCTAAGATGAATTCGAACAAAAATAAAATGCTGACTTAATGAAGATGATCATTTGTACAATGATAAAAGCACAATAGAAAAGATAGTGGTCAAATACTATAAAGACATCATAAGATCAAGCTCATCTAGTCCACTAAGCATGTAAGAGATAGAAAGGTTTATTGGAAAACAAAAACGCTTTCTTAGGATGTAATAAAAGACAACCTTATTAGACCAACTTCTTCTCATGAAATCAAGGAGATAGTATTCAGTCTTAATCCAAGTAAAGCTCCAAGTCTAGATATGTTTAGTGCATACTTCTTTTAAACCACTTGGCCTATCATAAGGGAATTACTTGTTGAGGTGGTTCAAGAATTTTTAGCCACTAGAAAAATGTTGAAAGATCTGAATTCCACTCACTTATAGTTGATACCTAAACTACCAATGATAATAGATTAAAGTAATTTTGTCCAATCTCTTATCGTAACACTATGTATAAAACTATCTTTAAGCTTATTACTAGCAAATTAAATAAGACATTGAAGCATATCCTCTACTTAACTCAAGGAGCTTCTATCACTGGTAAATCTATCACTGACAACATTTTAATGATGCAAGAACTTATGAAAGACTGTGAGACTAACAAGACTATTAAGAGTTGTGCAATTAAAGTGGATTTCTCGAAGGCTTTCAACATATTACAATGGAGCTTCATTCTTACATATATTGAATGGTTTGGCTTTCTTACTAAGTTCACTGGATGGATTAATGCATATTTATCCACTAATACCTACAATGTATTGATTAATGGAATTCCTAGCAAGTTATTTAAAGGGTTCAAAGGAATAATGTAGGTGGACTTCCTTTCCCCCCTACTTATTCACTCTCTCCATAAAGGTGTTATCCAAATTGATCAAAGTGAACACTCACCTCTACCTCAAATTTAAATATCATCATAAATGCAATAAATTGGAACTCACACATCTTTGCAGATGATCTTATGATGATTTGTGTTGCTGACCATGCTTTTTTATTTTTAATGTTTAATTCTCTTCACATTTTTTACAGGCTATCATATTTGAGGTTTAATCTCTTTTAATGTGAAGGACTCTAGTAGTTCCCTATCTCATCTAAATAGCTAAGATACCAACACTACCTAAGACTTTTGGAGATCTTCAAGAACAAAATTAATTCCTTACAGAATAGAGCCCTTTCATAAGTTGGAAGATTATAACTTATTATCTCAGTATCAAGGAACCCGTACACTCACTAAAGCACACATCTTCTCCTGCCTAAAAAAATTAACGAAGAGATTGAGATGTGCATGAAAAATTTTATATAGTTTGAAAAAGCATAAAACTTTAAGGGTGCTAACAAAATGGGAGCAACTATGATGGAGAAAATAAGAAGGTATACTTGGATTGATCCCCTTACAGTTGATTCAATTAATGCTAGTGGTCAAGAGGACTTGGAGACAGTTTAGTGACAAGGAAGCTCTATAGTCGAAATAGGTTAATGAGTATTACCTCAAAGAGCACATCCACTGGCAGTTTGGATTAAAAAAAAACATTCTTGGAAATTCATATAGAAGCTAAGGAAAAGGAAGATAATTTACACTTATATCAAAATCCATATGGGAAATGGACCAAACTCATGGTTTTAGTTTGAAAATTAGGATAATCAAACTCCACTCATCCTAAAGGAGGAGTTGACCTCACTAACCACAAGGATACCATTCAATGCTCAGGTTATGCAAGTTATACACTAGGACAAGTGGTTTAGCAACTTCAGAGGCTCAGAAATATTGCAAAGCTATCTTACAAATTACTCCCCTAGCTCTAATGGGATAGACAAACAAATCTAGTTACCTAATAATAGGGGGCATCACTAACTCCTCTTATGTTATGGTTTTCATACCACAAAACTCAATCATCCAATGTTATAATGTAGTATGAACTAGATCCTTGATGCCTAAAGCCTTTTTTTCATTTTGCTTACAGCTATAAACATATTAAAAACTAAATATAGAATTTTAGACTCTTCAGACATTCTATGCACCCTATATTGTCAAGCCCCTAAAATAACTCCTGATTTGTTCTTTCAGTGCAACTACACCAACACATTTAGGCTAGGATCCGCTACATCATAAACCTGACATGTCTTGTAACTGACTGGGAAAGCATACTAAAATAGACTGATGAACATTAAAGGAAAATAGGGGGAGATAAAGTTTGCTTAAGCCTATCTCTAAACTGCATTGTGTACTCCATTTAGCATGAAAGGAATTATAAAATTTAAGGATGCACTAAATCATAGAATTTGTTACTAAATTAGAGAAAAATTAGTAGTTTATAATGTTAATGATGGAATTAGCTCTTCATTGGAAGGAAGATGGAATATGGAGTGAACTATATTGTAACTCTTTATGCCTCTTTATTAAACTCACTTAAAGACAAGATGTAATGTTAAGGTTCAATCTTGTATAATTTTGGAAACATTGTTTCATTGTATTGATCCATTGTATCAATTCCTTTGGATGGGTTTATTAATGAAATTTCCTTAATTTTTTAAAAAAGTATGGAATTTTAAACTCTGAGATTCTTTTGGTCTAAGTTTGATCTTATAGATATGATATTTTGATTGTTTCTTATTCTTTAAGAATCTCCCCTAAATATATAAAAACGTAAGTGTCAAAATGCTTTTTCATATAAGATCTATGAAGATTATATCAATTAGAGAGGAATATAATATTACAAAAAATAAAATAGTAAGTAAGAAGTGACATCAACCTCAAAAACATTAATTATTTCTATAGTAGCTAGTGAGTTTATGATATTGTGATAGTTATCTTAATCTTATATGATGTAATATGATGAATTTTTTTTGGCTTTAGCCCTTAGATATATTTCTATATATGATTTGCTTCCTAAGTTTTGACCTTAGGTCTAGCTTGAAGTCAAAAATTATTGTTTGCTTTTCTTGAAAGATTTCCCCATATGTCTCTCTGAAAATCAAATATGTTTGCTCTAAGTTTTGACCATAAATTTGTCTTAAGGGGAAAAAATGAATTGATTTGAATTTAGAATTTGGTATGTGGTGGAATTAAAGGTTTGTGATAAGGCAAAAAACTTGAGGTGTCCAAGTGATTAAAGTTCTAGTGTTTAAACAATTTTATCTCATACCACTAATAAACTTCTTAAAGTATGCTTACCTTCCTTATCAGTAATCTCATGGTTTTTGCATGCTTATTTATATCTTTCTTTATTTTATTATTGCTAGACAATTTTGGGCCAATTACATTGATCAGTTATCATTTGGTGCAGGCATCTCATCTTTTTGTGGTAAAGTTTTAATTTATTTTCTTTATAATGCTTGATAATGGTTCATCAAATGGTAAGATCAGGTACTAGGTTTGGGTGTAGGTAAGTGTTGAGCTTGGGTTAGAGGTGTACAGACCTTTAGTCGTAAATACTGAGGAGTCTTACACCAGTGGTGAATGTCCAACTACTATTGATTCCATCCCTTGCCTTATAGAAGAATTTCAGGTAGAAAAATATGAATTTAGATGTAGGAGATACCTAGATGGGATAAGTTTGGAGTTCAATATCTGTATAGTTGTGAGAATTAGGAAACTATATGTCAATAAAAGAATGGTGCTTCCATAGATCTATTAACATGAGTGTTTATCATGACAATTTTAAATGAGGTCTAATATTGCTACTTGACAACTTCTGCATTGAGTTGTTAAAGGAGAAAAGTTTGAGTTTAGGTTAAATGCAACCTCATTAATGGTTCTTGATATCAAAGTTCCTCGTGGCATTTCATTTAGATAATTTAAAACAATTATTTATTTATTCAAATTTATGGACTGACTGATTCTTGTTGAGAGGTATTCAGGATGTTATAACTTAATTACCAAACATAGAATGGGAATAAAACTAGAAATCCTACTAAAGGGACTCATAATTGGGAAAACAAATTTCTCTTCCTTTCTTTAAAAGGTGGTAATGAGTGAGATTTCAGGTCCATATGGAGGGAACTAACCTTAGGTTTAATGGAAAAGATAGGTCCAATTATTTGCAATCTTCTCAAGCATATGTCTTAGTTGAGTGTGGTAAGAACCTTTCTTGGGAGGACATCACTAATAAGTTATTGTTGGAGGTTGGACTTCCACAAAACAAATGTATAGGTTTTGTTGAATTATTAACAAACTTATAGGCCTATGTAACTCAATTTTCTAATCTTTGTAGATGATGATCAGTTATTGAGCCAATTATATTGACCAGTTATCATTCGGTGTAGGCAACTCATCTTTTTATGGTAACGTTTTAATTTATTTTATTTATAATGCTTGATAATGGTTCATCAAATGATAAGATCAAGTACCAAGTTTGAGTATAGGTATAATGTTGAGCTTAGGTTAGAGGTGCACAGAACTTTAGTCATAAATACTGAGGAGTCATACACAAGTGGTGAATGTCTAATTACTCTTGATTCCATCCTTTGCCTTAAAGAAGGATTTGAGGTAAAAATATATATTTAGATGTAGGATATACCTAGATGGGATAAGTTTGGAGTTCAATATCCCTATACTTGTGAGAATTAGGAAACTACATGTCAATGAAAGAATGGTGCTTCTATAGATCGAATGACATGAGTTTTTATTATGACAATTTTAGATAAGGTCTAATATTGCTACTTGAGACTTTTTCATTAAGTTGTTGAGGGAGAAACGTTGAGTTTAGGATAAATGCAACTCATTAATGGTTCTTGATATCAAAGTTCCTTGTGGTATTTCATTTAGAGAATTTAAAACAATTATTTATTTATTAAAACAATTATTTATTTATTCAAATTAATGGACCGACCGATTTTTGCTAGGAGGTATTCAGGATGTTATAACTTAATTACCAAACATAGAATGGGAATAAAACTGGAAATCCTACTAAAGGGACTCATAATTGGGAAAGTAAATATATAAGTTTTGCTAACTTATTAACACACTTATAGCCCTATATAACTCAATGTACTTATCTATGTAGATATTGATCTAGCTCATGTTTCCCAAAGAGTAAAATAATTGGCTAAAGAAAAGTTTAGTAAGTTAAGTAAAAATAGGAAGTGTGATAGGCACAAAGGTGGTCATTATAAAATAAATTCAAAGGTGTCAATACATAGGAAAAGATAACAAAACTATTGGAGATAAGACATGTTCCAATGTCAAAATTTATCCAAGACAACCCTAATTTGGAGTTCATATTCATTGTAGCTGAGACTCATTATGTCAAAAAAGGTAAAGATTTATTAGCGGATGGAGCATATTATTCCCGTTGGCCGATTAAAGTTAATGAATGATGCATACTATCCTCGCTAGTCTATTAAAGTTAGAGATCCTATTTTTCAAATCAATAATTTGAGGTTTCAAGTTATGGGAAGGGATTATGCTTCTTAATAATAAGAAGCATCTTAGTGATGTAGAGTGGAACATGATTTGGACATTATCACATATGTTGCAATTTACATCCTTTATATTTTAGGTTTAACACTTTCTTTATAGGCATCATGTTCTTTTGGTTGTCTATAATAAATACGTAGACATGGAGACCTAACAATTAAGTCATCAATTTGATCAAGCTTAAAAGGATTGGGTTATGAGTTAGAAGGGTAAAGATCAACAATAATTTGAGGAGATTAAAGCTCTATAAAAGGTGTTTGATCATAGTTACGGTAAAATCAAAGGATAAAAGAAGGGAATTAAGTTATTATACAAAGACTTCCATAATTACGAAGATTACTTATAAGGGAAGGGCCTTAAAATTATGATAGTGTTATGTATTCCTTCTTTGTAGGGGAGTTTAAACTATAAAGAATTAGTAAATAATGACATGCATACCTACTAATTGACAATATCAAACATTCCTAAATCCTCAACCATTGATCCTAAACTTGAAGAATATTTTGGTGATTATGCAGTTCTACTTAATGATAATGAATCAATCTTAAGTTATGGGAGTATAGATGGTGGCGAGGAAGTTGTTTCCAGGCCTACGATATGATGTTGCTTATTTTCAATTTAGGACATAGTGGTAATAGCCTTTTCTTAATTATGTATATAGAACTCTTTTAAATCTCATAAGTAATGTTCATTTTGTTATCAATATGGTTCTCACTACTAATTTTTGTATATCTGCTAACTTTAACTTTAAAGATTTAGAAACTTTTTCATGATTTTAAGCTTTTTCTATAACCTTCATATGTGATGTTTTGCAATATTATTGGTGTGATTATGACATCTTTCATGTAGAATTTTGATAATATTTTACAAGTGATGCTTATTGATATGTTATTTTGTCGTAAATATTATTAGGTTCCCAAAAAGTGACACTATGCTGAATTTGAGATTAAATATGTTGTTTTCCATCCAAGCAAATGTTTTGACAAATTATGTCAACATATATTTCAGGAAAGTAGGTGTAACATCCCATTACTAGTGGGAAGGTTAGATTGGTAAATGTGAGTAACTAATAAGAGTTAGAGATGCATTTCCATGTTCGTACATGATACGCCATACACTTATATATGAATAGTGAATTTATTTGCACATGAAAATAATTGTACATGCATTCATGAATAATTTCGGGTATAATTGGATTGATTTGTGAATTTTTGAGAATTATGAATGTTTCTATATTGGAAATTTTATGGGTGA
>JANZLX010000211.1:21822280-21838637 GCA_025531955.1 Erythroxylum orinocense | reverse complement strand
TGTGAAATATGTTATATGTTTGTTACATGATTTGAGTGATGATTTTCAAAAGGAAAAGACCATGAAAGTGGCATTTTTGAAAACAAGATGTATGTTTCTGAAAACATGTTTACAAGAATGGATTTCAAGGTATACGTCAAGTATATGAAAAAGCAAGTTTTTAAGAAAAGTACCATTTTGGGCAACAAGTTTATAAGTATCTGAAATATATCTGTTATGTGGGTTTGTGGTGGTCTCTTAAGAATTGTCACGTGCACGTTGACCTAAGTTAAAGGCTTCTCTCGCCTGCCCGCTAGTGGCATAGAACTCCTTTATGGACTCCCATAGGTTCACGACTACACAGGACCATTAAGTAGAAGTGTGTAGTACATTCTGTTTTTGGATCCACTCAAACCATTCTGATGTGCTTATGTGCTCATGATATGTTTGAACAAGTGTGATGCATTCATGTTTTTGTGACTTATGGATTTTGGCTGAAAGCTTAAGAATCAGGTGATTATGAACTCAAAGAAAATGTTTTAAAGGTTTTTGCTTAGTTTTTATTATAAATTGTTACCCACAAGCTTTCAAACTCACCCCCTCTCTGTCCCATCCTCAGGTAATAGCTAAGAGATCAAGTGATCAGGAGCCTAAAGGAATTGTTTCTTTTGTTATTTTGTAGTTCTTGTAACCTTAGTAATTTGAGATTTCAAACTATGTTGTATTATGGCTTGAGAGGCCATTATAGCTTTGTAAAACTCTTGTTGAGGGTATGGAAATGGGAATGATGAAAATAGTTATAAGTATTGTACTAAAGAGTGATGAATTTTTTTTGAGAGTCTTATGATTTTCCGTAAGAAGAGGAATCGATGATTTTCAGGAAAATTCCATAGGTTTAAGCTCACGTTCATGATCCAAAGTTGGGTTCCAGAATCAGTGCCCAACATGAGTGGTATCAGAGCAAGAAGAGATTACAAGGAACCTATGGCGTACATATAACACTATATGCCTATTTTAAAGGTAAAATATTATAAATTTTTACTATGCCAACAATAACATTACAGATAACTGATTAGTGTCAAGTCTTTTCATCCATATGGGGCTTAATTTGAACATTTGTAAAATGTTAGGATTTGTTTTAAATATAATGAAACATTAAGATCTAACTTATATTTAGCTATAAACATTATGGTTATTTCCCCCCTTTTTGCCTTTGTATGTGTAAAACTAGAAACCTGTGAACTAACCTAAAAATGTTACACTAGTTAATCAACTTATTGATGAATTTAATATAGACAATAAATATAAGTAAGTACATATTAAATTAACATTTATATTTTATTGACTAAGTATACCTTCCTGTTTGGTTGATAATCTATTGCAAATGTCAATTTTCTAAACACAATTCGCTGATTGTCAATTTACGCAACATATTTCATTTAGTCATATTTTTGTAAAAGAAAATGTTATTACATATTAACGTGTCTCTACTAGTTTTGTTATTGCTGCTACTTCTTTAATTATTGGCTCTTTACTTGATTATATTGATATTGAGACCTAAAAATAATATGCATCATGTAAACTACAGAACAAAATTAAAGAAACTTACATATGTATTCTCATTGCTACTCGTGTTGAATGTTGAGAAGGTCATGTTGATGGTACAAACTGTATGTGTGCATATGTTCGTTCCAGAGAACCTTATCCCTTAAATTTGAGATACTCAATCATCAACACGCTGGTATTGATGCCCACATATCTTTTTATATCCAAAATTTATATTTAAAGTGATAACTTTAAGCTAAAAAAAGGGAGGTGGCAGAGAATACACGAAAAAATCCCTAGAATGGTTGAGTGAAGATGAAATAATCAAGGAAACCCTTTTGTGCATTCAATATAGATTGAAGTTCTTGGAGATTTCAAGGATTCTAGCCATATTCCTAAGGTTTCCAACTTTTTCTTTAGTTTTTATGTTTTATTTTCTATTATTATGAGTTAAATAATTTTTAGTATTTAGATTAGATAAACCTGAAGGATTTTCTAGTGATTTTGATTTGATTTAATTTATCCTTTAATTTCATTGAGATTCAATTATGAGTTCTTTATTATCCTTGAATTAGTATTGTTAACATATTATTTCACGTATGATTTCATGCAATTGAGATTGAAAAATCAAGTGTATTAATAGATCTACAATAATTAAAATGAGTTGTATGCATACATAGAGAGGTTGACATAAATCCTCTAGATTAGGGTTAAACCTAATATTAAAATTCATAAATTGAATATTATAATTCTAGGAGTTTTAATGAGAGAGATTTCAATTGATGAACCTTTAATTAGATGTTAATAGCCTTGAGAAAGATATTAACATAATTTATAAATTTCCACGGTATAATAAATTTTAGAATAAATTGGTTAACAAACTAATGATTGCATGAGAAATCCTAGTAGGGATCCAAAGTCTAGGTATAATCATTTTATTGGTTGATTTTTCATTATTTGACTACCTTAGTTTCTTTGATTATGTTGATTTGTTTTCAATTTACTTATTTTTATTTTAAATATGATTTATCACATTCATATTAATTTTTGGTTAGATCATAGGAAAAGAATCATTACTAGTACTCATAGTCTTTGTGGGATCAACATTTGGGATCATGAGGCCTATACTATAGACCGATAGGTGCTCTTGTCTTTGAAAATCTATAAATTAAAGGAGTTAAGTTAATTATATACATCACAAGAGATTCTGTCAAGTTTTTGATTTCGTTATTGAGGACTAAAATATTAGGAGAGCTTGATTTCTATTAATCTAGCCATTATTTTTTCTTTTTCTTTTTCTTTCACTTTCACTTTCTTTTTTTGTTTATTTATTTATTTTTAGAGCTTTTTGTCTTATTGTTATGTTGTGGTTTATTTTCAAGATTTGGATATTCGTTATTATAGCCAGTAAACACAATAAATGGATAGAGAGGACATTATTCTTAGGGAGATTATATTATGCCCATCACTTATGGAAGTTTTAGAAGCTAGGAACGAGAGGTATGATGACATGTATTCGAAAGCTCAACTAATATTTATGATATGTTGTGACATTTATGGGGGTGACCACCCAACTTTTGAATGTCAGGCATCAAGCACCTATCTTACATGTATAACTAGCCTGAAGGCACGCCTTATAGGAATATTTATAATCCAAAGTGGAGCCAATCAAACGATCATGCTTCATCTGGATTTCTGCAATAACAACAGTAAGAGAAGCTATAAGTTGCCTAAAGAACTCTATGCTTTGTCCAGATAAATTAAGTTAGATATGAGGGAATATATGAAAATGATAACTTTAAGGAGGGGAGAGGAGCTATAGGTTGAAGAAAAGGAGGAAGTTGTTATTCAAAAAGAGAAGGAAGGTGAAGAGAAGGAACCAAATAAGGATGTTATTAAGGAGTCATCAACAATCATCTTAAGTACAAAGGGCCCCTACTCGCCACATAACAAACTTTCAGAGTCAATTAAAGATCCAGGGCGTTTTATTAATCCTTGTTATATTGAGAGTTTGTTATTAAAAATGGTTAGGGCTCGAGGATTTACCGAGTTTTACCAATTTGATGTTTACGCCCTTATTATATTGCATATAGCCTTTTTATACGCTAATAAGCCCTTATTTAGGAAGATGGGTGAAAGCAAGAAGCTAGTTTTAGATCCAAGTTATTAAACGACTTGCATAGATGCAAACTAGCATTTCTTGGAAGGTAACTCAAAATTTTTAATTTGGCATTTTTATTTTGATTATATTTATTACATATTTTTAGGCTTTAATTTCTTGAGTTTGATTTATATCTATATTAAATATTGTGCTTTAGTATTATATTTATATTTGTTTTATGATTTTATAGGTGTTATTTTCCTCTTTTATAGTTTAAGTATGTGTGTGGATTTACAAATTTGGAAGCAAGTGAAAAATTGGCTAAGTTAAAAAGTTACACGACATCAATATGCCTATATTGATGGTTGTTTAGACTAACACACCCATGTCAAGTAGATACACAGTTATATTCCATCTTGACAAGAGGTGCTAAAAAGTTACAAAAATATATACAAATGCCAACATGCCCATATTAGTGACCATATTGCTGAAAAATCCTAGTTAGTCACCCACACGCCCTTTTACACACCACGTTGCCAAAACTAGGTAAGTTTTTGAGAATTAGTACACAGTTATTAACATGCCCATGTTGAATTCTATTCCTCCTTATTTTTATAAAAGTTATAAAAAGATACACATCCACCAACACTCCCATATTGGTGGCTATAAAGATTTTATTTTTCAATTTTAGTGTTAGTATAGTCATATTAAGTCCCAACACGCCTATTTAATTTGTTATATTTATTTTTAACATAACCTAGATATATGCTTATGTTATAGCTTGTGCTAAGTCCTGTCATAACACATTTAGACTAACACACTCAACACGTTCATGTCCACTCAATATTAACTTTAATGTGTTTAATACAGGCTAGCTATATGGTCATGTTACCACCCCTGTTACAAAAAATCATATTAAAATTTATCCTTCGCTACCCAAAATTGATTTTTCAAATTTCCTTCTCACTTCTCTCATTTGGTCGATGCTCCCTCATCTATACACTATGCAAAATTCCCCCAACCTATTTTTCCTTGGGATTTCATCAATTCAAGGTATGATTCTTGCTTTATTCCATTCATTCCTGAATTGTTTTGCAATTTTTTTGAAGAATAGGTTCGGGATTCCACTGCTTTAAATATTTTAGGGTCGTTTCAGATTATCCAAGTGTTTAAAAGGGTTTAAGAGGTTTAGTTGACAATTGTAAGCTATATGCACTATTAGATTCTAATTTTCTATGTCATGAATCCCCCTCACTTACTTAACTAGGTTAGGTTTTATTTACCTTGGTTGGAGTGTTATTCTAGCCTTTTGAACCAAAGACGAACAATTTGTCATGAATGCTTTTGGTTACTGAGCTATATCACAACTCAGAACTAGCTACCTGTTCTATTCTTAACGCACAATCGAAATAAGAAATTTATTTAACACATTTATTAAAATTTTATCTATTTTTAGTATATATTACGAGCCTACATCATTTTTTCCTAGTCAATACATTTCCGCAAAAATCTACTAATGATGCTTACCAAATGAAATTCATTCACTCATAAGTGCATCCAAACAAGTTTCATAAAATGAAAGAATAGGTATAATATTCTAATAAATATGTATATTCACCTAAAAAATACTCAAAACACAACTTCACAAGCTAATGTTTCTACACAATTTAAATGATCATGATTATAGATTAGCTAATTTCTTTCAATTTCACGTCATTAACACATTAACACAAATACACAATGTAAAATTACGTGGTAAAAATTAACACAATGTTAACATAATAAAAAATTAACACAATGTAAATGCAAAGTCATACATAAATGATATGCAATTTGCATCATATAAATCCCCACACTTGAGTATCATATTGTCCTTAATGTGAAAAATGATACAAAATTAAAAACAAATACATATAACTAATGTAATAAACAAAAAAAAAAGAAATGAAAAGATAAGGGCAATAATACTTATGGGAATTGTAGTGGTGATGGTGTCAAAGAAGGAACTTGGACACACTTTATGCCATAAATATCCATCAATCAAACTCACTGGAAAATCATAAAAATAAGGAAATAAATGCACACAAAATTACAAACAAACCTAACTAAAACATAACTTGCTAATTTTAAGTTCATTAGTTTAAATGTTTTAGCTTAATTTTTCAAATAGCTCCTCATTTAGATGTTAACGTCCAATGCATCATCACACTAGAAATTATGCTCCTTATGTCAAAATTTTTTCATCCTATGGCTCTTGTTCACTTTCTATTTGTCTTTACCACTCTCTTTTCTTGTTCCCCATCGATTTCAATTTAGAACGGGTGGTTTCTCAATGGAGGGTAAAATGGGTGTTTCTGTCCTTACTAATGATTCCTATTTTGATTTGTTACCAAACTCCTCCTCCTCTAGCCCTTTATAATCTTTTACATCTTCAATATCATCATCTTCTTTATAACTTTCCTTTTACTCTTTTACGCACTCATCAACTATATTAATCTTCATGCAAGAGATTTCCTCCTTTGGATTCTTCATCTTGCTCATATTTAACTTAACTTATTTATCACCAATCTAAAGAATTAGTTTCCCTTCATTGACATTTAACAACACTCTTCCCTTATTCATAAGTGCCTTAACAATAATTAATGGACATGTTTGATCATTTTTGAAGCCTAACACTACAAAATCCATAGGAATAATAAACTTGCCCGCTTTAACTGACACATCCTCCACTATGTCAAATGACTTCTTTATTGATTGATTTGCTAACTGAATGAGCATGGATGTTGGCTTCACATCTCTTAGCCACAAAATTTTAAAAATAGACAAAGGCATAACATTAATACTTGCACTTAAGTCACATAAATACTTAGAAAATTATAAATTATCAACTACATAGGGTATAGTAAAACTCTATGGATCCTTCATTTCAAGGCCATGTGGTTGGTAATTACAGAGTTGCAACTCTCTGTCAAATAAACCATTTGATTGTCCTCTTAAGTTCTCTTATTTGATAGGATGCATTTGAAAACCTCGCGTACTTAGGCATGTTCTCCAAAGCTTCGATAAAGGATAAGTTAATTTGCAATTTCTTTAACTTCTCTAAAAAAATTGAAAATTGAGTATCCACTGAATTTTTCTTTATCCTTTATGGAAATAGGAACTTTGACACATATAAAGGGTGGGACATATAGTGGTTCCTTTTTCTTCTCCTCTTTCTCATCCTCCTTCTCTTAGCATCCATCAGCATAGGGTTAAACCTTCTTCTCGGTGGGTTTGACTATCTGCTTCCTACTTCTAAGTGTAATGGTCATTAGTTTCTCCCTTAGATTACACTCCATATTCCCCTGGAGACTCCCCAAATTTCATGTAGACAATGCATTAGCTATTTAGCCCACTTGAACCTCCAAATTATAGATGGAAGAAGCTTGATTCTTTGTAAGTTGGTTAAACTTAGTTTCCATCCTCTTTTGGCTATAATCTTGGCTTATGAACTTAGAATTCATCATATCTATTATCTTGTCCTTTTTCAATTCTAATGAATCAAGCCTATCTTGCTAAAATCCTGGTAGGCCTTGTATTCTCATTTGATTACCGATATTATTAGATCAAGATAAATTTGAGTGGTCTTCTACCCAGTATTATAAGTATTAGAATACCAATTGTTACATCCTCAACCTATTTGTACTCCCATGAAATTGAGTTGGTTCATATTGTTATAGTCCACTAGAAGGCACTCAGTTGTAACATGGCCTTCTTGACTGCACAATTCACATCCATGTTGTATTGCTTTAAGTGGCTAGGAGAAGTGGCTTTCAAGTTGTTTAATTGTTTGGCCAAGTTTACTACTTCAGCTTGTAATGTTGTCACTAAATCAACAATAGGTACTCTCTTATGATCTCTAGAGGTTGGTTGATGTCTAATCCATTCTGACATCTATAGATAACTATTATTTTCCATCTCCTCTAACAACTCATGTGAATCATCAACTATCTTCAGCATTAATGAACCTTCATTTGCTACATTAGTGGTATCTCTAGTGGGTGGATTTACCACTTTGATAAGTTATAGTATAAGGAACTTCCACTCCTTGAATCTTTCCTAAGCTTCATACAGTGATTCCCCTTCACTTTGCTAGAAATTTGTTATCTCCTTTAGGATTCTTGTTGTCTTTGTTAAAGGGAAGTACTTAGGTAAAATTCTTATACCAACTGCTCCCATATCGTCACGTTCTCTGGGCTAAGAGAATTCAACCATGCCTTAGCTTAATCTTTAAGTGTGAATGGGAATAGCCTTAACTTGGCTGCATCTTCTGATAATCCACTAATCCTAAAAGTGACTCATATCTCCAAGAAATTGGTCAAATGAGCATTAGGATCCTCAGTAGTCAGTCCATAAAATTGGAAATTAGTTTGAAATATTATTAACAAATATGGTTTAATGTCAAAATTATTTGTCTACACTGTTGGCATTATGATCCCTTATTAATTAGCAATGATTCCCAACCTCATAAAGCCCATGGGGATTTTTTGATCTCCTTCTTATTTTCATTTTTGTCTATACTAGTGGTCTTATTAATTATTATTAAATCTCAACCTTATAAATCCTACAATAATTTTTTGTTGTCCTTTTTGTTTTCTTTTTTTTTTTTATCGTTGATATCTTTATAATCTCCCTATCTTACGTTTCAAATCTCTCTTTAATTGCCTATTAATTTGATATTTTTAGGTCTAATATGGTACCAGCTATGGTTGTGTAACAAAACACAGATAATTCAACCTAATCTCTCAATTTAAATTGAATATAAAAGAACAAACATCACAAAGTATATTCTATTAAGTTAAAAATGTAAAAGTTTAATAAGTAGTTTAAGAGTAATCCCTAAAATAAGTTTAGTAATCCATAATTGATACTATATATCCTAATTGATTTGTCATTAACAATCAACAATAATAAGGAAAGAAAAGAAAAGAAAAGAAGTTTGAATTCTATATGTTTTTTAGAATTCTATATGTTTTCTCTTATTTTTCCTTAAGCTGAAATATTTTGCAGCCTTATTCTTCAAGAATTCTCTCTTTGATCTCTTTGTCTAATGTTCCATCCTACTATTTAATGTTGTTCTTTTCATTATATACTCTTGATTCTCTTAGGGCTCTTTCTAGGTTTCTCCACTCGTTTTTTCCCTATAAATAGCCCCCAATCATCAAAAGTATAACAATCTTGCATCCTAAAAATTTGCCTCTTGCATGATTATGCATGGTGAATGATCATGCACAGCTTAGAGGTTTTTTATTGCCTTATGCACGATAGTGCAAGTGTATGATTATAACCCAACTAGGTCTTCAGTTAAATCTTTTTTATCAATTTTCCTGTCTCCACTCATTTTCAAACATATTAAATATCCACTAAAGTATAAAATTAAGATCATATTCATGCCCTAATCAACAAAAACAAAACAAAACACACAAAAACACTAACAAGAAGATAAATCTAAGTCTTAAACACATGATTATCACTTAAAAATAGTTAGAAACACACTCTAAAGCCTAGGAAACACCCTATAAATTATTGCTATCAAACTTGTCTTAGATAGTATATAAATTAGAGGAGTTGAGTTAATTATATACACCATAGGAGAGTCCCTCAACTGCAGCGTAGCATAAGTGCCTACTGTATATGGTTTTTGTTAATTGTGGATCATTAACGAAGGAATCATACATAATATACTACATGCTAATGATAAATGTTTCTTATTGGATATTACCTGGTAAGAAAGGACACTTCTAAGGTTAAAAATAAAAAACAAATGAGTTTATTCCATTTCATTAATCACTTTTAAAGCTTATAACTTATATTTCAAGCTAAACTTTATATACTAATGTTAAATATATGATCAAACTTAAGTTAGGGTCTAAGTTAATGATTAATCTAGCCGAAAAGTGAAAAGAATCAATTGTAAAAAGTTTTAAATTTGGAGTGCTCCAGGTTATCGATCCCACTAAGTTTGCAACTACTAAACCTATTAATCATAGAAAATAATTAAATAAATTAAATAAGAATTTATAAAAAGTATTTAAATTGATAGGCAAACTAAAACAAGCTGAATAAAAAAATCAATATAAACAAATATTAAGGCTATGGGGTTCACTTACGAGTAATTTTAATTATCAAGAAAGATTACTTAAATCAAAGTTGAAATAACAATTAATTTAAGATATTTATGCCTTTTTTGAGGCACATAGGTATACTGAATTAAGGAATTATCACCTTTTATGTACAGTTAACTTTTAATCAAACTCATTAAATATGTTTAATCTATTAGTTATCACAATAGTCTAGGACGTCACTTTCTCTAGATCTATAATGTTTATTCTCCTTGTGCACATATTATACTTCTCCTTTCAGTCTTTCATATAATTCCTAATATTAAATCAATGATGGATAGAATTCAACAATTAAGATCAAGAGCATGGATATAAGCTAAGCAATAATTAATCATACATTAATATATTTGTACTAAATCCTATATAGGGATTTAGTTAATGTTAGAAATAAGGAAATCAACGATTAAAAAAAACACTAGGACTCATTCTCGAGGATCTTGAAATCTTGATATTCTTTGTTTGAATTTTGAAGAAATATTGAATTTTTATCCAAGATTTTCCCTTTATTGTCCTAAGACATTCTAGTTCAGCTCATTTTTCTCCTCTTATTTGGTCTCTGGTCTTTCCAGTTGACTCCCTCCTTTTCTTTATCGTATTTCTCTGCTTTTTATGTCAATAAAACCTTAAAATTTCAACTAACCTTGGACCAACAACAATCTATTTCCCTTCATGTGATAAGTTGTGAAAAAGGTAGAATGAACCAATTGACTATAAAGGGACAATAAGGTATCATATTGTTGATCTTGTTTTAAACATAGGATCATATCGATCCCATGTTCATCCAAACTCACTTTAAAACTTCTCCAACTTGACTTTAACTTTCCTAAATTCACTATTTCTTTAGTGGAGAGCTAGAATAAGGCCTAAAAATAAATTATAAACTAAATTAAGTACAAAATCCTTAAAAAGATTATCCAAATATAAGCAAATTTCTCTCATGTAGTACTACTAAAATTATAGTGTAACTAACACTTACCAAATTCTCCCAAACTTAATCATTTTCTTTTCCTCAAGCAAACCATTCTCATTACTATTAACTTAAATAGGTAGGAGCTTTGGGAAAGAATTTAACAAATCAATCATATAAATCCAAAATTTTAATTATTCATTTAATTGTAAAGTCCATCAAATTGTTAAACACTTAGCTGCTTGCGTCTAATCATGTTCACTCTATAATCCTTCAAAATTTAGCTCAATCTAAAAAAAATCAACCTAATGTATAAAATTATGATATATGATAAATATGTTTTAACTTTTAAGCATTTCCATATCCCTTATTAAAAAACTGAAAGCAAAACACCAACTTTAAATTAACATAATTGTATGTAAAAATTATACAAAATATTCATTCCATATCTATTATTAAGAAATTTGTAGGTAAATTTAGTTTTCTCACATTAACCATTGGTTCTTCCACTATCCTAATTGGGTGCTAAAGGACCTATCAAATAGTTAGAGTAATACTAGTATCAGCCTTAGTTCTCCTATTCTAAGCATCCTGAAAAGAGATAAAGGTATAAGATTAATACATACACCTAAATCATATAAATATTTATTAACATCAGAAGCACCAAAATAAAATGGAATTACAGAACTCCCTAGATACTTTAACTTTGGAGGTAATTTTTTCTACAAGATTATGCTACGATCATTAGTTGAAGGTGATATAGTGTAATCCTTAATTTTAATTCTTTAGAGATAACTTCATTCAAAAACTTTACATATGATGGTGTATGGCCTAATGCTTTGATTAAGGAGATCTTAATGGGCAACTTCTTAAAGCTATCAAGGAATTTCTTAGAGTTGTCTTTATCCTTTCTCTTTTTCAACCTCTGAGGATATGGAATGAGTGGCACATAAAGTTTGACCTTGGGTTGAAGCTTCTACTTCAAACTGATGCTAGATGAATATGAGACTGACATTGATATGCTAATGCTTCTGTTCACATTTTTTCTTCCTTAGGTTTGTCTTACTTTTGCACTTCCTCTTCTTTATTAGTTGCAACATTAAATGTTTTGCCACTTCTCAATATGATGGCTAACACTTGATCTTTTGAGTTTACCTTTATGCTGTTACAAATCTTGCCTTGGCCTCTTTCACTAATCATATTGGCTAATTGGTTCACTTATACTTCTAAGTTGTGAATGAGCGCACATCTTAACTACATCGCCTTTTTAAGTTGTCCCACTTAAGACTCAAGTTTCTCCAAATTGTCCATTTTTTCATTAATAGAAAACATATATTACTCGAGCATCTCTTTTATCTTTATATTCTACGAAATAGTGGTTGCAAAAATAGAGGTTTCTATTGGAACCCAAGTGGTATTATAGGGCTGCCTATTCCATATCCTTACTCCTGCCAGAAAAAATTAGAGTTATTTGTCCACCTAAATTTGTAAGTATTAAAGAAAGGATTGTTCCTAGCTCTTAGTTTTCCCTATAGACAACTATATAGTTTGCATCTTCACAGTAATTTGAGATTGACTCAATGTTTATATATGTATAGGAAGAATTCCCATATATATTATATTCATAACATGCCCACTTATTGTCCATATTTTAGTTTAGTAAGATCTTCATATGGTTAGAAACAAGGATACGGATTTTGTATTTTATCGATCGATACCGGCCAAAAAATGATACAAAACCCTACTCTTGGAATTTTTCATGATGTAGAGAGAAAGTTTTCAACGATCATGAACTAGTTTATCTCTCTTAACCCTCTTTTTGTACGATAGCCTGATGGATAGCTTAATACACAAACAAGTTCTTTCTATATTTATGTTTTGTTAGTACTTAATTAGGGTAGAGAGAGGACTATTTTATATCAACTTATTTATTAACATTAAATCTTGTACGTTTATCAAGTACTAAATTAACGGTTAATATTTAATATATTATTAAACTAAGAAAACCCTAAACCAAGTTTAATATGGGCTTATAGAAAATTTAGGCCACAACATCGAGCCATATTTCTTACATTAATAATTAAAATATCAAACATAAACTAAATATGAGAGAGAAAGAAAATAAAACAAAAGGACTTAATTCTTATGGACCTTGAAATCTTGTTTTTTTTTGTTTAATTCGTTATGGAATCTTAAATTGTTCTCCAAAGTTCTCCCTTTATTGTCCCAAGATATTTAAATTCAACTCCATTTTCTCCTCTTGACTTGTCTCTAGTCCTTTCATATGGCTCTCCCCTTTTTTTTCATTATGTCTCTCTACTTTTTATCTTAAGAAGACCCTAAAATTTTGATCAGTATAGGACCAACATGGGACTAACATAAGTCATGTTCCTTCATGTGGCAATTTATGGAAGAAGCATAATTGACCGATTTACTACACGGGAAGAATACGGTGACATATTGCTGACAACATTTTGAACATAGGGCTATATTTAGCCCATATTATCTAAAATCACTTTAAGACTTCTTCAACTTCACTCCAACTTGCCCAAATTTATGGCTTCGTCATTGAAGAGCTATAATAAATCCCAAAAACAAATTATAAACCACTTTAAGTACCCAATCTATAGAAATCTCTTAACGTAAATAAATTAATCTCAAAATAATGATAAAATATAATGTAATTAGTATTTATTAGTTATATATATAGAATAGATTCATATAAATATATTCTAAAATCATGATTAGTTGAAGCAATGTAATCCTTTATCATTTTAAATGATATTAAAAACCAAAGTTGAAAATTTGTAATATATTCTTGCCCAACAAATTAGAGACTTTAAAGATTCTAAGAATTAGACTATGCTATCTTGGGCCTTCACATAAAAACTTGGTAATTAAGACACTTTATAAGCTTGACCCTTATATTATACATCTAATATATGACAAAGACAATAGGTTAAAATGGTCAAAGTATGAAAAAATACATAACTTCAAAAGTAAATATAGATAGAACAACAATAAGACCTTTTAAAAAATGGTGATGGAAGACAAAACGTTAAAGTAATTCCAAATCATTAAGGCCATGGCTCCCCTAAATATAACTACAAAATATTATTTTTAAATAATGACACATTTCTTATTGACTAAAACTATTTCCTTTTGGTTCTTACATAGGTCTATAACATAAATTCTCTATCATTGTTTTAAAAAACATACTATGATTCAATATTTATCCATTTTCCTAAAACTTATACATATTCGGCTTTTGGATTACGAACAACCACATCATCATATGAAACAATTATTGTTGGACCCCATTTCCGAAGTCCAACATTCAAAATCATAAAAAACATGGAAGACCCATTTCTTATAACTTATTGAGCATAATTGGGGAACTTTCACTTGGAGTTTCAGTTCGACTTCTTCATAGCATTTGTTTCCCCTTTTATAAAGTTTTTAATGACACCAAGAATGCTTAATTTGGTTCAAAAATAAAGAATTTAATGGCCAAAACACTTTCGGGCTACCTAAACCAAGACTGAACACTACACCTAACTTCACTCTTGAAATTGAAAGTCTTTGGCCCTAAATTGAAATTCGGTTCCTTCAGATAAGTTGTATCTCCAAGTCTCTAGTTTGTTTAGAAAAAAGAATCAACTCATTTGGATCTCTACAGATCGAGATATCATCAATATATTGAAGCATATTCAGAAAAAATATTCAACTCATACTCTTTTAACCGAACCTCTCAGTTTGATTCAATCCATCTTTTTCAAATTAATATCAAATGCTATATATTTTTATGGAGAGGTAGAGTAATGTCTCAAGAATCGAACGCTTTAAAAATCAGGTCAATCGGAGGTCGGACAAAAAAGTTATGACCAAAAGAGTGGAGAGAGGTCGGGTCAAGGGAAAAAGATTGGAGAATTTAGGAAAGATTGAGTTTTTAAAGACACGTGATGATCTATAGTCGACTGGTACCAAATTAGTCGACTAATATTAATAAGAGTTGGGGGAAATTCAGGTATTATGATCGACTGACATTACAATAGTCGACTGGTCGAAGACTATTAGTCGACTAAGCCTATAATAATCGACTAGAAACTCTTGGTCTTTCTTCTTCCGACATCCCAACTTCCACAATTCATAACTTTTGACCCAGAACTCCAAAATTTGCAAATTTAGTATCAATGGAAAGCTAAAAGAAGGCTCTACAACTTTCATTAAGACAACTTTGGCTAATTCTATCCAGATCAATACAGTTTTTCCGTTGAGTTTCTGCACACCATCCCTATACCTAGGAAGGTTTACTAAACACAATATTTCCTCGTAATCAACCACTACCCAATACCTTTCGATACTCTTGAATTTCACCCCAACCAATTCATCCCATACACCCTTCCAATCTCCAACATGCTATACCAAAACAACAACCAATTGCAATCTCAACAAGGAAGAATAGGCACATACACATTCCTCTTACATAAAAGTCATACACAACCTATAAAGTAACACAACCATACACAAAAGGAAAATCCTTAAATTCTCATTCTCATTTCTATCCAAAATGAATGTTCATACATAGCTTTAATTACATATCAACATGTCCATCATTAACTTAGCACAAGATACAAAATATATGAGATGCTCAATGTTTGATATGCTTGTAAAGCTATCCAAAAGTCTAGTCACTAACTTAGTACAAATGTATCTAATGTCTTGGAGTTTTCCGATGCCTTGCAAGGTTCAACGCTCGTCTTGTTTTGCACCTGAGGAGGGAACGTGGGGTGAGCAATCCGGTTCAGTGGCTAATACGTTTATAGCAATCGGTAACGAGCCACACAAACAAGCATAAATACACAGTTATCAAGAAATTCAATTCATTCGCAAATTCATCACACCATTCATAATTAACCGAAAGTTATCACATAAAACATATCATGAAATCTTCTATCAAGCTTAACACTTTATTATGCATCATACTCAACAAAGTCACAATGAAATGCACAACAAATGGCTCAAAAGTTCCTTGGAACAAAACGGTTTACACCATGAACAAAATGAGTTCGATTTCTCAGGATCTCGTGGCCTCAAGCGGGCAGCCAGGAAAAGGCTATAGGTCAACGTGTACGTGACTAACGAAACGAATTTCTCTCTTGCCCAATCACAAACAAATCTATGCTCAATTTAGCCAATCGTAAATTTGCATTCTCATGCTTCTTTCATTTCATCAAATTCTCATATCTTCATACTTCTCATTTATTTCAAAGAAAACATGTCACATTTCATCATGCATTTTCAACTATTCACTACAATTCAACATTTACAAAAATTAAAGCAATCACACACACAAATGGGGCATTTGCCCATCACATAATAACTATAAACATATTACCCACCTAAATTGTTGAAAATCCATGCTCAATATTGCCCTTCCTTTCTCTCTTGAGTAAGGTTTTCTTGATTCCCTTCAATTAAACTAATTTCTATTTAATCCATACATTCAAAAGAAAGTTCATAAAATTTAAGAATCAAAGAAATGCTAAAATTGAATTTAAACCTAACCTACCCATAGCCCATCTACGCTAGAAAAACCAAAACCCTAACTTAGAAATCCCAAAATCAATTTGGTTTCATCTTTCTCTTCTTTCTTCCTTCATT
>JANZLX010000211.1:21805443-21822180 GCA_025531955.1 Erythroxylum orinocense | reverse complement strand
TCTACTCTTCCATTTAACAAGCCTACTACTACTTAATCTAACTTAATCCTAACCCTTCATTCTAATTTCAATTTCAATTTTCAATACCCCATTCATACTTACAAATTTAATGACTCAACTCTAAAAATAATAAAACAATTAAATCGAAATAAATAAATAAATAAAAATTCGGGGCCTAACAATTATCCTTATCTTATTATGAACAAATGTGTGCTTCCCTTCAACACTATATTGCTTCCACCTACGTTTTTGTTACATGTTTTGAGTAATCTGGAACACTTCCAAAGCTCTCGCATACCTTCACTCATCCTTTATTCTATTTTATTTTTGGTAACCTCAAGGACTTAATGTTTGTGATGGTCATGATAAGGATAATAACATAATGAAATAAATCATACAAGCACTATAGTAAAAGAATAGAGAAGATTAGAGATCGATAATCGAAACTAGAACCATATGTATAGATATATAAGCAATAATGAAAAAGCCATAAGCACATACTTACCAATAAAGATTCCTCCAATAGGCAAACATGAAAAAGGGGTCACAATATCTACTATGCACTAAACAATGGATAACAATATTCGATTAACAAAAGTTCAATACAAATACTTTTAGAACAAATGTGAGTTGATTTACTTGTGTTTGAGTTGAACTAGTATGATGAGGACGACAACCAATGTCAATGATGACAAACAAAGATGCAGATGAAGAAAAGAAGTAATGATAAACAAAGACAATATACTAAGACGAGAGTGATTTTGTGATTTAGGAATTAGAACAATCCCAAAATCGTCAAGTAAATAGGTAAGATTAGTGGGATTATGTTCCTAGTTGAGATGCCCAACTGACAATTTGAGATCCGTAAAAACTAATAGAAAAATATCAACGTGTTCAAATTTTAATAGAACCCAGACGAAAGCTTATAATTATGTCAATGTGAGGTCTAAACAAAATCTTTTTATAACATTGAGCTTCTTTTTTAATACTACAAGACATTAAGATTTAAATTAGATTTTGGTTTAAACATTTGAATTAAATTTGTCCCTTTTTTTCTATTTTCAACCAATTCATTTTATATTCATGTGGAGTAATATAGCCTTAAACATTTTACAAATTTTTAAACATGCTAAATAAATTGATATAAATTTATAATAATTAAGTTATTTTATTTAAGTAAATCAAACACTCAACATTAAAAGAATAATACTTATTTGAGTAATTTATATTTGGTTATCTATTTTGCTAAATAATTCAAGATCAGGTATTAATTTCATTAATTTGTGCCTATCATTTTGGATAACATTGAATTGATATTGTGTTTTAGTTTGAATTGTTTGTTGCTATTTAATTTACAAGATATAAAAAATAAATAAACATTTTTGTAAAATTTAGTTTTAAAATAAAGATTTAATATTTTGCGTTGAAGTGTAATTTTAGTATTATTCTTTCAATGAAATGTATGTGTTAAGTAATTACAACTTTGCATGATTGATTTTATAAATTGTTGTCGATTAATAGAACTAAATGATTGATTTCTTTTTGTCATTAGATTTTGAAATAGCTATCAGCATTTGAATTTGAATTACATATATTGTTCTTGCTGTGTGTAAACTAGGGGTGAGCATTCGGGTAATTCAGGCCGGATTTTCACTGTTCGGGCCCGGCCTGAATTACTCGAAATTTTTTTACCTTACTTGGCCTAAACCCGAATTTTCAATTACCCGAACTTACTCGACCCGATTTACCTGGCCTAATTTACTCGATTTACTCGAATTATCCCAGCCTGATTTACTAGAATTACCCTAATTATTCTATTTCACAATTTTTTTAAACCTAATTTTAGTTATCGGGCCGATCCGAATTTTTTTCCTTATCCGTCCCGACCCAAAAATAATTCAGGTAACATCCGAACCGACCTGAATTACCCAAACTTTAAAATTTTCTTACCCAAATTAATTTGATCTGATCCGAATAATGCTCACCGCTATTGTAAACTCCATCTGTGAAGCCCACTTTCCACCGTCACATGTTTGATACATATTTTAGGGACGCATAGCTTTCAGTTATTGACCCAATTCCAACTCCAACTCCAACTCCAACTCCATTTAGGACTCCAATTAACAGGAATCACCGATCCAAAGACGATTCTATCGTCCTAGTCCGCCAGCTAGGAGGAACGCGCACCCTATAAATTACCCCACACCAACAAATACAAATACAAATACATTAAGGAACGTCGATAAAGCTCTCTAGGGTTTCTCTTCCCAATCTTCCTACGCCGAAATCTCGTCTTGGAAGAATCAGTTGAAATCCCAGGGTTTCGCATCTGATTTTATTATCGAAATAAGCTTCAAAACTGTGACTAAGAAAAACTGTCCTATTATTGTTTTGGAATATACAGTTTTCTAAATCTGATTAAGGAAAGTGTTTGCGTTTCCGCATACCGAATACTAATATTTTGATTGGAAGCGAGATCAAGTTTTGAACGATGAAGCGATCGGGGAAAGTGAACAGGGTTTCCTGGGCGTCAGGTGGTAAACTTTGTCAGGTATAACCGTGATTTCTTGTTATCCAACTATATCTATATTTTTTGTTGAATTTATTCTTTCAGATTTTTCTTATTTCCTAAATCCAATAGTTTCAAGAAATATCGAAAGGTTCGTGTAATACTGAACTTAGGGTTTGATTATCTGATCTGTTCAATTAATCTATTTTCTTTTCAATCGATGTAAGAAAAATGAAGAAACGTACAGATTATTAAACTTGGTGGGAATAAAGATTCAATGTTAAAGCATGAACTTTCCACCTTTGACGACAAGTAAACTGAATGGCGCTAAAGAATAGAGGTCGCAGTTAGCAAATCGATTAATGTGTACCTTTTTGTAATACATATTCTTTTTTGGCAACAAAATGATGGGTTTAAGAACAAATTCCATATATGATGATGATGACTAGTAATACAGCACATGGATGATTAAAAGAGAAAAAGGGTTAATATTTTAAAAGGAGATTGGAATTGATATATTTTTCGGAATTGGATTAAGTGAAACGTTGCACCACTGCTCACTTTTGGTAAAGTATATCCAAGTCAATCGTAACTCGTAAATACAGTCTTAAAGCTACGAAGGACTTCTTAGGTTCTGTAATATTAAGGTCAGTTTAATTTAATGTATATTCAGTGGATAATATAAGGAATCAAAATCAGATATGGACATCAAATGTACAATAACTGGATTTCAGAATAGCATCGCTTGACTTGTATATATCAGATGCCCAGATGCAATGGTTATTAAAAGAGAACAATTTGTTAAGGCTATTCTACTCCTATCAGATAATAAATCACTGCGTAGAGTTGCCCATAGATGGCTGTTGACGCAGTGGAGTGTATCTAAAATGATACGTTTGAGCAATTTCCATTCTTTTCTCTTGTCTGACTAAAGTATGAGGAAGAATTTGTTTAGGATACTACCTTGCTGATACATTTACAAATTCGTATGAGATATATGTGTCGAAGTTGGATATGATGATGATTTAGGAGAGAAGAGTCTGTATTGCTGATTCTCTCTCTTCATTATTTATTTGGACACATTGGAGGATATCCTTAGGTGTGGAGAGCTTGCAAAACAATTTATCCTTAAGATAGGCTGACGAAATTGGCATTTTATCCTTTAGTTTTATGGTGCAAATGCTACCAAATTTCACAAGCAAGCAATAAAGAACTGCATCCATACTGTGATACTTCTTGCCTGTAATTTGAAGATGAGCTACAGCAAAGTGATGTATGTCTAGTTTGTTGGAATTCCCGAAACAAATATCGGTCATATAGATGTTGGATCTCCTTGCCTTGGTTGATTTGAGTGTGAAAGTTATCATACTTATGGAGGCTCTGACTTGGTTTTAACTTTAAGTGACTAACTGTCTCTGTATGCAGTGGCTCTATGAGTGTAGGGGAATCCATTATGGATGCATACTAATTATCTGAATTTCTAAACTTATCTTGTTAAAGATTACAGTGGAACTTCCTTATCATTCAATGCTTAATGTTTGTGAGGTCCCTAATTTGTTGTCTGATAACTCGCTTCATTGCAGTTTCTCCATCAATAACTTTTTCAGGCATGCCCTGAAATTTTATTTGTTGAGTTGTTTTCTGAGATTTTTGCTGTTGAGTTGTTTCAGGGATAAGCAAGCTTTATTGGACTTGTTATTAAGTTCTTTGAATCGACTTAATTCATTATGATGCATTTATGTAGGTGAAGCTATATGTCCCAGAGGATTGTCCGTCAAAAGTTGGTGTCCAAACTCCTCATCATCCTAACAGAAAGACTACAGGGATACTTCAGACTTCAAAGAGTAGGGATTCTAGTGACTTCCCCCCTGGGTTTGAACGCAGTGACTATTTGAATCCATTGAAAGAACTACCCTGCATCCGTAGAATTGAATGGAAGTGTCCACCCAATGTAAGTAAAGAAATTTCTTTTTCTGTAGGCCTATGCATTGGTACAGAGTGATATGGATGATGAAATGTAATCATTTAGTGCGGAATTTGAACCTGTTTGTTTTTTTATGGTGTGTTTGAAACAGTTTATTATGAGTTATAGCTGGGATGTTGCTGCTGGTGAGCAAAGTCACGAGGCAGAGACACAAAAGGTGAGAGAATTGAGAGTGCTTGAAGCAATGTACCCACATCCTTCAGCCATTCCTGCTAGGTAAAGTTTTCTACAGATGTTAACGTCTCTTTTAGTATGATACCCAAGACGTTTGAGACTAGACTAATGCATATGTTTCGTACAGCCCATCTGTTTCTTTGGAGACAGAACGTGAATATTATGATGACAGCCTTACACCTACCATTCCACTTATCCCTATCGAAGAAGTTGAAGTCGAATATGTACCTCCAAAAATACCAACATCAGATAACACTCCTTTTAAATCTCAGAGTCTTCCATTGTATGAATCCTTACACTCATCAAAACTTGGCACTTCTGTCTTGGAGAGACCTTTCAAAGAAAAGCAGGCACCTGGAAAGTCATCTGGTCAAGATGCTGATATCATCACGGCTGCTTCTGCAGCCGTGGCTGCCATTTCCAAAAGCAAAGAGCATGGGAGCCTAATTGACACTGATTTGCTTGTTAAAATTTTCAAAGATCCGCAGATGATTCAGAAACTAATGAATGTCTACAAAGAACCTGACCTTGTAGCAAATCCAGTGCCGGTTTTGCTGCCAATTCATGATTTGCCCGGCAAGACCCTGCCAATCTCGAAGCCGGCAGTAAGCTCAGATAGTGTATCCTCGCAAAAAGCTTCCATGTCCGTAACCCCAACTCCAACAAGTGGAGCTTTGCTCCATATCTCCAATGAGAAGCAGCCAAGCCTAACAGCAGTTAAGATGCATATACAACCAGAAACTGCCCCAGTATTGGGACTAAAGCGAACAACTCAATCAATTCCTTCGCTGACCCCAGAGCCTATCAGTGACTCAGCAGCTAGACCAATAGTTGGAAACTTCTATTCCAATCCCAATACATTACAGCATGCACTGTGTTCCATCTCAAACGAACCAAAAGTACCAAATGCAAGCCCCCAAGTTTCACTCACTTCAGGTATGATGCCTCCCAAACCAACTTCTGTGTTTGCCATGCCAGGTAATTCAGTGAAGGATATGAACTACATGAAGAACCTTATAAGAGAACATGGAATGGGGAAGCCAGAGATGCAGGATCAAAGTATATTGCTAAGTAACACTTGTCACAAATTAATTAAAAAATGGGAATTGGCAGAAAACGTAAAACTGACAGAACCGAAAGCCAAGTTTCAGAAGGCATGCATGTATTTTAACAGTTCAAGGGGGTGCCGGAATGGTCTTAATTGCTCCTACAAACATGATTTGTCATTTGGGTTGAGAACTGGCAGCGCATTGGCAGCTCCAGTTGCGAAACGAATGAAACTGGAAGCAGAAATTACAGGGAGGACTTAAAACTGAAATGGTCGGAAGTAAATACATTTGAACAATTACCTTGTTGTCAGTAGGATCTGTACAGTTAAAGAGCACAAAAAGGTCAAAAACTTGTCCAAAGCGTGACATTCTTTTCAATTTTTAATACCGAGTCTGGTAACATTTGGCCAGCAGATTCTCCATGAACAACTTATCAAGGTTGAGCTCTATCTACGACTTTTTAAAGATTTTTCTATGCTGATGCTATTGACCCTTGGAACGGCCGTTGAAAATAGTCAGATACACCTGGTACAATGCACTCCTTGTGAATAATATTGAACTAATGGTTAAGCAGATCGAAAATTCCTCCATTATTAGTATGACAAGCGATTGCAATTGGGAATATCACCAAGTCGAACTGGAACTTATAAAATTGAGAAGAGTGGAATGGAGAGGAATAGGGAGTTCAGTAATTTATTCACCAGTTCATGTTAAAAGCTTTCCGGTAATAGTTACTACCATGGTGGTCTACATTTCTCAGAAAGACATCTGATCAAATTCTGGCAAATCAAAGGGTATTCCGGGTATATCACCTAAATTCAAGAGGGTTAAAAAGCCTTGAATAACTAACAGCTTCCTAGAGAGTTTTGCAAAGTGAAGACCTCCCACTATTTAGAGTTCAATTTCTTTTTGGAAACTTAAATTAATATATAAATGACAATAAATTTACAAACAATCCCAGCCTAGTTCTCAAAAATGAAGAATATGTAAATAGAAGTTGCTGCAATCTTGATCATAAGGACCTGGACTGGAGTAAGGACATTGAAAAAAAGGTGCTTATGAGATTGAGGAAGCATTTAACATAACGCATATGTATGATCTCGTGTTTCCCTCATCATGTTAGCTGTCTTAAGGCCTTCTTTGATTGCCAGCTAGCTTACAGATGATGCTTTGAGAACCAGAGAGTTCTTTCAAACAAAAGAATACCAAGAGACCTTCTGGTTTAGAGGCCTGAAAATTTTCAAACACGATCTATTGGTAAATCGCCTAGAGTTATATCTCAACGACATAGTTGCATTAGCTTTATTGGGATTACGCTGATAATCTGGATGATTAGCAACTATCAATGACCTGCCTCTCATGCAGGAATTTTATCCTTTACCTTTGCTTTAAAAGGAACCCTGATTGAGTTCTAAGATGAAGAGGTCTTAGATTACACTAGAAATCAATCAAAACTAAGTTGAGTTTCCATCCCTGATCAAAATTTTCAAATATAGGCTCAATATGCCCCTTAATATCATCATTTGGATTAAATACCAAGAATGCTCTCTACTAGTTGTCAAGTCCAAAAACTGGTATCATTTAAGTAATATGCATTCACCCTTCTAATCCAAATCGCCTCCTTGTCAAAAAAGAATCTACAAACTCTTTTAGAAGTAACATATTGCATCTTACCTTAAGTGAGACTATACTAATTAAGGCCCCTCATTTCTGGAGTAGTACAAGATAGGCCACTTTACTTTAGATCCATATGGACTGCTTATGTCACTTGTTTACAGAAAGTTCCTAATCATTTTGTCTAGTTCCTTGATAATTCTCCTAAGAAGGGCTAGATGGGAACACTATCGTTTATACAGGTTAGTGAGAATGGATGTTATGAGCAAATGAGAGGAGTTTGTTTTGCTATTTGGAGACTCCGCTTCTTATGGATTCCAACGTAGGAAGGCACCCCACTTATGTAGGTTTCTTGATAGAAATTAGAACTCCTAGATATTTAAAGGGAGCAAACTTTAGTTGAAAACCAGATAACTCTGCCATAACTCTGCCAGACTAGAAGCATAGTTAACTCCATAAAAAACATAATAGAACTTTTATCTACATTAATGTGCAAGCAAGACATGTCGGAGAAAGTGGATAGAGATCTCATAAGCACCTGAAGTGATAAAGGGTCTCCTCCGCAAAACATTAAGAAGTCATTCGTAAAATCCAGATGGAATGACTTAAGCTATTTGCACTTATAATGAAACTTAAATGCATTGTTCACCTCAATATTGTGAGTTGTCATCCCTGTAAGCACTTCAATGACAAAAGATCCCTTGTCAAATTCCTTCAGTTTAGACCCAATAAATAAAACTTTGATGAAACTAAAAGCATGTAAGAAGTTAGTTATGAATTGCTAGTCAAGAGTATCAAATGCTTTTGAAAGATCAATCTTGAGAGATCAGCTTCTAGCAGAAGCTTTGACATTAAAATCTTTTAATAGTGTGCAAGTTTCAAGTCCGAAGGGCTTTCACTTGAGGGGATGTGTTAGTGAATATATAAAATCAATTAAGTTGACATCACACAACAACTCAAGTTATTGTGATAAAACGGTCATTTAATATATATTACAATAGGATATAGGGTGAAAGTCAATCAAAGACACTACAAGGAAATTCATGATTTGCGATCGATCAATACCGGCGGTATTGAAAACCGTTGAAAATACCGACCGAAAAAATGGTTCGGTCGGAGAAGTTGGCTGACAGTTGAAAAGTAGCGACCGACCAGCATTCCGTCGTAAAACTTAAGTGATGGTTATTTACCGACCGAAAATTCGGTCAGTACTGGGGTCGGTAAAAACGTCGGTCACTTAAAACCTACCCCTCTCTTTTTCTCCTCTCCCCCGCGCATACTTCTTTCCTTCCTCCCTTCGCCGCACCTGCCTTCGTCTCCTTTGGTTTCTCCGGCGACTGGCGTTTGTTCTTCTCCGGCGACTTGCGTTTCATTCTTCTTCTCCCTTCCGCACGTGCTCCTCTCCCTTCCACAGCTACTTCGAAGTGTAAACTGAAAGTAAGTAGTATATGTTGGCTTCGAAGGTTGTCCACTACTATGAATTGTGTTGGTTCTATTAGTGTTATGCTCTAGAAGCCAATCATTAAATGATTGTATTCTAATAGTTATGTTCATGAATTAGAAGGTTTATATCATGTTGTTCCATGAGTTTTCATTGTTTATGGACTATTCAAGTTGAAGACTTGGATTGTAGAACTCTGTAATGAAAATAATGATTACTCTGAAATGTCGCTAATCTTGGTAATTAACATGGAATATTAATTGACCACTAAAATATTAGTGAGTGGATTAAATGATGGTGATGCTCTACAAACCATTTGATAAGGTATTCGACATACCCTAAATGAAACATTATTAGGATTATGTTTATGTCATTAGCGTTTCATACATGTCTTGAATTCTATAGTATGAGATGTTCATTTTCTTATATGAGAAAAGTGTATTTGTTGGCATTGTCCAATGCTAACCGTAACAAGTAGCTATACAGAAAATGCCACAGTATGCTTGACTTGTGTAGAGGATAAATGTTTAGCAAGAATATTATTGTCCCTCATATATGATATGAGCGATAATGTCTATAAGCCTTTGATAAAGTAATATTGTATACATGCAATATGATTAAGGAGTTAATCATATTTATGATGTACTTTGGAAATCAAGAAAGAATAAAGTGACAAGAATGACATATTCCAATCTTACATTTATTTAGGATATTATGAGACAAGAGAATTAACACGTGCAATTATTGCTTCAGGATCATAATTTGTGTACGATACTTATCATCTATGTCATTTGAGTAATTATAATGTATTTTGCTAGATACCGTTTATGATGTCTAGAATTAAAAGAGGTTTTAATTCTATTATTAACATGACATAGATCCCAATGAGTCACATCAGAAAAGATTTGATTAGAAAAAGGAAACTATTCTAGTATATCTTATAGAGATATGAATATGATGATAAAATTAATTATAACTGTTACAATTATTTTGGTCGTTATATGGTATTAGAATAAATGTTATTAGATAACAAAATTTAATCTTAGATAAATTTATTTGATATGTATGACATGTCATATAAATTTAATGTTCAACAAAATAATACATATAATTATATGGTAATTGGGTCAAATGTTTCATGAGATTAAATGGCAAAGTGGCAAATTGCAAAGTGGCAATTAAATGAAATTTACAATGCCAAATATATTAGGACGTGGGTTGTCTATGCAAAGAACATAAGAATATGTTTAAACCCTTATGAATTTTAACCTTATGCTTTGTTCCTTTGCTTCATTTAAACAATGGTAATTAACAATTTTTTAAGAAACCCTTTAAACCCTAGTTTTCCTAAAAAGTAAGAAGAGATTTTCGACACTCCCTCCTTTTTCAGCTACTATCATTTCTTTCCTCTTTGTTTTTCTAGCAGTTAGCTTCTTCTTTGTTTTCTTCTTAGTTACCAATTCTTTATCCTTCTCATAAGCCCAAACTTGCCTTTTCCATTTAGCTCATGTGTTGAGTAATAAAACATCCATCTTTTTATTTATTTTGGTGATTGTCTAGGATCAAAGATAAGCCATTGAAGTACCATCTAGCTTTGGGAACCGCTGGGCTTTCTAATTAATCTTTGGCTGAAAATTTAGAGTGCATCTTACTTGGTGTAAAGGAGACATAGCCATAAGTAAGAAGACATAACCATGAGCAAGAAGACATAGCTATGAGACCTTCTATTTGGTTTAGAGACCAAGTTCAAGGCATAATGGTTTATATGCTTTGATTTGTGCTATATTGGTTTATTAATTGGTTACAAGACAAGATCTTTTGGGTTCTTATTGGTTTTAGAATTTTTGTTTTAACCCACTTCAACCCTTACAAAATCAATAGGTTCTTTAGTCTTTTTTTCCTCCTAAAAGACACTTTTGTATACTATAAAGGAAAAAAGGGTGCTAAGTGATGATAAATCTATAAAAATGATTATTGTCATCCAAAATCAGACCAATTACCTTCCAAAAGATGGCATACTTGACAAAGACTATTTCATCTTTAATTATCTAATATTATAAATAATCCTAAGAAGAACTATTGGAATGGAAATAGGAAGATCACAATTTAAATAAGATTGAAAGATATATGACACAAAATATTATTATAAGTAAAAGATGAAATTATAATAGAACTACTCTCCTACTATAATTATAAATACTAATTTATAACTTAAAAACTTATAAAATTAGTATCCTTACAAGCTTTATTAATAGATACTTGAGTTTGTTTACTAATATAGATAACAAGAAAATAGATACGTATTTATAGGTGAATCAAATTAATTATAACCACACATTTCAATTTGTTATAATTACCAAACATACTAACATTTACTTTTGCACTATAAATTCTTTATCCTTATCTAGATATTTTATAAATAATATCTAAAATTTTCTAATATGAATATCATCTAGATATCGTGATTAATATCTTGATTCTTCTAATAATATCTCACTTCAACATTTGATTAAGAACCAATCAATCTTCACACTAGTATGTCATTGGCATGTTGTTTGTGTTTTTATCATATTGCATAACAATTGAAACTAAACAAACTTATTAATGTCGATTGTTTTTATCATAAAATTTTTACGTAAACTTTTACATATCCACAGTTCCTTCTACCACTCTGTCAATACTAATATATGCATAATTTTTTAATGAAATGTTAGATTCTTTGCTAGATACAAGGTACTCTGATTGTCACAAGATAATGAAACCTTCTATTATTTATCTTTGTGTTCTTTCAACATTAATTTCAACCATATTGCTTCCTTACTAGCTTATGTAGTAGCAATATATTCTATTTTTATTGTTGATGTAACCATTAAGTCTAGCTTTAAAACTCAACAGATAATCTTTCTAATAAACATGAACATCTAACTTGTAATTGATTTATTTTTATCAAAGTCAGCTATATAATTAGACAATTTATCTACTAATTTTGGGTAAGGTTGTATAATACTAGATCTCCCTAAATCTCACGTGTCATTAGGATTTCTACTGGGTTGTTGTTGTTGTTGTTGTTGTCGTTGAAATCAACTGCACAATTAAAGTTGACATATGTAACACCCCACTCCCGCAAGACCCAAACCCGATATCGATGGTGATATTCGAGTCCGTGTCCTGCGAGGGTGGCGTGCTACATCATTTAGTCAAAAACTCAGTATAAAAATTTGTTGCCATTTTTTTAAGAAAATGCGCAAATCAAGAATCGCAACTTTAGGCCCACTTTTATTCAGAGACATTTTCTTTTACAAGAGTTGCCAAATTTTTGTTTTCAAAAACTAGAATTTCGATTCGCACATTCCAAAAACAAATCACATTACACTATGATTTATCTCTTTTGCAAACCCTTTTCCAATTGGTAAGTTATACACATCAAATATATTCAAATACACTAAATACAATACTTTGCGGAAAATACAATTCAGTGCGAAAAAAAAAGACATAAGGCAGACGCGAACTGATCCCGACTTCTAGCTTTTCCTTGTATGCAGCAATTATACTCCCGTTTACCGAACGAGATATTCTTCAAATCCTGAAAAATAATAGCAAATTTTGAGTGAGTTTTGCGAACTCAGTGAGTGACCATCATCGATGGCTCACCCAGTCACATAACACATAACTCCTACATTCCACATTCACATTCACATTATTCACATTCGATACACTTAATCATTCATACTATGCATATGCAATGCACATGAGACTCACTTTTCATTTGTTATCTTGTTGTGACTGAGTGCCGAAGTTGTCCCATGTAAGGCTCATTAATAACTGTCCCTTATCCATTTTGAGGATACAAGGCTCGTTAAACGTTGAGCCTGAGGCTCTGAATCACTTATGAGCTCGAAGCTCATTTTCACTCGTTAAGCTTAAAGCTCTGATCTGTGACTACTCTGGTCACAACAACCATTATATTTCATACACTTAGGCAATGAAATACATCAATCCCATTCACATGCCATAGGACTGTAGTCCAGCACTCAACAGTCGAGTTGAGAAACATATCTCATACATATGCAATTTCACAATCAACACCCATTTGTCATCGGACCATGGTCCGACACTTATCACGTATAAAGCACATTCAAAAACACATTTGTAAATTACATTAAATACATATAGGTCATCCAATTCATATTCAAGTAGCACTTCAATATCACAACTCAGTATCACAATCATCAGACCTCCTGTCCGGAACCCAATAATCAATTTATACAAAATGAAACAAAACAGAACAAAGAATAAAATGAGACCATCTCGGTATACTCACAGTACTCTCCAAAATAGCAATTGCTTCCAAGATATGGAAACTCCTTAATGAGGATGCTTATTCTGCACATTGACATTATGTCGTACATACATGGCACATACATTAATACTTTCACAATTATAACCATTCATGTAATGCACATATGCGTATATAGAAATGTGTATAATGACTGTTCATGACAATCCTGGTATCATTCCATAAATTTCATCACAAAACCGTTCCCATATCCAAACTCATTAATTCCTAGGGTTAAACCGCACTAAAATCCTTAAACTCGCAATTTATGCTTATTTAAATTTTCTAAAACCACACTTTCGAGTCTACTGTTCCCGATCATTAAGATCGTCAATATCAGATAACCTAGGCAGCCCTTCTTAAATAAAAATGTTCCTCTATGTCTTAGAAATCCACAGACACCAAAATCACTCAATTCGGCTCTCTATAGGTAAAGATATTGCGAAAACACTAGAGTATGTTTAGAAAATAATCACCTCATACTCGTATAAATCGAGCCTCTCTCTTTGATTCAATTTATCATTTTCAATTTAATCGAAAAAAATCTACAAATTCTTATGGAGAGGTAGAGGGGTGTCTTATGAATCCAATGCTTTAAAAATCGGGTCAAACGGAGGTCAGATGGACAAGATATAAGCAATAGAGTGGAGGAAGGGCGGATGAGCCGCTCGCGATCACGAGACGGCCCCAAAAGGAGCGGCTCGCGATCATGACGTCGTCGCAGCCGCGAGGCTGCCTCTTACCAATTTCCCCTTTTTTATTTTTCCAACTTATTTCCTCTCTTCTTCCCACATGCATAATTTTTCACTTAGGAGTCCAAATTTGACAAATTTGGTATCAATGGAAAGAGCAAAGAAAGCTCTACAATTTTCATGAAGGACACAAAAACCAATTTCGCATCTAAAGGTGTCAAAATCCCAATCAAAATTACTGCCAAAGTAAGTGTCATCCTAAACAGTAACCCAATTTCTAAAAATCATAACTTCCTATCCCATTGTCCAAAAATTCCATACTTTATATCAATAGAAAGATCAGAACACATTCTACAACTTTCATGAACAACTTGGAAGCAAAAGCAACCTGTAATTGGGTCAAAATCTCACATGAATGTTGCTGCCCTGTTTCATATTGTTAATAATTACCTAAACCATAAGCAAAGTTCAAGCACTTATAACTACCAACGCCAATGTTGAAAAATAGCACATTATACATCATTTCAAAGCTAAGACATTCCTCTACAACTTTCCATAAGACCACTTGAGCTAATTTAAACCATAACAATCCAAAATTGGCTTCAAAGTACAGTGACCACAAAACCCATACTTAGAGACATTTCACACACAAAGCACATTAATACATGAAATACCATCTGAAAGTTAACAAGTCATAACTTTCAACCTCAAAATTGAAAAATGTCATACTTAGTGGCAATAAAAAGCTAACAAGAAAATCTTCAATTTTCATGAAGACCAATTTAGCAAAATCTGTCTCAATCATCCTAGAAAAATTCCCCAAAATTTTAGGTCACAAATCTCGAGTTACTGTTCATGCTGCACATCTTGACACTTTCAAGTCAAAATTCAGAACCCTTCAAGTCACAATTAAGCATCACTTCCTTCATAAGAATTCTATCCAAACTTCTCAAGTTTAATTCAAGCCAAACCTCATCTCAATTGCTCAACCATATCAAAAGTTATGGTAAAAACAATGAAACATATACAAATCCAAATTTTCCTGCTTTTCAACCTAACTTAAGTCCTATCACTTTCATACCAATTCTACACCATACATATATCAAGACAATTTTTAAGCATTCATAAACTATTCCAAATTGATATTCTACTCTTCCCATCGGTGATGGGTTGTTACAAGTGGGCATTGAGGTTGGATAGCCTTTGAATCTTCTGTCCCCAAGCCTGCCAAAGATTTTTCTTCTCTTGACCTAATGTCGGAATCTGCACTAGGCGTTGGTGGCCTACTCTGTACCAGGACAGGATCTCCTGCACCTACCGTCCCCTTATCCAATGTTGATGGACAATAAAACGTATATCCAACTTTATTCTAAAGTCTTGGAGGAACTTAAGGTACTTGATTTGCACAAGACTAGGTATCTTATTTTCAGTTGAACGTGTTAATCAATTTATGGAGATGCCATCTAAAGTTTACTTGAAGGCAGTTTGGAGAATTCTTCAGTATTTAAAAGGTATAATTGACTATGATATATTTTAATCATCATCCAAGAGCTTTTATAACTTAATGAGTTTTTATTATAGTGATTTTTTTCAGTGATCTTGATGATAGAAAAAGAACTATTTGGTATGTTTTACTTTTGGGATATAATACAACTCCTAATGTTCAAAGAAATAAGATGTAGTCACATTCTCTATGTTGGAATCAGAGTTTGTCATAGTTTCTTCCTATACTATAGCAAGAGCTTCATCTGGTGTACATTGAAGCAACAAAGATTATGATTAATAATAAAATTCTTAAAGTCTTAAAAAAGAATATAGTGTTCATAATAGGAGCAAGCATATTGACATAAAGTTTCATTTTACTTGAAAATGCATTGCTAAGAAGGAGATTAACTTAAAGTTTAAGAAGTTTCACATTCACGTTGTTAACATTTTTACTAAATCCCTCGAGCATAATGTTTTTCAAAAATTAAGAATAATACTTGGAGTCATGTAAAAATCAAGTTTATATAGAGTGTTAGAAATAAATTTAATTTTTAGAATTTTGTAGCAATTTTGAATGAGTAGTTGAATGATCAAATCTTAATCAATTCAGGTAATTTAAAATTCATTTAAAGCTTTATGTGTCTAGATTAAGATGAATTTAACATGGAGTCATTTAAAGTTGTTTAGAAAGAGTTGTGATAAAATAAAGATAAAATAGTTCATTTTTACATTATGCATATTTTATTGTATTATTTAAAGTTTTAGTATCAGTTGATTTTAAGTTAGTTAATCGAAACTTCTCTGTTGGTACTATAAATAGTCATATAAAGTTTTATATTATAAGAAGAGAAGAAAGAATATAAATTTAATTGTAAGATTGTTTGTGTAAGTTTGTAAATATGTTGTTTATTCCATTAAGTACCTCTCATAACTAAAACCTTTGTATTCACAGTATGGACAATATATAACAAACATGAAAACAAAAGTGTAGAAATATTAATTTTTAAAATTATAAGAAAGAGAACTGTTATAGATAATATAGAAGAAAATGTATGTATATTATTTTTTATTTTATGATAAATTTTAAATAATATATATATATATATTCATTAATTAGCAGTGGTGAATTCCAACGAATTGAGAAAATTTAAATTTGTAAATATTTTATGACTTAATTATTCTATATTTCTTATTTGATCAAATATTATTTGCTAAAAATTTTTAGAAAATTTTCTTTTTTTTTGGTTTATTGTGATTTTTGTTTCTTTGGATTAATAGATATATATACATATTCCTATGCATATATGTTATTCTAATCATTCATATAGTTAGAATTTTTATTTAATTTTCTGCAAATAGATTTTATGAAATATTAAGGGTGCGTTTACTTTCAGAAAACAGTTTTTTATTTTCTATCTTGATTTTTTGCATATATTTTCAATTTTCATTTTCA
>JANZLX010000211.1:21781363-21791405 GCA_025531955.1 Erythroxylum orinocense | reverse complement strand
ATACTTATATACCCGTTATATATATATATATTTAATATATACATTCATATTAAATAAGCTTATCTTAAAAAAAAAAGGAGGTGGGTAAACAGGTACTCGATGGGGGTCAAACTCCCAACGGGTATGGGTATGGGGGTGCCAAAAAAATTCCTGACGGGAATGAGGGCGTGTATGGGGGTGAGGGCAGGTTCATGGGACAGATACGGGGGATGACATACCCACCCCGTTGCCATCCCTAGAAAATAGGTGGTTGGTGACTCTTTCACCTCCAACTTATATTTCAAACCACCTAGTGAAATTGTTGTATTTTATTGAGCTGAAGCATAATAAGTAAAAGAGAAAAGAAAGCAAAGGTTTTGTCGTAAAACACTATTATATTATTGAATAGAAACTTGTCAATTTATACAGTCTTTCTCTCTAACTAAAATTCAAAAACAGATAACATCTAATCTAAATCAGTATAAAATAAAATTTAATTTATTTGATAGCAATCAAATCAATATCTCTAAACTGATTCCTAAAATCAAAAATCTACAAACCTAAGAAAATTTTCAACAGAAATAAAAGGAAGCTTGTGGTCTGCCCAGATCTTACAACTCTTCAAAAAGGAGCAAACCACTGGAAATCCACCATCGTGGGTTTCCTTTTAAACCAAAGACTTCCTTTTCCTTTAATATTACGTTAGGCAAACAAGCTTTGGAAAAATAGATGACTCACTGATGTTCTACTCTCTGAAGATAGTCTAGTGTTATTCACTTTTTCCACCACATCTGTAACTCATAAAATCCTTGAGGAATGCCCATGGCTTCTTGGGAATCAACCAATTTTTTTACAAGTCTGGCAGCCAGGATTAAAGCTTGAAACCATCAAAATCCAAAGCCTTCCTATTTGAATAAATTTTCATAATGTTCCCCTTGAGTACTAGGCTACTCAGGGTCTTAACCAAATAGCAAGCTACATCGGTAAGCCTTTATGTATGGATGAAAATACAGCTACAAAAAAAAGAATTGGATATGCTCAAATTTATGTCAGCATTGAAGTATCAAAAGACCTCCCTAATGAGATCCCAATCATGCATCTAGGAGATGAAAATCAATTATAAAAGGATAGCATTGCAATTTCATACCATTAGAGGCCCCCTGCAAAAGTTCATAATAAAATTTGCAGAGCAACTGGGAATTACCAGGAATTGATGGGTCATGAAGACGGTTACCAATTTAAGGAGAATCATCGTTCTAAAAATTCTGTTGTTGTTGTGAATGAAATCGAGGAAAATATATATCAAATTACTATTATAGTATAAATTTCTAAGCAAACTGATAGAACAAGTCCTTCTGTAGGACAGTCCATCATCAATAGAGATCCTGAATCCATATTGGAGTTTTCTGATGCAGTTGAAGGTGAACTGAGGACTACTAAGACCCCATCCTTTGTGAATACTACTACTCGTCTCAATACTAACCAAGTAGATGATACAGATATAATACTCGATCAACATGGTGCAACAATTACCCAAACAAAAGAATTAAGCAAAAATGTACTTCCACCTGCCACCCCTTCTGATCCTCTAGGTTTATTAATGGCAGAGGATCCTCTGATTCCTTCATATGGAACAAGAATCCTCTGATTCCTTCACAGGGAGCAAGTATAGATGAAATCAGTGAAAATTTCCAAACTATGGCAATACAAAAATCACAGTCATATGTGTATAGAAAATGCTTCCAAAAATCTTTAGATTGCTCGCAGATGGCTTATAACCATGCCAGACTTCAAAAACTTGCTTCTTCTTCAAGATTTTTATTATCAGTGTGTAAAGTAAATAGACTACAGTGTTGACAACTTTTGCCTATAGGAACGTGGGAAGATTCTTTTTAGATTAAAAAAACATTTGGCCACCTCATTATTATCTTATTCTTCCGCTCACTCACTCACTCCATTTTGTTGTGGAATAGAGGTTGTTGTCAACTAATATTCTATGCTTGCATCTTCAAAAAACTTATTAAAATTTTCATACGTGTATTTAGTTCCATCACCAGAACTTATTACCTTAATTTTGAATCCACTTTGATTCTCAACCCAGGCTTTGAATTTCCAAAAGATTGGAGAAACTTTTGACCTCTGCTTCATGAAATACAGCAACATCAATATTGTTAAAATCATCAATAAAGGCAATATAATATCTACTACAACTTAAAGATTAAGAGAGTATTTGGTTAATTGGTATGAGAAGAAAGAAATGGGTAAGGAATGAAAAAAAAAATGGTTGCTAATATATTATGATTGGATGAACAACATTTTTATATCTCCTTTTGGGGCAATACTTCATTCCTCCCAATATAATGAGAAATGAAAGTCATATCTATTTCTATTTCTCACTATATTCGTTATAATTCCTATTACCATTCTCCCAATTGAACCAAGCATATCCTGAGTCTTCATAAGACCACATAAATCTGTGTGTATCAATTGGAGTTTCATCCCCTAACCTCTGCTTCATGAAATGCACCTAGGTCATTCTACTAAAATTATTATTAAAGGCAATATAATATCTGCTACCACTTAAAGACTGAGTCTTTATAAGACCATGAACATTTGTGTGTATTAATGGGAGTTCCTGAGTTACTTTGAAGGCTTTTATTGTAGGAAACGACAACCTAGCTTGTTTTCCTTTATGAGACACATCACAAACTTCACCATTTTCTTTAATATTTTGTAAGTCAAGTACTAAATTACTTTTTTACATAAAAGATAAAGCTGAGTTATGAAATGACCTAACTTTTATGCCATACCTGAGACTAATTAGAACTTATGTTGCCAGTAGCATAATCTATGTCAAGGGCAAAGCTCTTTCTTTTTATCTTTACTGATGATAGTTCAGCTTCAGTAGTTTTAAAGATGTCACAATTCTATTTCTAAAAAAAAAAGATGTCACATTTCTTGTCCTTGAAAATAACAAAAAAATTCTTCTCTGATAGCTGTCCCATGCTTAACAAATTTTGATTAATGTCAGTACAAATAAACATTAATAATAACCTTTATACCTGTGCCAGCTCTGATTGCATTACTGCATCTCTCTTACCTTTAATTGAGATTAAATCATCATTTCCAATCTTAACTTTTAAAAATATATGACTTATTCAATTCTTTAAATAAGAATTTATTGTTAATTATGTGTTGAGTTTATCCACCATCGATCTAGAGCTTATTCTTACAAAATAACTAGCAATATACAATTGAACCTTATCTACTACCTATGCTTGTTGATCATTCTTTTCCTTCTTCTTGCAAACTCTAACAAAATGCCTTTTCTGAGTACATGCTCTACATATTACATTAGGCCTGAACTAGCAAGAACAAGCTTCACGATTTGATTTTTTGCACTGAATATAAAGTTTAGAATTCTATTGGTTGTTTTTATCTCTACTGCTACCTTCATCTTGGCTCCTCCTTTTGCTCCGTTGCTTCTTCTTGTCTTTAATGTTAAATTGAGGGTGTTATTTTCCTTTTACTTGAAAACCACCCTCTAGAGTTTTTACTTAAAAAGCACCCTCTAGAGTTATTTCTTGCCTAATTCCCCTTCTTTCTTCTTAAGCATGAAGATAATTTAACAATTCAGAGAGTGACATTTGAGACAAGTTTCTTGAGTCTTCCAGAATTGAAAATTTGCTTCAAATCTTTCTGTAGGCTTATAAAAACTTTCTCCACAATGTGCTATCTAACATTTAAAGTCTACTTTTATTAACAATAACCATCAACTTGTTAGAATATTCATTATCTCTAAGTCCTTCATCTTTAGAAGTTCAAATTCCCTCCTTAAATTGGGAACTTACATCTGTCTCATTCTCTTGTTTCCTAAGCCTTTTTAATAGTGTCCCTAGCTTGCTTTGCAATTTCACAAGCCATAATCCTTGTAAAAAATCTCATTTGATATAGCTGGAAAAAAAAAAGTTTCCTAAGATTCAATCGCTTCTTTCTCTAATCCTTTTTATTCCTACTTTTAGCTACAGTTGGATCTTTAGGTAGAAGTTGCACTTCATCGTTCTCAACAACATCTCATATATCATATGACTCAAGAAAAACTTTATTTTTACTACCCAAATTTGATAATTCCACCAAAGAAAACTAGTGGAATTAACAAAAATAATATTGTTTCTTAACTATCCTTCGAAGAATTGATGGCAATTTTCCTCCCAATCATTCAATTCAAGTCCATTAAGAATAAGAGGGTTTCACTATAATATTTGGCGAAGAAAACTCTCCTACCTTTATTAATTTGATGAATGACATTCATAAATAAGATGTTTAATAATATTGACATAAATAGAGGCTAAAAATCAGTGAGAAATCTGCTGTATAAATTATTTATTTTAAATTTTAAAATTAAATAACCTGATAACATTGATATTTGAAGATATTTTTTTACTCTTTCAAATTTTAATCCAACACGCTCAAGCTGTTTAATCACTCCACCAGTGTGTGTTTTATATTTAGAATCCCATCCTTTCGACTTTAATAGTCCACAGTGACACCTGTAGTGTACTGTTTTTTTAAAGTAAAAGTTTAACACGCAAAAACATTGACAAGAAAGGCAAAACAAAACTAACCCAAGCCAACAGGCTTATCTCGTACACCCGGATTCTACTAGCCTTTCACCATTAATGCCTGAGCAAACAGAATTATCTGAAACTAAAATGGAATCTAAACATGAAGGACTAATATCCTAATAATGAAGGTTTGCATATAATAAGGCTACCCTTACAAGTGAGTGAGTCGCCTTATTGCCAATCCTATGTGTCCAATGGAATGACAGGTGAAGGAAATGTCGCTTGAGTGAGAGACAGTCAAGATCCAAAATTCCAATCTCAGAACTATTCGAAGATGGAGCTAAAATAACTTGAACAGCCGTCAAACAATCAGACTCCACAATGACATGATCAATTTGTTTTTTCTTTTAACCAAGATAGGGCTTCTCTTATTGACATAAGCTTAGCAAGAATTGGGTCAAGAAGAAAAGGATAATGGCCTGAGATAGCACCAACAAAACGACATCTATCGTCCCTAAGAATAGCAACAAACCCTGTGGCATTCTTATCTTGAAAAATAGCCGCATGGACATTACATTTTAAGAAACCCTCCAATGGTCTAGTCCATCCAGAATTGATAGGTCTAAAATCCCCAGTCGTGCCATTAAACCTCTTAAAAATCTCCCAAGAAGCCTGCCAGTCTTTAATAAAATTATCAGCGAAATTAACAATCATAAGAGGGGGGATGTTCTTACCTTGCCATACTCTTAGATTTCGATGGTACCAAATGCTTCAAAGCATGGCTAGCAGACGTTTGATGCTAGAAGCCGACGAGTTGTGTAATATCTGCATTAGGAATGAGCCAACCCCATTACATGGGAAACACCAGCCCATTAAAGACCAAACTTCTTTAGCTTTAGGATATACCACAAGCAGATGGTTTAAATCTTCTGCATGACCACAGATATCACAGGCGGTGTTGAGCATAACACCCTTACAACGCAGACAATCTTTGCAGGGAGAAAATCGCGAACATAACACCTTACAAACTCCTTGATCTTAGAAGGTATAGCCAGAGTCCAAAGCCGATTCCAAGGACCCTCAACGAAAAAATTACCAATATCAGTGAACATAGGAAGAGCCAACTTATACCCTGTTTTGACTGAGTAAGTGCCATTCGGACTATGATGCCAGATAAGTTGATCTGGTAGTTTAGAGCGAGCGATTGGGATCTTGGAAACACGCCTAACATCATAAGGAGTTAGCAAACCTTCTAGCAACTATACGTCCCACCCTGATCCCTCCTCATTAAACAAGTCTCGCACATTGATATCACCAAAATCTTGAATGAACGAGGAGGTGATGAAAAAATTGTTTGCTTCATTGATCCATGGATCGGCAAAAACATTAATCAAGGAACCATCCCTCAGTCTCCATCTCACACCTTTAAGCAGAATATCCTTAGCCGCAAATATACTCTTCCAAATAAAACTTGAGTTGGGATGTTCCTTGGCCTCCAGAAAACTACAAGAAGGGAAGTATCTTGCTTTTAAAATTTTGCTCGATAGCGAGTCAGGAAAAGCCATAAAACGCCAAGCTTGTTTAACAAGCATGGCTAGGTTAAAACAATGAAGGTCCTAAAAACCCATTCCCCAATATTTCTTCGGAACACAGAGGCAATCCCAACTTGTGCAATGAATTTTCTTTCGATTATTTGTTCCCGATCCCCACCAATAGGCATTCATTGTTTTTTGAATTTCATCGCAGGTGCCTTAGGGAATAAGGAATACACTGATACAGTAAGCCAGCAATGCTTGTGCAGCTGTCTTGACGACAATCTCTTTTCCTGATTTTAAGAGCAACTTATTTTTCCAGCTCGCAATACGCTTACTAAGTCGATCTTTTATGAAAGCGAAGACCTGCTTCTTCTTTATCCCAATTAGAGAAGGGAGACCCAAGTATCTCCCGTGATTGATAGGCGTGTTTACCCCTAAGATAACTTCCACTGCACGTCTTTCAGAAGGTTTTGTATTTGAACTGAACATAATACCTGACTTCTGAAAATTAATTGCCTGCCTCGACGCTGCTTCATAGAGATGGCGAGTGTCCTTTTGATGTTTTGTCCTTCAGTAGTATTCGCACGAAAGAATAGGAAGCTATCATCGGCGAAGAAAAGGTGAGAGACACTAGGGATGCCTAGACAAATAGTCACACCATATATATCCCCTCTAGCATCACTCTCCCTTAACAAAGCAGATAAACCTTTAGCGCAGAGGATGAATAGATACGGAGACAAAGGATCTCCTTGTCTCAAACCACGCTTCGGAATGATAGGTCTTACTTTAGAACCGTTAAATGGCACCAAATAATGCACAGTAGTGACACACAACATAACAAACTCCACCCACTTGCTATCAAAACCCAAGTTTAACAAGATAAAATGGAGATAATCCCAATTTACTCTGTCATAGGCTTTGCTTATATCAATTTTAAGAGCTGCTTCCCCATTTTTTTCCTTTCCCTTTATTCTTCATATAGTGTATAATCGCAAAAGCCACCATAATATTGTCGGTGATGAGCTGACCTGGGACAAAAGCTGATTGTATGGGAGAAATGATTCTCAGAAGCAAAGTTTTAAGACGGTTCGCAATCACCTTAGCTATAAGTTTGTATATGACATTGCACAACGCTATGGGCCAAAGATCTTTCATGCAAGTAGAATTGTCTTTTTTAGGAATCAAAACAATCACTGTATCATTTAGTATATCCGGAAACTCACATTGCTCCATCCAGTTTCAACAATTTTCGAAGAGGATAGCTCCCAAAATAGGCCAACACTTTTGGAAAAAAGCTAGGTTCATACCATCATGTCCAAAAGCCTTGTCCGAGTGCATGTCGAACATTACTGTCTTGAACTCCTCAAGCCGCATAGGAGCTAGAAGGTAGTTGTTGTCCTCTTGATTCACCTTCGAAATAACAGAGGCAAAATGTCTGAAGTCAGTACCTCCCGACCCTGAAAAAAGTTGATTAAAATAAACGAGGATGACGTTGCCTACACCTTCATCATCCAAGACTTGCTGACCATTGTCATCCATTAGTGAAGTAATATGATTCAGACGCTTCCTCTTTGAGGCTTAAGCTTGAAAATATTTCGATTTGGTCTCCCCATATTGCATCCAAAAAATCTTTGACCTTTGCTTCTAATAAATGTCTTCCTGGGCGAGAAGACAATTGAGATCAGCTTTTTGAGTTAGGAGGGAAGCTTATTGATGGTTTTTACGGGATATCTCTATCTTCCTTTTGATAGTCTTGATGCGTGCTGAAACGTTAGACCCTAGATGCTTCTGCCAATATAGCAAACTGATGCCACATTCCTTAATCCAAGCCAGAATATTCAGTTCGACATTGGCCACCCAAAACCCTGAAACAAACTCAGAGAAACCCTCCTCAGTTAGCCATTTATTCTCAAATCTAAAACGACCAATCCTCTTTGTTGGAAACCGTCGTGTAGCCACTAACTTGATGGGATTATGATCAGACGTGGTACACACCAAATTGTAAAGTTTATAAAAAGGAAAAGTATCCATCCAATCCTTGTTAACAAAAGCACGATCTAACCTCTCCAAGATAAGAGAGTTTAAGTCTCTTCCTCTTTCCTAAGTATAGCCAAATCCAAGAAGAGGAACTTCTACAAGGTTACAATCCGTGATACATTGACGAAATCCTTCCATCAAAGAGTTAGGATAATCCACTCTGCCCAGTTTATCATTAATGGACAGAAGATTATTAAAATCTTCGAAACAAACCCAAGGCATGTTATGAAGGTGGGAAAGAGAGCGAAGGAGCTCCCAACTAGCGCGTTTTCTAGCGTAATCGGGAAAACCATAAAAACCAGTAAGACACCATTTGAGATTATTCGAATCATCAATAACTAGATCAATATGGTTGTTTGAATAGCCTATAACAATAGCTGAGACAACACTCGTCCATAATATGGCCAGACCGTCGTTGCGGCCAAGCCGGTCAACACAGAAACATAAATCATACTTCAACATATTTTTTATTTCTTTGATCTTATTAGAATTCGCAATAGTTTCACTTAAAAAGAGAATGCAAGACTTATTGAATCTAACTAGGTCCTTTAGAGCACGAATTGTCTGGTGGTTGCCTAATCCATGACAGTTCCAAGCTATGTAACTCATGGTTCTCGGCGGGTCTGCTGAGTAAGACCAGTCGCTGGTAATTGATGTGGGATGGTAGACACAATCATATCTTCAGTGTTCATCTCTTCTACGACAATAATTCCTATGTTTCTTTGTCTGGGACATTTTTTGGTTTCCTCCATATCCATGGTCGAGGCTTCTTTATCAGTTGGCCCAAACATATTGGTAGCCGCCCGTTCTGTTGTACTTCCATTAGAAGCTGAATAATTATGACCCACATTAGAAGTAGATCCTGCAGTGGATTTTAGTGTGATCTTCTTCAGATAGAAAGAAAAATTATTGTTGATCCTGTGCAGATTCTTCTCTACAGATTGAGGATAACTGGAATCCTTATTTAGTGCAGCAAAATCAGCGCCAATCTCATTCCTTGGATCTCGTTTCCATTGCACTGTCCATCGTGCAGTTCGTGCTCGTACTTCTACATGGATTTCCTCCGTCCATTCTCGACAAAGCTCCTCCTCCGACCTTTCAAATAGTTTGAGACAGTTGGATTCGCTATGACCTATTATGCCACAAAGATAACATATAAGAGGGAGGCGTTCATAGCTGAAAGTTATTTCCATCGGTGTCGCTTCCTGTTTTCTTATAGTCTTCTTCCTCATAAGCGGTTCTTCCACGTTTATCCAAACCCAAACTCTCATATAGCTATTCCATGAGTTGCGTCTGTGTGCTGTGTAGTATTCCAGATAGGTTCCCATCAAGTTCCCAATGTTTTTAGCCAGCATCTCTGACGCAAAACCCAGAGAGAGACCATGAAATTGTACCTAAATATCAGTATTTATGAAATCAACATCCGTTGGGTTCTCCCCTTCCTTCCATTGATGAACTAACAAAATGCACTTGTTAAATGACCACAGCCCTCCAGCTAACATATTCTTCATGTTGAAATGGTGATAAAACTGGATTATGTAGAGGTTAGTATCATTCATCGGTTTGATGTACGTAAGGATGGCAATGGGTAAGGTTCGGTTCGGGTTTTATTATATTCATATCCATATCTATTCTTTATGACTCAACCTATATCCATATCCATATCAATCGATTTTTACGATTTGCTACCTATATTCAAATTCATTGGGTTGTTCGGATTTTTGGATATCCATTGCGTTGTATAACACATAAAAATATAACTTTTAAACAGAAAATATAAAGAGTTGATTTTTGCAAACGTTCCAAATCAAAATTACTTTAATAATAATAAGTTAAGATTTTGATTTGCATGTATTAAAAAATCATAAAATTGGAATAATAAAAATCATAATATTTAGTACAAAGACAACATACATTTTTCACAAT
>JANZLX010000211.1:21769940-21781263 GCA_025531955.1 Erythroxylum orinocense | reverse complement strand
AGGTGTGTGACAGTAGTGGAATTACCATTTGGCAATTGAACACAAGCATGTTTAGAAGCACAAACAACAGTAGAATGCAAGCAATGAAAGTCAAAAGTCATATGATTGGAAGCACCAGTATCGAGTATCCATTCAATGGTGCTGTACTGATACGAAGAAGCCATACCTGCCATGTGTGCAACAGCAGTGACTGGAGGAGAAGACTCCTTGCTCAAAAGATTCAGCAGCTGCTGATATTGCTCTTGAGTAAAAACCGGAGCAGAAGATGATGGAAGAGCAACCGAGTGGACCACTGATTTAGTATCTGAGTCATCATCATCATCCCCTGAGCAAGTAACATTATTTGCTCTCTTCTTCGTGAACTTGAAATCTGCAGGAAAACCAATGAGCTTATAACAGGACTCCCTCTTGTGTCCCTTAATCCCACAATGATCACAAGTGCCCTGAAAACGCTTGCGAGTATTAGAAGAATAAAGAGCAGTAGGTTCAGCCAATGAAACCAGTGAGGACTGCTGGCGTTGAGCTTCATCTTGAAGAAGCATGGAATAGGCTTGATTGACCGATGGCAAAGGCTGCATGAGAAGTATCTGACTTCGCACAGCCGAATAAGTCTCATTGAGACCCATAAGAAATTGAAACAGACGCTGCTGCAAAAGATTCTGAGCATTCTTGCGAGACATGACACAATCACAAGAGCCAAACGGAACCAAGGCATCATATTCATCCCAGAGAAGACGCAACTTTGTGAAATAAGCAGAAACTGAAGAAATACCTTGAGAATGTGATGCTATTTCACGATGAAGAAAAAAAATACGAGATCCATCCACCTTATCATATCGTTCCTTCAAATCCTTCCAAACAAGAGCAGCACTTGAAGCAAATACAATACCAGCTGAAAGATCCTTGCAAACCGTATTAAGTATCCAGGAGAGAACAGTGGCGTTGCAACGCTCCCACTGCGGATGAAGATCTGAATCCAAATCGTCTCGTGAGCAGGTTCCATCAACGAAACCAATTTTGTTCTTGGCCAGCAATGCGATTCGCATAGACCGACTCCACACACTGTAGTTCTCAATACCCGTGAGTTGATGCGAAACAAGCAATGTTCCAGGAGTGTCTGACGGATGAAGGTACAATGGATTGTTGAAATCAATCTTAACACCGGTGTTAAGAGAAGCTTGCGATGATTCTGGATAATCATTCGTCATGAGGTAGATGAATCCAAAGAAAAAATAGAGGAGGAACAAATTAGGGTTTCAAATTGGGGAAAAACACAGAGAATAAAAGGTAAAGGTTCAAAAACAGAGAAAAATGTAAAGAATGAAAGGAAGAACAAAGATTCAGTCGGTGAAGCTCAACAACGATGGTTGATCGTCGCCGGCAGCTCTGATACCATGTCAAAAGTAATCGGAAGTATGGTGCTGTGAAGGTAGAAAAGAAATCAAGACTGGTTTGGGAGCCAGAACAAAAACAGCTCTTCTGGACTTCATTAATCGATATGTACAAACAGTTGGGCTTTATATACAAAACAAAGGTCCAAATATAAAAACTGCTACTAACTAACAAATTAAATACTAATTACAATTCTTCACTCCCCCTCAAGTTGGGTTCATATACATTTTTAACACCCAACTTGGACAAGAGATACTCATGCTGCTGTATTCCTAATCCTTTGGTAAGTAAATCTGCAATCTGCTCATTTGTAGAAATGTGTTGAGTTTGAATCAATCCACAGTTAATTTTCTCACGTATAAAATGGCAATCTATTTCGATGTGTTTCGTTCTTTCATGAAACACAGGATTTGCTGCAATTTGTAAAGCTGCTTGGCTATCACAATATAACACAACTGGTCTTTCACTTTTAATTCCCAGTTCTTCAAGTAACCCCGACAACCATACTAACTCAGCAGTAGTAATGGCCATGCTCCTGTATTCAGCCTCTGCTGAGGATCTAGAAATCGTGCTCTGCTTCTTTGACTTCCATGAAATCAATGAGGCTCCCAATTTCACAAAGAATCCTGTAATAGATCTTCTAGTCATAGGACAAGAAGCCCAGTCAGAATCACAATAAGCAGATAACTCCAAATGTCCATCGGCTGATAAGAAAATCCCTTGCCCTGGACATTTCTTAACATAACGTACAATTCTCAAAGCTGCCTCATAATGTGAACGTTTTGGCTTCTGCATGAACTGACTCAAGTGTTGTACCCCATAAGCTATATCCGGCCTTGTGTGAGTTAAGTACAAGAGTCTCCCTATCAATCTTTGATACAAGGCTACATCTGTCATTACTTCATCAGCAAGTTTCAACTCTGTACCTCTATCATACTCAACAGAAGTCAATTTTTGATTTTGCTCCAAAGGTGTGAAGGCAGGTTTTGCTCCCCCTAAACCTGCATCTTCAATTAACTCAATAGCATATTTCCTTTGATTCAAAATAATTCCAGATTTGGATCGGAGTACTTCAATACCAAGAAAAAACTTCAAATCTCCTAGATCCTTCATTTTAAAATGCTTATGCAAAATCTGCTTCAATTCTTCTATCATCACAACACTACTTCCAGTTATCAACAAATCATCCACATAGATTAGAAGAATAACTATATCACATCCATGCTTTTTTGTAAACAAGGAATAATCATGCTTACTTTGAACATATCCGTTGGCAACCAAAGCATCACATAACTTCAAATTCCATTGCCTAGAGGCTTGCTTCAAGCCATATAAAGATTTGAGCAACCTACATACCATGTTCTCCCCCTGGTTGCCAAATCCCTCAGGAAGGGTCATGTAAACCTCTTCTGATAAATCACCCTGCAAAAAAGCATTATACACATCCATCTGATATAAAGGCCAAGAATGCATAGCAGCAAGAGCAATAATAGATCTAACAGTAACCATTTTGGCCACAGGAGAAAAAGTCTCCTGAAAGTCAACTCCTTCTTGCTGGTTGTAGCCTTTGGCAACCAATCGTGCTTTGAACCGTTCAATTGTGCCATCTGAGTGATACTTAACACGGTATACCCATTTACAGCCAATGGGGTGCTTACCAGGTGGGAGAGGAACCACCCTCCAAGTAACATTGGCTTCCAAAGCTTGAATTTCCTGTTGCATGGCAACTACCCAACGCTTGTCTAAAATAGCCTCATGGTAAGTAGTGGGTTCAACTATGCTAGAGATAGAGTTTGCAAATGTAATTGTGTGTGGAGGCAAGTGGGAATAAGAAAGAAAACTATGAAGAGGATATGGAGTGGTAACAACAAGGGAGGAAGATGATGAAGGTGTAGGAGAACAAACAAAGTTTTGCAACCAACCTGGGGGCTTAGAAATACGGGTGGATCGCCGTAAAGGTACTGGGGGACAAACAGTAGGAAGAGAAGCAGTGGAAGCAGGTGACTCAGATATAGATGAAGAAGAATGAGGTTCAGCCAAAGGATGGTTAGACGGTGGAGGAACAAGCTGTAAGAAATCTGGATCAAGAATAGCATTAGAATCAGGAACAGGGAATAATGGAGAAGGGTTAGAGGTAAATTTAAAAGGGAATATGGTTTCATGGAAAACTACATCCCTGTTGACAAAAAAATGTTTGGTAGAAAGGTTAAAAAGGATATAACCCTTTTGAACAGAGGAGTAACCCATAAAAATGGAAGGAATTGCTTTAGGTGAGAATTTGTCAACATAAGGAGTAACAGTAGCATAACAAAGACAACCAAAAACTTTAAAATGATCAAAGGATGGTGATTTATGAAATAAGGCTTCATAAGGTGATATCCAGTTAAGGACGGATGTAGGCAAACGGTTAATGATGTAACATGCTGTGGAAATACACTCTCCCCAAAATTTAGAGGGCATATTGGAATGAAATTTAATGGCTCTGGCAACCTCTAAAAGGTGACGATGCTTTCTCTCAGCAATTCCATTTTGCTGAGGAGTATGTGTACAAGAACTTTGATGAACAATACCAAGGGAGGTAAACAAGGTTTGACCGAATTCATTGAAAAATTATGTACCATTGTCACTGCGGACAATTTGAACAATACTAGAGAATTGGGTTTTGACCAAGGTAAAGAAACCTTTTAAGGTTAGGATAGCATCACTTTTGAGTTTGAGTAGATAAACCCAAGTCATTAGGGTGAAATCATCAACAATGGTCAGAAAATAACGATGGCCACTATGTGTGGAGATCCGATATGATCCCCAAAGGTCAATGTGAATAAGTGAAAAGGATTTATTTGTTTGGGTATTGCTCAAAGGAAAAGGAAGGCAATTTTGTTTAGCTAATGGACAAATATGACAAGATCGAATAGCATCATAATTGTGCAAATTGAAATGCAAATTTGGAATTTTATTCATAACAGAAACAGAAGAATGGCCGAGTCTAGCATGCCATATACAAGATTGATTTTTTACATTATTGACAAACAAACAAGAAGAAATATCAGTACAAGAGATACTAGCATCAACAACAGGAGACGAAGGCTTGGATTGACAGGACAATGGCTGCAGAATGTAAAGACTAGCTCTCTCTTTACCAATCCCTAATATCAGTCCACTGCAAAGGTCCTGTAGGACACAAAATTTCGGAAAAAAAAATGACAGAGCAATTGAGGTCTTTGGTCAATTTTGAAACTAAAATGAGATTGAAGTTGAAGTCAGGTACATATAGTACATTGGTGATAGTGTGAGTAGGGGAAAGGGAATGTGATCCTAGGTGTGTGACAGTAGTGGAATTACCATATGACAATTGAACACAAGCATGTTTAGAAGCACAACAACAGTAGAATGCAAGCAATGAAAGTCAAAAGTCATATGATTGGAAACACCAGTATCGAGTATCCATTCAATGGTGCTAGACTGATACGAAAAAGCCATACCTGCCATGTGTGCAACAACAGTGACTGGAGGAGAAGACTCCTTGCTCAAAAGATTCAACAGCTGCTGATATTGCTCTTGAGTAAAAACCGGAGCAGAAGATGATGGAGGAGCAACCGAGTGGACCACTGATTTAGTATCTGAGTCATCATCATCATCTCCTGAGCAAGTAACATTATTTGCTCTCTTCTTCGTGAACTTGAAATCTGCAGGAAAACTGATGAGCTTGTAACATGACTCCCTCTTGTGTCCCTTAATCTCACAATGATTACAAGTGCCCTGAAAATGCTTGTGAGTATTAGAAGAATAAAGAGCAGTAGGTTCAGCCAATAAAACCAGTTAGGACTGCTGGCGTTGAGCTTCATCCTGAAGAAGCATGGAATAGGCTTGATTGACCGACGGCAAAGGCTGCATGAGAAGTATTTGACTCCGCACAACCGAATAAGTCTCATTGAGACCCATAAGAAATTGAAACAGACGCTGCTGCAAAAGATTCTGAGCATTCTTGCGAGACATGGCACAATCACAAGATCCAAATGGAACCAAGGCATCATATTCATCCCAGAGAAGACGCAATTTTGTGAAATAAGCATAAACCGAAGAAATACCTTGAGAATGTGATGCTATTTCACGATGAAGAAAAAAAATGCGAGAGCCATCCACCTTATCATATCGTTCCTTCAAATCCTTCCAAACAAGAGCAACACTTGAAGCAAATACAATACCAGCTGAAAGATCCTTACAAACCGTATTAAGAATCCAGGAGAGAACAGTGGCGTTGCAACGCTCCCACTGCAGATGAAGATCTGAATCCAAATCATCTCGTGAGCAGGTTCCATCAACGAAACGAATCTTGTTCTTAGCCAGCAATGCGATTCACATAGACCGACTCCACACACTGTAGTTCTCAATACCCATGAGTTGATGCGAAACAAGCAATGTTCCAGGAGTGTCTGACGGATGGAGGTACAATGGATTGTTGAAATCAATCTTAACACCGGTGTTAAGAGAAGCTTGCGATGATTCTAGATAATCATTTGTCATGAGGTAGATGAATCCAAAGAAAAACAGAGGAGAAACAAATTAGGGTTTCAAATTGGGGAAAAACATAGAGAATAAAAGATAGAGGTTCAAAAACTGAGGAAAATGTAAAGAATGAAAGGAAGAACAAAGATTTAGTCGGTGAAGCTCAACAACGATGGTCAATCGTCGCCGGCAGCTCTGATACCATGTCAAAATGTAATCGGAAATATGGTGCTGTGAAGGTAGAAAAGAAATCAAGACTGATTTGGGAGTCAGAACAAAACAGCTCTTCTGGACTTCATTAACCAATATGTACAAACAGTTGGGCTTTACATACAAAACAAAGGTCCAAATATAAAAACTGCTACTAACTAACAAATTAAATACTAATTACATTTCTTCAAAGATGGTACTTGGAACAAAGCTGAAAATGTGTATTTAGTGTAGATGGAAATAAGGTTTGCCTTACAGTTTTAGATAGTGATGTACTCGTCTCTTTGTAGTATAGTTCTTGCCATTGTATTATTTTTTACTGTTGACTCACAATTCTAAAAAATTAAAAAATTTAAAGATGTATTATTAAAAAATTTAAAGAAGTATTGTTTAAAAATTTAAAGATGTATTATAATTAGCGAGGTATATAATAATATATATTATTACATTCATATACCTAGGGCATGAAAAGTAAAAGAAACATAGCGCACAATAAAAGAGAGCATCCTTCGAATAGAAAGAGTTAAAAAATCAATTGCAGATGTTCTAGTCCATCAACAATTGCTTTTATGTCTAACCACACTGAATATCTAGTAATTGTTCCCTATATCCTGACTTACGCAAACCGAACATAAAATAGCCAGAACTTTTAGCAAGTCCCCATCTTCAAACTAGTTATATCCCAGTCCTCATGATATGATATGGAGATCTCTGCAAACGAAAAAGACATGCATGCATAGTTAGCCCATCGTAATTATGGTTTGCCACTGTCGGGAACAGGAATTGTTTCAGGGACCCGACGTCTTTTCCGTTCTAAATGAGAAAATCTATGTATGTGAGAAAGGAGGCTGCCAAAGCTGAACTTCTTTAGATTGTTGATCTTCTTTCCGCGATGGCCAACTTTTTTTTAGAATTGGCGGTCAGTATCAGTAAAAAGATTACGAGCAGAACAAGGTACCGGGTTGCAGCTTGTTTCCCATCTAACGCTATATATCATAAGCGTTGATAATCCACCTGAAAACCAAGCTAGCTACAATAAATTCTGAGAATTGTGTAGTGAAAATGAGTTAGGAATTATGAATATCATCACTCCAGAGCGGAAAAGCAGGTGAGTACAGAAGTCAGAAAACACAGACTGAGCGTTGGGAGATTAAAATTAATTCAGGGAACTCCTGAAAGAGCTTGATAAGTAATACCTAAAGAGGATAAGGGAGTGAAATTTTTGTCCAGTGCGTCGTGAAACTATGGTGAAGGCCTCTATTTAATTTATAGTTGTGTGAGCTGTAATTTAATGAAACATTTGAAAATTGTACTTGTAATAACGGACAGAATAGGGTTAAGTAAACAAAGACATTGACTTATCTACAAATAACAAACATTCTGATATGGTTCAAGAGGAGCAGGAGAAGCCCAACGAACAAGAAGAGCCCAATGAAATTGTGGATCCATAGAAGGATACAGCAAAGAGAAGTAAACCACTAAAGATGGCCCAGTTCCTCTAAGGCGTAGCAATAGAGTGAGGCACGTACCAGCCAAGCTTAAGGGATAATTGCAATAAAACAAATAGAAGCACGTGGATGAGTGAGAGGTAGTTATAGTGACAGAAAATAATAATGGTTTGTAAGGCTGCATAGAGCTGATTGGGTCTCTAAAGATTGAACTCTCAAAGTTACATGGGGAAGACGTCCTTTCTGACCAATGTATACCCATTGCTTCCTTACATACGGACGGACCAATGTTATCTTGGTAGTGTTTTGAAATTTGGATCGGCCATTGAATCTAAAGTTTTATTAGTCATTGGTTTGATCAATTCGATCGGTTCAACCACCGGTTGAATCGGTGTGACGTCATAATTATGCAATAATTATATTTAATTATATATAATATTAATAATATTTAAAAAATAAAAATTTATTGAACCAGTGGTCGGACCGGTTGAACCGGACTGATCAATTGACCGGTTTTAACCGATTTTTATTGGTTCAATTGAAAACTAATTTTTAGGGGTGAACCAGATCGAATAGTCAACCGGTCATCGGTCGAACCGATCGAACCGACCGATTTGGTCCGGTTTTCAAAACTATGATTGGATGCATCATGCATGTCAATGGTCTCCTGTCCACCTGGGCTACTTTTATTCAATGTTTGTCTTGTCATTTTGGACCTTCTCTCAATGATGACCTAAGGGGAGCTTTGGTTAAGTTACAGTAGACGACCACCGTTTCGGAATATCAAGCTGCTTTTGAGACATTGTCCACTAAGGTGCATGGGCTTACTAAGCCTTTTCTGGTCAACATCGTTGCTTCTGGACTCAAACTAGAATTGAAACGTGAGTTGCAGATTGCTCAACCCCCTTTTCTTCACCATGCTATTTCTCTCGCTAAGTTACTTGACGCCAAGTATAATGAACTTTGAGCCACCTCTAAGCCAACTTGGACCAAACTGTCTCCTTCTCAATTACCTAGCCTCTTACCCCCCATCGAACCCCAAACTAGCCACTACCCAGCTAGTTTTACCCACCAGCCAAAAAAAGCATCCGTATCCGTAAGTTATCCAATGAAGAAGTGCAGCAGAGAAGAGCTCAACAACTTTGCTATAATTGTGACGAGAAACTTGTGTAGGGTCATCGTTGTAAAAACAAATTTCTCATAATGTCCTTCGAGGATGATTGTCTAGAGGAAGAACATCCTTCCACTGATGACTCACCAGTTGATATCGTTGAGACTACTGTAAGAAACACTCCATTGGAGCCACCTAAAATTAGTTACTTAGCCTTATTCAATCCGGGGCTCTTTAGGACTTTTCAACTTACTGGACAATATGCAGGCCAGAGCATTCAGGTTTTGGTGGATGATGTGGAAATGAATAATTTTATTCATCCTAAGGTTGTCAAGCGTTTAGGCCTTCCGGTCACACCAGGCTGTGGGTTCTTTGTCCAAATGGACAATGGCGATCGATTACGCTATTCTCATGTCTGCAAACAAATCCAATTGACTTTACAACAACATTATTTTATCATTGATATTTGGTTCTGCCTGATTCTGGTGAGGTTGGACGTTACTGCTTGGATCCATGAAGCTGGTCGACGTTAACTTCGAAGCACCTGCAAAACAATAAAGGCACGTCGGGGGTTGATAATCGGCAGGCCCCTCCGACGCTCAAGTTAGTCTTTTGGAGAGGATTTCGGTAGCTATAAGCCAAGAGTTTTAGGGTTCTAATCTCGTACCTGTATTATGGCAGAATAATACCTTATATATGGAATGAACGCTAGGTTTAGGTCTTTACGTAGGTCTTTACTCTTTACGTTTGCATAGGAGACTAACACTTGCGAATGGGTCATGTACGTGTAGACCTGGGCCTGGGCCTAGCACAGCCGACCTAACCATAAGCTCCCCTACTTCTTGGGTCTGATCCAAGAGAAAGGTCGAAGGAGTACATAAGGATTTATAGCGTCTTCGAGGCAGGTCGTGCTAGGCCCCATCGATTGATTATTATGATGTGACCGTCCGATCGGAGGTAATGGCGGGGCAGACCGATCGAGGGTAATGACAAAATCGATCGGTCGGTTATAGCGATATGGCAGGTTGATTGGGTGTAATGATGACAGAACTGATCGATCGGCTATAGCGATATGGCAGGTCGATCGGGTGTAATGATGACAGAACCGATCGATCGGCTATAGCAATATGGCAGGTCGATCGGGTGTAATGATGAGATCGATCAAGCAAGTGTAGTGGCAAGATCGCATTAGGGCGCTCGGTCGATATGACTTCGATCGCCTCATTTTATGGTATCGCAGGGGTGCCTCGGTCGATTCGTTTTTAACCCCCCGCCCCGAATTAGCGGGCTAGGAGAAGAAATTGCCCCTCCTGTTCGATTCTTTGTAATTTAATAATTTACTGCATGCTCAAGTACTATTTTCAATTTCTGACCTGCTTTTATTATTGTGCAGTCATGGTAAGGCTCGATGTTTTCCCGGATCCTCCAACCCCTCCAAAGGCCAGCCAAAAACCAAGAAGCCGAAGGCAAGGAAAGGGGAGGTCAGCACCGAGGTCGCTCGACCGCCGATGCCCGAGTAAGGCGTCGCTCAGCCTACTGTTTCCGAGCCATCTGCAGCGCTCGTTCGGGCGACTGTTCCCGAACGGCCAGCAGTGATGGTTCGACCGGCAAGTGCGGTCGCAGAGGAGGAAGAGGAAGAAGACTGTTCAGATTCTTGACCGACCGCTCTGCCCATCGGATAAAGGCGGAGAGAAAGAGAAGGAGAAAGGCAAGAGGAAGGAGTAAGCGACCAGCTCCGGGAAGTGGCGGTCTACTATCAGTCTGGATGAGACTGCATCACTCAGGGACATCGACGTGTCCCTGCAGATTGCCCAGAAGGCTGTTCCTCCCCGGGACGAGGAGTTGTTGGGTAACCTGGACAATAAGAAGCTGTTGGGCAGTCTCGTGCGCAGCTGCGTAAGAAGTCTGGCGCTCTCCTTCGCCATGTATCAGCGCCTCGTTCAGCTCGACGGAGTCTCCAAATCGCTGGATCGGGAAGTCAAGGATCTTCTCAAGCAGGTTCGTGTTTTGAGAGCTGAGCTTTCGGAGGCAAAAGAGGAGAAGGACTTTTTGCAGGCTCAACTCTCTTCCTTGGAGGAGGAGGAGAAGAAGGAGAGGAAATCTTGGGAGGAGGAAAGGAGCGTGTTGAAGGCTCATGTTAGGCCCCGATTCCTTTTTCCTTATTAAATAGGTTTGTTTAAATTGTTTGCAATTTGTATTTTCTTTTAGTTAGAATTAATTTAGGGTTTTATTTGCTTAGGTTAAGGTTGGTAAATGAAGGATTTTAGATAAATTAGAATTGTTGCTAAATTGTTAGAATTTCAAGAATAAGTTGAATTAAAAGGGCAAATTTGGAGGTTTGTATATGGCTTTAAGGCTTAAGGGAACAAAAGTGGGCTTTTAGCCCTTTTAAATGTCATTTAAATGAGAATTGTTAGGAAGCCCACGAATTTTTAAGTTGGAAGAGGGGAAAGATGGAACTATGTAGTCTTGGGCTTGTAGTTTTGGGCTTAAGTGTTAACTTAAGATAAGAAGAAAAACCTAAAGTCTTGTAAAAGAAGACTTACGATTTTTCTAGGAGAAAAGAAGAGAAGCACGGCAATTTCAAAGGAGAAAGAGAAGGGTGAGGTTCGGCCAAAGAAGAAGAAGGAGAAGAGAAAGAAAAGCTTAGGTTTTT
>JANZLX010000211.1:21728742-21749441 GCA_025531955.1 Erythroxylum orinocense | reverse complement strand
GCTCCAATTACCATTACCCAAATACAACATTAAACACCATTAATTCCTCATTTAATTTCATTTAATAAATCAAATTTTTAAGAAAAAAATTCGGGGTTCAACACGTAGCTCTGGCGTTGAATTCGATAAGGCGTTACAGAGTGTGATACGGAGCATGGTGGATACATATGTAGGAGATCGAGCCTTCACTATCAGTCATGGCTTTTAGTTGAAATCAGGCGATCAACGAAATAAAAGGCCTACCAATGACGAGACAAGGTCAAGCCCAAGAAAATCATATGGGAAAACCTAAATTTAAAGGTTTTTATGCTTTTAATGATGCTTTGGAATATATTATGCAGTATACAGAATTTGATGATCAAATTTTCATCGAAAAAGAACCTCGAAGTGGACCATTAGCGGAACAATACGATTAAGAAATTATCCGGCTAACTCAACAAATTGAGGAACTCATGGAAACTATACATGAGTTAAGAAAAGAAAAGCTGGAAGAAGATGTTATCCATGATCAAGACAAGAAGGAATTAGCATTGCCTGTGGAAAAATAGCAGAAATGCCTCTTAGATGCAATATGGAAAGCCAACAGTAGCCGACAAAAACAAAATACATGTTGTGCGTTACAGTACTACTTCAGCAAAATAATGGTATTAGAGCTTGGAGTCATAAGACCTTCATCGTCAAGACAAAGAACAATGACCATGATTGTTTACTCTGGAACAACAGTTGATCCAATAACTGGCGAAACAAAACATGGAAAGTAAAGAATGGTTTATGACTATAGAAAGCTTAATGAAAACACTCATAAAAATCAGTATTCCCTCCCAGGAATAAACACAACTAAAGTTGCAAGAATCGAAACAAGTCTGACAAAAGCATCTACGTCAAAAAATCCAGAAATTAAAGAAGCTCTTAAACAAATAAATCAAGGGATTAATAGAATCAGGATTTCTCCTCTGGTAATACTAACATGACTCCTGTTTGTGCTTGAGCAGGTGGCAATGTCCGGAATAGTAGCAAGATTGACAAACACAAGTGCAGCCACATTCCGTTACAGGAATGAAAATCTTATGGAATTCTTGTCTACACAAGGAGTAAAAGCATTAACAAGAAAGAAATAACAGCATTTCTAGCAACTTGCCTATATCTTCTATATTTCCCATCCAAATGGACATCTATCCATTAACATGTGCTTGAGCAGGTGGTAATGTCCATTGATTTTAAGTATTTATACTTTTACCTCTGAAATTTGCCCACCTTTCTCTTATTTCTGGTATATTTATTTTTCTTTCTCCTGTATGACGTTTGATTGAACGCGTTCCAATTGCCCATTCGTCAATCGTTCGATGCATTTCAACTAAAATCCATATGTTAGTGAAGGCCCAATCTCCTACATATGTATCCACCATGCTCCGTATCGCACTCTGTAACACCTTATCGAATTCAACGCCAAAGCTACAACTCGAACTTGAGACGTGTGGGACATGAGGTAGGCTCTGATACCATTTCAACTAAAAGCCATGACTGCTAGTGAAGGTCCGATCTCCTACATATGTATCACTTTCTAAAGTTTGTTTAAAGCATTTTTATTTACTCATACCTTGCTTTGATACCAACTTGCAATGCAACCCCATTTGATCTTTGTGAGATTTCAACTAAAAGCCATGACTGATAATGAAGGCCCTATCTCCTACATATGTATCGACCACGCTCCGTATCGCACTCTGTAACGCCTTATCGAATTCAATGCCAGAGCTATGACTCAAACTTGAGACGTGTGGGACATGAGGTAGGCTCTGATACCATTTCAACTAAAAGCCATAACTGATAGTGAAGGCCCGATCTCCTACATATGTATCTGGGAGTATGATAATTGGAGAGAATAGCTACAAAATACCTTTCACATTTTGTATACCCATGAATCCACAAGATGGTATACACATGATTGTGGGATGTAATTTCATAAGATCACAACAAGGAGGAATAAGGCTTGAAGGAACAACAGTCACGTTCTACAAAAACTTGTCAAAAGTTTCAACAAGTACAGAAATAAATATGGTTAAATTAGCCATACCAGAATTAGAAATGGATACTGAGGAATATTATACCATAAGAGAAATGGTATACTATAACATTGGAAAAAGTATACCTCAGTATACAAAATAAATTCAAGAAATGGAATCCCTTGAATATATAAGGAAAAATCCTCAAAAACATTGGGCTAAAAATGGGATAACCTGTAAACTGGATATTATTAATCCAGATCTCACAATACAGGATAAGCCCTTAAAGCATGTAACTCCTTTAATGGAGGCCCAATTTAGAAAATAATATGAGGTTGCAATTTTATTTTCCTGTTGCCAATAATGGCTCCTAGGAATTCCACTTCAGAAACTCCTATGGTCATTTATTCTTTTGATAGGACTAATACATATCTTTTACAGATATATATAGTACTTCAGCAAGTACCATTGCAACTCTTCTTTTGTTGGGCATGCTTAACTGGTGTTCTGGGTTAAGGTTCATTTCCAAAGTTCTATTTCTATTGCTAGTTCCTGTTATTCGATTAAGTCTCTGATTACTATGAGGACCTTGACTCCAGCATAACTTTATGTGTTATCATTAGATCTATTTCTATTTCTTCTTCCACATCATCTTCTACTTCAACTTCCTTTCGATTCCCGTAACTCGTAACCAGTTTTCGAAATAGAATCAATTGAAGGGGTACAATTTTCCTGTTATAAAAAGGGTTTTAAACATCTTTATCATTCAAAAAATAGGCAGTTAAATTTGCTTTGTGATATCTTTATCTGGCCTCTATGTCAGGGAGATCATTCTTAAGTCCTAAATTATCAGAAAAATGTATGATGTGGTATTCTTGATGATGATGCTTCTATTGGAGGGTTAATAGTCCATCTTTCTCCATTAAATGGTTCTGATGATAATGATTTCTTCTGATATGCTTGTCTTTTCGATCCATGTTGATACTGCCATTTTTTATATCATTAGAGTTATCAAATTCCTCACCCCATCCTTTACAAATTACAGGTTCAATTTCTCATAAATGGCAACATAATCAGCAAATTTATAATGCTGAGAAAGTCTATTGCATTTATTGCAAAATGAAGACAATTGAGTACATGAGAATACATTGTTGGATCTGCACAATGACAGTATGTGCTTTTTGTGCAAAAATATAGCAGGTGATGTACTTACAAGATGGGAATCCATTAATACTAACCTGATCAATAGGATGAGCTGGATATTTTGTCAGACTTGTCTCGATTCTTGCAACTTTTGTTTCTAGTTGCTCAACTTTCTTTGATAACTTGACTAGCAAGTATATTTGTGCAATATGTGCATATAAACCCTACATTTGTATGTTTGTTATTATTCTACTGGTCTTTTGTTGTGGATTGGGAGAGGATAACAGAAAAGTACATGTTCAGCTGATGAGAGCGTTTGAAGGGGAAAATGAGGCCACCTCCTAACTAAGCCGAGAGATTAGGTAGAAAATAATAGATATATGAGTGAAAGTTTTGAACAAGCAATTCAAGGCTATTTTGGTAATAGGAAAACATTAGAAGTACCATCATCATTTCAAAACTTTTTAGTAAAATTTGTAAAAATTGTAACCCAGGAAAAAATACCCAACAGACAATCGAATGGAGCTGCAGGATTTAATTGAAAATTGACGGAGAAACTGTTGCAAAAAGTATCACCAGTACTTTTTAAGCAAAATAATCTCCTGATATACTTGCTAGTCAAGTTATCAAAGAAAGTTGAGCAACTAGAACTAAAGTTGCAAGAATCGAGACAAGTTTGACAAAAGCATCTACGTTAGAAAATCCAGAAATTAAAGAAGCTCTTGAACAAATAAATCAAGGGATTACTAGAATCAGGATTGTGGAAAAAGGAGATATAGCACCACCTGCTATAACAAGAAAAATTTATCATTTTATTAATCCACAAGAAATATTTGATTCAGAAAAGAGAAAGTTTGAAAAGTCAAGATGAGTCAAACAAGAACAAGTGCTAGACCTAGTGTTTCATTTGAAGAACCAAGAATAGTAGAAGAAAGGAATAGAAGATTAATTCCTATAAAAAATAGTGAAAGAAATATCATAGCAGCCACATCGCAAGAAGATCAAATCAGAAATTATAGATGATATAGGCAAGTTGTTAGAAATGTTGTTAATCGAATAACAGGAACTAGCAACAGAAATACGAAGAATAATTACATTAGAGGATCCATACCAAGGATCAACATAATTTCAAAATCGAGCATATGCAGATTTAGAAAGGCTAAACTGCAAAGAAATAAATAATATTAAGAAATTAATGCAGGAATATCTTTATCTGGCCTCTATGTCAGGGAGATCATTCTTAAGTCCTGAATTATCAGAAAAATTCTTCAGAAAGCTTCCAGAACTTTATGGAAGGAAAATAAAAGAAGAATTCAAAAAGAAACATCCAGGCAATCTCATAGGTATAATGCCAAGAATTCATTTTACTTGGCTATATCTCAAAGAAATGTGTCAAGAAGCCAATATGCAAAGAGGATTAAAAGATTTTAATTCTCTCTGTTCATTACATCTTGGTATGGTCATGATAAGAATATTTGCTCTCCATAGAAAAGATGCTAGAGTCAAGGTCCTCATAGTAATCAGAGATAATATGCTCTACCCCTTCCATCTTCAATTTCTCATATGATTCTTGTGTAATCATTTTCATTTCTTCCTGATCCTTTGGACCAGTTATTCTTAAACTAGGAATATTGGTTGGACCTCTATACAATAAGACTGCTCCTAATGTAGATAAAGAATGAGTAATATGGATTGGGAAATAGTTAAAAGAATTAAACATCTGGTCAACAACTTACCAAAAATGCAGCTAGCTCCTCCAAATGCTTATATAATCATTGAAACAGATGGTTGTAAGGAAGGATGGGGAGGAATAGCAAAATGAAAAAAAAGGGAAAGAATATCCACGAAATGAAGAAAAGGTTTTTGCATATGCTAGTGGGAAATTTGATACTATCAAATCCACAATAGATGCAGAAACCAATGCTTGCATAAATTATTTAAATTCCCTTAAGATTCATTATTTGGATCAAAAAGAAATAACTCTCAGAACAGATTGTCAACCTATTATTAGCTTTTATAATAAACAATCACAGAACAAACCATCAAGGGTTAAGTGGATTAATTTTACTGATTTCATCACTGGCACTGGTGTGAATATAATTTTTGAACATATTGATGGTAAGAAAAATATACTTGCTGACCAATTATCTCGTATTGTGTCAAAAATGGTAGTATCAGCATGGATCAAAAAGACAAGCATATTAGAAGAAATCATTCACCAGGAAGACCTAAAGATCCAAAAGAAACTCAATCAGCCTACAGAACTCTCGATGAGCTCTATGAGAAAGCAATGGTTGTTAAACGAGAAACAAAAAGAGATACTGACACATCTTCCTCAGGCGATCAACGAAATAAAAGGCCTACCAATGAAGAGACAGGGTCAAGCCCAAGAAATGTTGGGGAAAGCCCTGTAGGCTTTATTTGTTTAGAAGATCTGGTTAAAAGGGTAACAAGCCTAACAAAGAAAAGGTCCTCGCCTACTCTAACAGAGGAAAGAAATAGACAAAAGTTTTGCCGTTTTGGCAATACCCAATTACCAATATCGGATCCAATGGATCCAAAAGCATACCGTCCATTGGATAATTTGCCTGTTGACAAACAACAAAAATGTCTCTTAGACGCAATATGGAAAGCCAACAGTAGCTGACAAAAACAAAATGCATGTTGTGCGTTACAGTACTACTTCAGCAAAATAATGGATCCTCCACTTGGAAAAAGCTATTCTTATTATGCTTTGATCAACAGCCTGGATAAAGGAATATACTGCTACTATTCCACTTTGCTCAAGAAAATTAATCAGATGGGAAAACCTAAATTTAAAGGTTTTTATGCTTTTAATGATGCTCTGGAATATATTATGCAGTATGCAGAATTTGATGATCAAATTTTCATCGAAAAAGAACCTCGAAGTGGACCATTAGCGGAACAATACGATCAAGAAATTATCCGGCTAACTCAACAAATTGAGGAACTCATGGAAACTATACATGAGTTAAGAAAAGAAAAGTTAGAAGATGTTATCCATGATGAAGACTTTCTATAAGCACATGGAGATAATAGTTAAAACAAAAGGTTATGAGTCATGGGTGTCAGGAGAAGCTAATCTATTGATTACTCGAGGAATAGTAGCAAGATTGACAAATACAAGTGCAGCCGCATTCCGTTACAGGAATGAAAATCTTATGGAATTCTTGTCTACACAAGGAGTAAAAGCATTAGCAGGAAAGAAATATTCTCCAATAGAAGCATCACTACTACTGCTGCTGCTCCTAATAACTTTATTGTTAAGGTGAATTTCTATACACTCAAGTATGTATTTTTTAATTGTTTAACATTCAAGTATGTTTTTTTTATTGGTTAACTACAATGATAGCTTAAGTAATTTGTAATAACGTTTGGGCATAATCATCTTTTTGTTCTTTAATTTCTCAATTGCTAGAGCAAAATACTTCTCGTATAAGCATTTTAAAAAACAACGGATTGAATTCAATTCGTCAACTCAATCAGTTGATTACCAAATATGGCTATTAGCAATTTGACATACTTAAATAACCAAATATCTCTGAATCTGCTAAAAAAGATAGTTAATCTGTCATTTACCAAACAAGGTCATATTCTCGCACCCATTCTTGCCCTAGAAATATTTGGACCATTCATACAACAAATCATCCAAAAATAAAAGATATCATTCAAATTTCTCGTTTGGAACACTCACATTGTTATATAATAATTCCACAATTAATTAAATGAGAAGAATCTGAGATGAGTTATTGAATAGTTAATTATGCAATTATTCAATGAACAACAATTCTTCTGCGATGATTTGTCCTTTCCAATTAAGGAATTGGAAAGCTTATTCCACAATTATTTAATTGACAGCGAGAGAAGGATAATCTTGCATAAGTCATTGTTTTAGAATTATGCAATTTCTAGGTATGATTAGGAAACAAACAAGCATTGAACACACGAGTGTGGAACTTCCGCATCCAATAACTGGTGAGAAACCTCAACTATTTGACAACAGATTTGCACTGCCAATCACAACTGTTTAAATTAACATTTCCTGGCTTCAGTTTGCAGGTGCATATGAATGATGATTAAAAATGGCTTCACTGAGCTCTTCACAACGTTACACTTCAAAGAATCAGCCTGGGAAGTTTGAAATCCAGCAGTCCTAAAACTCCCCATTTTCCGTGGCACATAGGCAGCTGGATTTGGCATCCGTTCGGCATAAGCTAGAAGCCATCATGCAGCAGAACACGACAGACCCACCAGATCAAATGTTTGAAGCACTAAGAGCCATTAACTTGCATTGTTCAGTCATTGCCAGAAGTTGAGCTTCTTTCTTGTCGAGAAGAGCCGTCAAACTCACGTTCTCGTCCATTAGTTTCTGAACTTCAGCTTCTTTCTGCATTTTCTCACCCTCCAATTGTGTGGTCTTTGCAACCAACCTACTTCACAATGAGAAGAAATGATTAACAAGCTTGAAAATTGATTCTTTGATGCAAGCCTCTATGTATCATACCATCAATCACAGATATGGATGACTTGGTAGACATGAAATTCTAGACAATAAAGTGAGAGTCCAATGGATAGTTTATGCAAAGGAAGTGAAACATCAACTGAATACTAGATTTAAAGCAAATCTGAGTCATAAAGAAGTAATGATCAAAATGCATATCACCTGCAGATATAATAATCACCAAAGAGAGTAAAATAGATTTATGTACACATACGAAGTTACAAAATTTCAATCTTTCATCCAAAAAGGCTTCGGATAACATGAAACTATAGTGATCTCAAATTATTAAGAACGTCAAACAATCCTATACAACAGGAAAGATACCCAGCTCAAAGTAGAACCACCCCCAATCTTGGTAATACTACATTTCATTTGCCAAATTTTAACTCCCGATACATTCTGTAAGGTTGCTTGAGAAGGGTTCATCAATTTTCTCTCTCTACTATTTCTTTTTTGGCTGTGGAATTTGAAGGGAAAATGCATACAACCCCAACTCCCACCACTCGTACTGACCCAAACCACAAACTTTCAGCTCTGTGGTTGGGGAAGCCTACCATCGGACTTCCCATATAGAGTTGATGGAACTCATGAATGCCAGACTCTTGGCAAAAAGATCAACACTTTAGACATAATGAAGAGAAGAAAGAAAAAATTACATCACAAAGCACGAAAACTTGTTTCAGAAAACACTGACCGTTCAAAAAGCCTCTCAATGGTCTGAAATTGTTTTTCTGATGAAAGAAGTGTTTCCCTCACACTAATAAGACTGCTAACATAAGATTTCATAGACTCGAAGTCCCTTTTCACACGGCAAAGCTCCTGTTCATTCTCCGAAGCTCGTTGCCTGTGTCTTGATGTTTCTTCAACTAAATCCTCAACCCTCTGCCTCATTTCATTCAAACTGGTATTTGTATCTGAAGCAAATCGCTCCATTTCCTCTAATTTTGAAGACATGGTCGCTATTTGTATTGCCTTCATTCTAATTTCCTCCTGCCCTAAGGTCACCTTCTCTTTCTCAACTGCAGTTTCGGATTCTGCCATTACAACTCTCTTAACAAGGGCTTCCATTACATCTGCCACCATTTGCACAGACTTCAGTAATTCACCAATGTAAGCTTCATCTGGTTCATCGTAGCTACCATGTTCCTTTGTGAGTCTAATCCACGCTTCTTCATCTGAACTGTCAAATGAAGAAAGATCAACATTCCTAGACCAACTAGACAGTGGTGTACCATTCTTATCAACAAGTCCTACTCCTTCTAATTGTTTGATGCCACACGATGTGTAGGCTAAATCAGGAACAGCCATGACTCTTGCTTTTGATTTCAAGTAGGTCAGCAAGGCTGCAGTGGTTTTCACTCTTCGCCAAAGAACCTCCAATTCCTTCTTTCGATCTTCCTCAGATCCCTGTATACAGGCCTTTACCTCCACTAACTTGGCTTGCAAAACATCAACTTGGGTTTGCCGTCGCTCCATCTCTTTTTTCCAGGAATCATTAGTTTCGCCTAGCTGAGATTTCAAACTAGAAAAATCTGCATCTTCTCTTGCTGCCATGTACTTTCCTGAGCTACAAAGACAAACATAATCTTAGCCTTTAAACTCTGCCATTAACATCCCACAGTACACAAAGGAAGAGAATATAAGGTAAACTTAGGTACCAAGAGTCACAAACTAAAATAATTACTATGAGTGGCACCAAGTCAAGATTAATACTTCAACAATTCATAACAAGTAAGATAAGGCCCGGACAAACATTCCCAAATTCCACTTTGATCAATACTCACAGTTGGGTTTAATCTAATGCGCTATTTTACATTATCGCTTTTACATTAATTGCAAAATAGACTGATAACGGCATCGCCTAGCTTCAGTTGTCTGATTGTCCACCTACGCAACCGCCCATGTATTCCAAAACTTCTCATTTTCACGCCACAATATAAGCTCCATTGAACTATCCGTCTCCAACATTTTGTTCATTTATAGGGTGCATATTTCCTTAATTGAGTGCTGCAACACTTGTTCCCGTTCTCAGATCATCTTCGACAATACGAGGAAGAAGAGGACTCAAAAGGACGAAGTTGCTCTACTCACATAACTGAATTAAATCAAATGATCTAGTCAACTAGAAGAACAAACCCTTTAACCCCACAGAAAGCTATTTTTAGATACAAGTTCCAAGCTTTCGACATCATGAATGTAATTAAAGAACAAAAAGGAAAGCCACCCTGATGGAGATATAGAAAGCTCAATAAATTCATCATACACAACACAACCTACAAGAGCAAACCCTAATTTTAGGGTTTAACTTCACTCGTCAAAAGGCGCCAGATAACAATTTTCTCTTAATCAAACCCAGCCATAATCCCCAAAACAATAGGAGATCAGCAGAATTAACCCAAAAACATAAAGGAACTAAACACAAGGAAAAAGAAAATTTTAAAGAGTCAAGACCATTACAGAGTCGAAAAACAAAAAAGAAAAGACACCACCTTGATCCCTGATTCGTGAAGAGCTTGAAGAATTGGCAAATGGGTAACCTTTATCTTCTTATCTAGAGTCGAAAACAATCGTTCTACGAAGGAATGAAACAAAAGCAAGAAGAGAAGAAAAGAATGGAAAAGAGAGAAGCTACTCAATGTCTTTCTCGTTTCCCATTACTTCCCTTCCTTTCCCTTTCCCTTTCCCTTGCCCTTTTCCCCGTAGCTTTTACCTAATAATAATAATAATCAATTAATGGGGAATAATATAATTATAATAATATAGCCTCTGCCTTGCATTTCTTATTATCATTATGATTATTTTATAAAATACGTTGATATTATTGCATTAAATTTCTGGTTATAATTAGTACATTAGAAAAGTTTAATTAACATTCTACTTTTTCTTTAAGTTTTGGTATGGGTGAGTGAAGTTAGGTGTGATGTCTATTGAATGCGGTAAGATGACAAAATGAAATGATGTTATAGAGAGGGATGGATCATTCTCTAATAATCAAATGTTCCTAGAAAAAGCATGAAGGTCTTTGAAGTTAATTGAGCGTGCCATGCTTTTGGATATAGATAAAACATTTCTTGAACGTCAATGTCAAGACAGGTTGTCATCTTCTTTCAAATTAGCCTATCAGCCTTGGCTTGGGCCATATGCATTTTATATACGGAGTTATGAGCAACGGCCTTTATATTACCGAGAGGTAACGAGGAAGAAAGTTGAATAAAACCTTTGTAATCGGAGAAATTTGGTCTCTATATACCCTTGTAGATTATTACCAGTAAGGTTTTAAAATTTGAACTGGACGTTGACTTGGAGGCTTTAGTAATCGCCAGTTTGGTCAGTTCGATCGGTTCAACCACCGGTCGAATTGAATCGGTGTAATTTTATAACTATACAATAATTATATTTAATTATATATAATATTAATAATATTAAAAAATAGAAAAATATATCAAATAATATAAATAAAAAAATTATTGAACCAGTGGTCGAACCGGTTCGTCCAGTCCCAATTCAACCAGTTAATTGATAGATTCACACTAGTTCAATTAAAGACTAATTTTTAGAGATCACCTAGATCGAATAACCTACCGATCAATGGTCAAACTGGCCAAACTGGTTAGTCCGGTCTAAATTTCAAAACCATGATAATGTACGAGTAACTAACTATATTATGTGATCGATTAGGATATCATGGTATTAATATTGTTTACTAATGGTAACTTCGTTATTAATTAATTTTACTTATAAAAAGGATATTTTATTTGTTTAATGTATTTTTTATTTGATTCATTCAAACAATCAACTTCTTGCTGCCGTTTTCAATCACTTGCTTTCGTAACTTACTCCCAAAAAGTAGAAACAAAGTGTATTTTCGCTTCTTTTCATTATCTTACTGGATTTTGATGGAGTCTCTTGTGAAGTACATGGAATTGGTTTTTCCCCTTTCTTTTTCACTGCAAGTAAAAGACTACATATATAATAGTTACATCTCAAAACTAACACCTACAAAAACTCCTAAAACTTATTGTCACCAAAACTACATAATCATAATCAGAAACAAGATATAGAGCATATTTATAAGATAATAAAAAAATATTTTACAGAATCCCAAACTTCAATCTAATTGAAATATAATTAATTTTTATTTTAGAAACTTCTTTATAAATTTTAAATTTATGCTTAAATCTAATTATTAATCTTAATCAAATTAAGAAAATAATTGATTTAATTATGGCATTAATTTGATATTTTAAAACAATTTTAAAATTTTATTTGGTATAAATTTTAACATATTTAAGTTTGGAATACATTATTAGACACTTGAAAAGCAATTTTATTAGGATAACATTAATCCTATTTCTAAACAACTTTTATTATTGATTATTCTTAGTTTAAGTCAATTTAAACTTGTTACAAAATAATTCTTTTCCCAATCCTTATTACCCTAATTTCTGGAATATTCTATTCTAACCCTAGAATGTCCTATCTTAATTGCCAAATAACTATTGTTCTAGTGTCTTTTTGTTCAAACGCACTTCTTCTTCTTCTTAAATACTCAAGTTTACAAATATGTAACCTCAACTGCCAAACCAACAAACTATGTTGTCTTCACCATCTATAGTCGACGTTCTTGCTTCTGCCACTGCTAATGGAGGTATCTATAGTTAACTAGTGCAAGGCACACTTGCTTCATATGTCTCGTCTCTGAGGACCAAATACACTAGATCTAATGAGAGCATTGTCGTCGTCCATCTTGGCTATTATCTTCCTATGGTCGCCCTCCTTCCATATCACCAATGATAGCTCAGGACTAGCTCTTGTCTTTACCTCACCAGAGATAAAAACATACAAATCTAGCCAGGAGATGTGTTGCCTTCATCAATCTCCGCAACTAGTTATGCCACTCAAGACATATGAGAAGCATTTTCTATAAACCCATCAACACAACACTCTAACTCACTATATCAAGATATATGGCCTGACATCTAGCTTTCAATCATATCACCTCTTTCTCTAAAATAAGTTTAATTTGTGAAATTGAATTCTGAAGTTTTAGGTATTATCTGATTATTGATTGACCGGGTCGCTAAAAAATTGGCCAGTTTTTATACATAGAGATTATTAAATAAAATTGAACCAGACAATTGGCCAGTTCAAACTATTTCTAATCGGACTGGACAATTCAGTCGAGTTTTTGAAACCTTGATCAAAATGGTGCTTGCTTGAGGCCTTCTGAAAATGTTAGCCAATTGAGTATGGCTGCATTTGGTGATGACAGTATCAGCTACTTTTTAGCTGATTCAAGTCTTTTAGCTATTTGACTATTTCAAACAACTGAAATTCTTGTTTGGTAAGAAGACAAATAATCAGCTGATTTATCCTGAACAGCTAAAATTTGAAAAGCTACACAATAGTAGTGTTTCATACAAACAACTAATTATTTGCAAGAGAAAAACCAATTGTACCCATTTGCCAATCAGACTAACGTAGTCCATCCACTCTACTGCTTAACCATATAATGATAGGGAGAAAAGGTTAGACATTAACATTTGCATTACACTCCACAACTCTTGTAGAGCTCAGCTTTAGTCATCCATAGCTTTGGGCTCTTCTAAGCTTCATATACATTAATTAATCCATAGCAAAATTAATTATTATAAGTAGTATCATACATCGCACTATATAGTGCTTATAAATTATGCATTAAAAATTTGTAAATTTTTTTGTAAAATTTAATTTTTGTTCTATTTTTATTATTGCCAAAATTTTAATTTTTGTAAAAATAAATATTTAATCGATAGCTTACAAATTTTTTAAGTCGTCTTTATAAGTAATTTTTAATTTATTAAATAATAAAATTCTTACATATTATATGAAAGATACTAATCATATTAATAAATAATTTAACATTGGATTATTATTATTGTTGTTGTTGTTGTTGTTGGCCCTTGAAATTTTTTTTATAAGCATGATTAGATTAATTTTGGGGTCTTGCTAGATTTGTAAGGTTGGAATTAATTAGCTTGTTAATGTGGATAAGATAATATGACATGGGTTAAGGGCTTTGAACTATTTAAGTAGTGGGAGAATGTAAGGTCAATTTTGGCAAGTCACTTAAGTTTAAAAACCATAAGGCATTAAAGTAAGGGCAAAAGGGACCTTATGCAATCATAAATGGTGTAAAAGAGAAGAAAATGGGGTGTCTTGCTTTTGGAAGAGAGAGAAAAATGAAATTGAAGAAAGAAGGGAGAGAGTTTTGTGAGTTTAGGGAAAGAAATAAGTGCAAGCTAGGTTTTGAGTTTTCTTAACCTTCAAGAGGGATTTTGAGAGTGATCAAGAAGGGAAAAAGGAAGAGGAAGATTAGAGCTTCTATTAGAGCCAAGAAAATCATTGTTTGGTGAAGATTTAAGGTAAGTTGTATTTAATCTTTTGGAGTTTTGAAAGGTTTTTAGTTCAAAGAGCTTAGGAAAGGTAAGATTATAAATATCCCATGATCAATTTCATGCATGTGGTTCTTTGGGTTTCTCAATTTTAAATTCTTTTGATTTGGAATTTTTGTCAATGTTGAAAAAAATAAAAAAGGACAAGAAGAGCAAGAGGAGAGGTATATTTGAACAAGCCATAGTCAAGGATTTTAAGGTGGGCTACATTTTTATAGTTAGGTGATAAACTAATAAAATTTTTATGTCGATAAATGACAGAAATTAATTTTGCAACTACCTCATTCATATGCATTAAATACCTACATGCTTATACATGATTTGTGTGATGATTTATAGAAAGTTGTTTCTAAATTGATTCTTTGAAATGATGCATGATTATGAAACCATACTTTTGGAAATGGATTTTAAGATATAACAAGCATATGAAAAGCAGGTTTTCAAGAGAATGTGCCTTTTTGGGCATCAAGCTTATAAGATTTTGAAATCTATGTGTTATGTGGGTTTGTGGTAGTCCCTTAAGAACCGTCACGTGCATGTTGACCCAAGTATAGGCTTCTACCGCCTGCCCGTTAGTGACATGGAGCTCCTTTAAGGACTCCCTCAAGAATTCACGACTATACAGGACCATTTCATTGGAAATGTGTAGTGCGTCATGTTTCGAACTTACTCAAATCATTTGATGTGTTTATGTGTTCATGACAAGTTGATAGGAGTAATGCATTCATGATTTGCATACACATGAATTTCTGCATTGAAAATGATTTAAGAAGGTCTTTGCTTGTTGCAAACTACAAAATTATTACCCACGGGCTTTAAACTCACTCCTACTTTCCTCCCCATAAGCAGGTGATGAGCAAAAGATTGAGTAGTCAAGGGCCAAGGCATCACTCCACTTTTGAAATGTTGTTGTATTTTAAGTTAATCTTGTAAACCAAGGCTTTAGTTGCATTTTGAGCAATTTATTGTTCATGTATCTTTTGTATTTTGGGATTTTTGAAACATTGATGTATTGGGGCGCTTGAAATGCCCATTAAAGCTTTGTAAAACTATGATATTTTGATGCTAATGGTTTATGATTTTGTTTTCACCCATAAGTCTTAAGGTTTCATAAGGGGAAAATTCGTGTACTAACTTTAGGGAAATATCTGGGTTGATCTAGGTTGATTTAGGCAACGTTATCTTCTAGAAAGTTGTAGGTCTTTCTTTTATCTTTTCAATGATATATAGCATGAAATTTTTGGACATCTAAGTCGAAAGTTATGGTTCTTATGAGTAGAGATGCTCTGGAGAGTGTAGAAAGTGATTTAGAACTTTTAGGGGATGTGAGGAAGACCCAGTTGGAATATTCGTATGGTGACCTTCTGCACCTTCTTAGTTTGCTTCAGTCTTAGTTTGACTTCTGCATCGTCTTATTTTGACCTCTACATCGTCTTAGTTTGACCTTCTGCATCATCTTAGTTTGACTTTTGCATCGTCTTAGTTTGACCTTTGCATGGTCTTAGTTTGACCTTCTGCATCGTCTTAGTTTGACTTCTGCATCGTCTTAGTCTAACCTCTGCATTGTCTTAGTTTGACCTTCTGCATTGTCTTAGTTTGACTTCTACATAGTCTTAGTTTGACCTCTGCATTGTCTTAGTTTGACTTCTGTATCGTCTTAGTTTGACCTTCTGCATCGTCTTAGTTTTGCTTCGTCTTAGCTTGCTTCATCTTAGTTTGCTTCATCTTAGTTTTGCTTCGTCTTAGTTTGCTTCATCTTAATTTGCTTCGTCTTAGTTTTGCTTTGTCTTAGTTTGCTTCATCTTAGTTTTGCTTCGTCTTAGTTTTGCTTCATTTTCTGTTCCATTTTTATCCCTTTAGAGGCCAAATCTTGCTTTGAGTTCTTCATGAAAGTTGTAGATCTCAAGGTTCTATTTCAAACTATCTAACCACAAAATCAATCTGACCTCTATAACAAAAGTTATGGAATTTGCGCCAAGACATGTACAATATGAGTAAGGGCATAAACATGTTGGATCCTTTTGGCCATAACTTCTTCACCCGACCCTTGTTTGAGGCAATTCTTGAAGCATTGGTTTCCCAAAACGTTTTTCTACCCTTCCACAAAAATTGATAGCCTTTGGTGTTGAATTTCAAAAGATTGATAAAAAGAGGTTCATAGGAATGACCTTACAAGGAGACCCGCTTACGCTTTTTGACTCTAGTGTTCTGTTTCTAGAATGTTTGGCTTACACACCTAGGCTTCGATGATGTGATGACGGAGTATTGGTTACCTACAGTGGAGTCGATGAGCAACTTGCTCAGTACTTTCTCCAAACATCTTTTGAGATGGAATCATGAGGACTTCGATAATCTGTTCCATAGGAAAAAAAGACTAGAAGCGCGTCTGGAGGGCATTCAGAGGGCTATGACCGCTCACACCACGAATGACTTTCCGGCTTTAGAGGATAAACTTTGTGAGGACCTGGCCCAAGTTCTATGCTAGGAGGAAATCTACTGGCACCAGCAAGCCCGGTGCGATTGGATTTTGAAAGGAGACCGAAATACCAAATATTATCACACCCTTACACTCGCTAAAAGAAAGAGAATGAAGATTGAGTGCCTGTTTGATGAGAATGGCACGCAGATATCGGACCTGGACCAACTAGGCCTTCTAGCTAGGAACTTCTTTGTCCAGCTTTATACTGCTGATGAGGGCCTTATGTCCTCCTTTCTGATCTCAGGCGCATTCCTTTTAATCTCGGAGGATGGGATATGCGATGTATATCATCCGATCCATGCCCTTGAAGTTAAAAAGGTTGTTTTCAATATGAACCCTAATAAAGCTCCAGGGGTCGATGGATTTAATGCGCTATTTTTTCAAAAACAATGGAGGCAGGTTGGGCCCAACATAGCGGATCTCATGAAGAAATTTTTCAGTGTAGACTGGTGGGAAGAGGATCTAAATCAAACTATTCTGGTTCTCATACCTAAAATCGCCAACCAACTACTATATCTCACTTCCGTCCGATTAGTCTCTACACGGTGATCTATAAAGTGCTCTTTAAAATAATCGTTAATCATCTTAAGAACCAGATGGAGCATCTAGTGAATGAGACTCAATGCAACTTTATTTCAGGCAGGCAAATTACTGATAATATTATCATCGCTCAGGAAGTCATATATGCGATGCGCAAGAAAAAAGGTCATACCGGCTATTTGACAATCAAGGTTGATCTAGAAAAAGCTTATGATCAACTCCGATGGGATTTTATCCAAAACGCTCTGACGGACATTGGAATTCCGGATCACCTTATTTCTGTCATTATGAACTATGTAACCACGGTTACTTTGCAGGTCGCTTAGCAGGGTAACCCTACTAGCCCTTTTAAGCCCTCAAGAGGACTTCGTCAAAGAGACCCGTTTTTGCCGTATCTTTTCGTGCTTTGCATAGAACGTCTAGGCCGCCTGATATCTCATGCAGTGACCCAAAGTCTTTGGAAACCGATTTAGATGAGCTCTACTGGCCCGTCCATATCTCTTTTTTTTTTGCAGACGATCTGGTTCTTTTTGTTAAAGCCACTAAGGCCCAAACGCAGATAATAGCGCGTATCCTGGAGGTGTTCTGTCAATTTTTTGGAGAAAAAGTCAACCTTGAGAAGACTCGAGTCTACTTCTCCGAAAACGTCTCCCCCACTAAGGAGCAAAGGCTTAGCCAACTACTGCACTTCACAAGCACTACTAATCTTGGGAAGTACTTAGGAGTCCAGCTATTACATAAGCAAACCACGAGACGTACCTATCAGCATATCTTGGATAACGCCCGCAAGAAACTGTCCGGTTGGAAACAGAAGACACCGTCCTTAGCTGGGAGAGTGACCTTAACTCAATCTATTATTTCGTCTCTCCCCATTTACACTATGCAAACAGTTCGACTCCCGAGACAACTTTACGATGAATTGGAGCGCATCATGCGTGACTTTATTTGGGGATCCACGGGAGACCACCGAAAAATGCCCCTTGTTAAATGGGAGAATGTGTGTAAACCTAAGAAAGTTGGGGGACTCGGCCTCAAGCGTATTTGTTCTACTAATGACGCCCTTTTGACTAAACTGGGCTGGGCTCTCATCACTCAGCCCACGACTTTTTGGGTTCGCATTTTAAGGGCTAAGTATCGCTTTGATCCCACTTTCCTCCTGCTCAAACTAGATAGACAAGGGGCTTCTGTGATATGGAGAGGCATCTTCACAACCTGGCAATTTGTTTGCCAAGGAGCCAGGTGGAATCTGGGCAATGGGCAAAAGGTGTTATTCTGGTTGGATAATTGGGATAAAGGTTAGGGACCACTTGTATCAGTGGTGACCTCCCTTCCTCCTGATAGTGCCCTTTACGCTTCTGTAGCGGATTACACGAATGAAGACAGTACCTGGCTATGGCATCATTTTCAACAGTACCTCCCTCCCACAGTCTGTCTGGATATCTCAGATATTGGATCCCGTTTCCGAAATCCAACTACTTATACAAATTTCCTCATACGTACACACGATTCCTGACAACGAAGAAAACATCATCGAAAGTCGAAATCGAAAGAACGGACTGCTTATAGAGGACTGCTACAGAAGCGGAATCGGAGCAAACAGAAAACTCGGATAACAAATCCAAGATAAATGAACGCGTTGGAAACCCTAAACATTCCGAAAACCGGTAAATTTTTTTTCTTTTTCTTTTCTTCTCATAAACTTCTATTATCTTTCTCTTTATTCAAACTCATTCAAATCAATTAATCCATCTTATAACCATTTCTCATCTTAGCCAAACAATACCTCTAAATCATCTTAATACAACTAAATCTCATTTTTATTCTTATCTTAACCCGATTTTTACCGAAAATCGGGCAGCATAACGGCTGTATTTTGACAGCCAAAAAAATTCTGCAATGATAAAAACACACTTCTAAAATTCAAACACAACTCAGAATCATCGGACCTCCCGTCCGGAATCCAAACATCGGCAGAACACACATCTACCTAACACTTCAGTAATTCTCAAATATCATTAGAAATACCTCATCTCAATTCACCATCCCAAACATAACCATCTCAACTCAAATATCCACAATCTAATCATATTCATACATTCACAATTCATATTCATAAACATACACAAACTCAATCTTCAATACTCAATTTTAGTAATTATAAACATCATAAATTTCTAACATAAGAATATCAATGGTTTTCCAAGCCATATACAATACCGAAGCCAAAAATCCAAAATGTCCCAAAATACAAACATAAACAAAGTCGAACAGATCCCTTGACTTTCTTTCATCCAAACTCCTTCTTGATTACCTGGAGATGGGGATGAAAAGGGGGGTGAGCTCGACGGCTCAATGGGTAACATATTTATATCGAAAAATAAGCAGAAAACATTTATTCCAAAACTTTTTACCATTTTATAATAACCTCTCAAAAGCGAATTTCTTAAACTTTCGACCTTTCAGAATCTTTCATAATTATTTTCCAAAAGTCACGGGTACAAACCTCAATTATCATTTCTCAAAATCTTTAACATTTTTCACAAATCATAATTAAAATCGAAACATGAATGCATTACCATAGTAAAGTTTTTCCAAAACTTATTTCTCAAATCTTTCAAACCCTTCATAGTAAATTCCAAAATTTCCACGACTTCAATTCTCAAATTCTCATTTCTCGAAATTTCTAAACTTTTCTCAATGGATACATGAAATCGAAGCACGAAGGTTTCACATAGCAATACATCACATCTTAAACAAATCAAAAACACATAACACATCACAAATGGTTTGGTTCGGTCCTAACAGGACGTACTGCACATTCCCGCATAACGGTCATGTGCAGCCGTGAACAGAGGGGAGTCCGAAATCGGAACTCCTATGCCACTAGCGGGCAGCCGGGAGAAGGCTATCAGAGGGAGACCAGTGCACTGACTCTTACAGAGGGGACCTAACCAAACCCACATAAACATGTACTTGCAAATCAAATTGCCCGAAGGCACATTTCGAAATCTTGATTTTCATTAATAGCATATCATCATATCGTGTCAATGCTTGACACATTCACATGTTCACATATCACATCAATTCATATAACAAAATCACAGTCAATCTCAATTCCTCAATATAATCACATACAAATAAAAATCATAACAATGAATGCAAGTTAGTTCTTGAAACCATAAATCAAACGTATGCAAATTCATAAAGCATATTGGTCCACTTGTCAATTTATTCGAAAACATAATTTTCATAAATCTTGTATCTTTTCAAACAAAATCACTTCCAGAGTCGTTTCATGAATCATTAAACAAGTTACGTAGCAAGCATATAACAATTCCTCAAAATTCCTCTTACATTCGTCATTCATTCGGTTTACACAGTTTCCTCAAATGTTCAAAAGTATTCCCCTTGACTGTTCAAATACAATCAAAAACTCAACCATGATCATCATCACTAATTGATCTGATTTTTCTTGGGTCACTTAACTTTTTACTACATGACACAATCGGGGAATTGATAACTCCAACATATATACCTCAATTTTCCTTATGCCTATAATTAATTCTTGTAATTCATCGACT
>JANZLX010000211.1:21682006-21694054 GCA_025531955.1 Erythroxylum orinocense | reverse complement strand
TGGTAATACTGTCTTAGGAGGCTGTTCGGCGGTCTTTCCTGGGTATTACTGAATCGGTTCACTTCACTAGTTGTTTATTTTAGAAAAAAAAATTACCCGATTTTTCCAACAATTTGTACCTGTTGAATGAAATCCAAAAGTGCTCTTTATAGTAACACCAGGGATGCTTTTCCATATTTTCCCAAACTTATTGCTCAAGACAAAAGCAGAAAAACCAACAGCTGATACACGATCGACTTTGAAGCAGGTTCTGTTTGCCAGGTTAGACATCTTGGGGGAAGAAGGAATGCCATCTGAAGAAAATATGTACCTTCAGATGTACTGGAAAACAGCCAAGGAATTCATGTGTCAGCTCCTTCCAGATTCACCAACAGTCACTTCTAGCAGAACAGAAAGTAATTATGTTCTACTAATTAATTTTATGCTTATTCAGAACCATTTCAGCAGTGTACATGCAGAATTCCTAGCTGGCTATTGAAATAATAGAGATCGTTAAATAAAACTTGGATGGGACAGTAAAGCACTTGCTTAATTAGGAAGACTGCCTGCCTATGTGATGTATTTCGTTTATGCTTGCCAATAACTAGGTATAGAAGGAATTAGGATATGACCTGCTATGAGGTACAGAAACCTAGAGTTTGGCATCTGGCAAATTTGCGATCATTTGTAGTATGCAATCAGTGAATGCAAAAAGAATCTCCTATGATATGGTATTTTTTTAACTGGCACCATTTTGATCAATAGAGGCCATTAATTGTCTGGATTCTTTCTCCTGATGAAGGTTCCTGATGGGAAAAAGAAACTCAGCTGGCTATCTTATACCTTTACCGCTTTACCTGAAATCCTCATCATGTTTGAATTTTGTACTTGACTAGAAACTTTGGCAGGTTAATTCATCGTATCCCTCGCACTTCTGTTAGAATATATTGCGAGACCTTGAATCCTGAACTGAAACCTGTGTTAATGCAGGTGGCCTGATATGGGTCTTAGAATCGAATCCTTTGCAGTATGCTGTGGCCTCTGCATTCTTAGCTGTCCTATTTGGTGATTACATGAAAGCCTCACAGGTTTCAACTCTTTATTGTGATGGAAATTACTACAAGCCTGCTGATCTTAGGAAATTTGCCATTTCCCAGGTATGCAACTGTTTACTTTGATTTTCCAACTACTCCTGTAATTCCTACTTTTCTGTTGCAAATTAAAGCACAATGATTATATTGGTTCCTTTTACAAGCTATGATGATAAAAAGGATAATGGCAAGCAACAGTGCAGTTGCAGTATATTACAGAAATTACAAACATGGTAACTGTGGACTGCAATTTCCCTCTATAGTAATCACAGAAAATTAAAACCTTGCGCTAGTCTGTATGTTATATAAGGAGGAGGGGATCATTGAGACCTGGTGTTTTTGCAACCTGTCGATTTTCTTGAAGTAAATGTACTTTTTAGGACAGAAAGTGCCGGTGCTTCTTTACAACAAATTTTCGACAGGATTGAACTTCATGCTTCGTACATTTCTCTGAAGAATTTTATGTCATAAGCACTTATCCAGCTTGCACTTTATATTAGAACGTTCCTCAGTCTTATGCATCGCTGATAGTGCTAACTTGGTATTTCATCAGGCGGATTACATTTTAGGAAATAATCCAATGAAGATGAGCTATCTTGTTGGTTATGAAAGTTCCTACCCGCAGCACATACACCACAGGGGATCTTCGATTCCTCTTGATGCCACCACAGGCTGCAGCGATGGATTTATTTGGCTTTACACGACAGATCCGAACCCAAATTTAGCTGTCGGAGCACTAGTAGGCGGCCCTTCCCGAAATGAGACCTATAATGACATCCGAAACAACTCACTTCAAGGTGAACCAACCACTTACAACAGTGCACTCCTTGTTGGTCTCCTTTCTGCCTTGCTGACAAACTCTTCTGTGCCACAGTCCTTGTCATAGGCGATATCAAAAAACTTGCATCAAACTTTGCTTCTTTACTTGTAAATATACTTTAGTATCAACTCATTCCAATTTTGATCATGGCATAGATAGGCAGTGATTCTTCATCAGACGGGGCCTCGTAGCCAGGTGACTTGGTCCTCAAATATGGTTACTATGGACTATCCAAGAAGAGCTCTTCTTGCCTTTGTGAACTGGATTAAGCACATCATACATCTATACTGTGTGCCTTGTTGTACTAAACCACTCTCTGCATTGTTCTTTTGCAATTGACTTGTTAATAGCTAATGAATCGTATCAAAATCCTCCATTTTTCACTTTTCAGTTTCAATACACAATGCTACAAAGAGAAGGTGTTAAAAACCAAATATTTACTATTCCATTGTCATGACTATAAGTAATTTTTGTTTCTTGTAGAAATTTTGAAGGGCTTCCAGGCAATAGCCGTGTAAATTTTAATTGCACGTCTAGCGATAATGCTACGAATCCATTTCAGGGCTCTTGTAGCCTAATGATATAGCCCATCTTTAAAGGGCCTTTTCACTATCCTGAAAGTCCACGAAATCCTCATCTAGACACACGTACGGAATCCTCAACCTGCTGCGAACCGCCGTCTTCCTTATTGTTTGCTTATTGCCAGAGAGCTCCGAGATATATATATAGATACAAAGTTCTCTGGAACTTGAAAAAGACCGAATCTTTGTCAGCAATTTAATTCCATGTTCTTGCTTACTTGAAATTGACGAACAAAAAGGGACTCTGAGAGAACGAATAGAGGAGCAATAAGATGGGAGAAGGAAGAGAAGGTGATTGGGAATGCATTGGATGCAAGAACAGGAACTATGCATTTAGATCGTTTTGCAATAGATGCAAACAGCCTCGCCTTCTCGTAGATGCCAAAACCCCTCGTGATTCCAAGTGGCTTCCTCGCATCGGCGATTGGGTTTGCGCTGGTTAGCCGTCCCCACCAATCTCTTACTCGCTATGCATGCGCATGAGTATGTTTTGGTTAATATGGATGTATTTGAATGGCAAAGATTGAATCTTGGTTTTTGTGGTTTTCTGGGAATGCTTTGGCATATCATATGTCACTGTTGTGGACGGTTTCAGGTTTATAGTAGGTTGTAGACTTGTAGTGGCTGAGGGTTAGTTTTGTCTTTGCTTTTGAGGCCTGATACATGTGGTATGCGGTGCCAACAAGCTTCGAGCTTTTTCCTGATTTAGAGGTTTGTGTGGTATGAAACTTGGAACATATTGTTGTAGATAACTAGCTAGAACCAAAGTTTGGCGAGGCTTTTGATATTGGGATTTATGCAAGTGTTAACCGGACCATTTATTAATTTTCTGAACTTCGTATTCTTTTCTTGATACAGCAATGTCATCAGGTTTTTAATTTCAGTGCATCTTTCTTCTTCATATGTGACTTCAAATTTCCAACTTGGATGGAGGATTTATTATCAATTAGGTTAAGCTGTTTGTGTTTTTTGCATGTGTTTTTTGGTATGGGATGGTTTGGTTGGTGTGCGTATATATGGCTTCCTTTCCATCTTCGTGGCTGCATTTGGGTTGCGTATGTTTGCCATGGGCCAATAGGTTGCACTAACAACAACTATGCATCAAGAGAAAAATGCAAAAAGTGTGGACAACCAAAGGAGGTAGCAGCAATGCCAGCAATTGCAATGCCTGGAGTTTCCCTCCCAACTTATTCGCATTATTTTGCCAGGGCCCCAGGGGGAGCAGAAGAAAAGATTAATATTGGGTTAGCAACCAATGGTACTTCCCTACAGCTGCTCCCTTTGACTTCCAGCCGGCCTACTGGAGGAGGAGGTAACTATGGAGTTCAGTCAGCTTCCATTTGGCCTTTAAGTGGAAACCAAATTTCTGGCCTTCCATATGTAAACCCTTCAAATCAATCTTCTCCAGTTCCAAAAGGATGGCGGAATGGTGACTGGATGTGCACTTGTGGATTCCATAATTATGCATCACGTGCACAAGTATGCTGAAGTTTCCTGACATTTTTTTTAGTCTAATATTAATCTTTACAAAGTTATTTGTTTTCTGATATGTTTGCCACTGGGTTTCCAGTGTAAAAGCTGCAATGCTTCTATGCCTCCAGGTAACACTTTAATCTTAATGCAGATATCCTTTATAGATCATTTAGCATTGTGCCTACTTGTTATTTCTATATGGTGGGCAGGGGAAAGCTGCTTTATTTATATATTTATTCAGTCTTTTTCGTAGTTGATCACATACTAGTGTAGCATACTGTGCTTCATGTGCTATGCTATATCCAACAAATATTTTGGTAAATGCTTTGTTAATAGTGTGATTTTGGGTCCCGGGGCAATCATAATAGTGACTTGTGCTCCTTGATCCTATCCAGACAATTGAACTTGAACATGTGGAGGCTGCGCTGCCTATCTCAAGAATTTCTCTTTTGATCAGGCAGTTGCCCATGATCAGAGAGTTTGCTATTTTTGTTGTTGGTTAGAGAATTTCTATCATATTCCCAATTGCTTGTGCATCTTTCTGTTTTATTAAATTTGCACAGCACTTACACAACATATCATGTACTTTTCAAGTGCCATCTTGAGTAATTTACCTGTGCTTCTTTCTGGCATGAAGCTATTGGAACAAAGCGGTTAGCATCAGAAGAGATTGCTTATGATTTTGAGAACAAGAGACTAAATTCTGGAAACGTAAGGAAATCTTTTGGAGTGCAGTGTCATGTGTTAATTTCACAATCCTTCCATCTTATTTTTACTTCCATCCATTTCCTTCTTGAACTTGCAGACAAATTTGCAGGAGCAAGCATATCCATTATCCAGTCAAATGGTTGGGACTACCATTGACTTAAGACCAGAAGTCTATGATCCCTATCATAGTCTTAGCACAAATGTGGCACCATCTTGGCAAGCACCTTTGCAATATCTTCAGCAAGTATCAAAGCCTACACTGCTTGGAAAAGGGTATGATATGCTATATATGCTTCCTAGTGAAGCGACCTTAATAATGAGATAAAGAATGAGCTAACATTGTTTTTATTGCAAAAGTTGCTCATAGAGTGTTCTTCAATTATTCATCGTGTTGCTTTTTAGAGCAAAACATTGGCGGAATGGAGATTGGGTGCGTACAAATTGCAACAATCAAAACTATGCATCAAGGTCACAATGCAATAGGTCAGTTACAAGCTTGCCTTCATTTCTTTCTCTTCCCATTTTTTCAATTTTGAGCATGTTTGCTTGTTAATCTAAAGCGGAAATAGCCAACTTGGAAATATTTGCATTTTGATTGTGCATGGAATGGTCTTTTGTTGTTAAAGGTTTTAGGTAATTAAAAGGGCCAAAAGGGCTAACTAGCCCCTAACATTTTTACGAATGTACAAAATAGACCTTAACGTTTCAGAGTGTTCAAATTGAATTCTAAAGTTTATCATACATTCAAATAAGACCCAAGGCTTGGAAATCGTTCAGATTGGGCCCCGACTACTGACGCTCTAAGGGTACCATCAGTCATCTGCTTATGCGGCCCATTAAACGCCGACATGATTTTCTTTTTTTATTTTCCCTAGATGGGACCCATCATTGTTGACGTGGGCATGGTGGTGGGTCCCACATCAGGTCCAAAAACACTGCGTCTCCTTCCTCTTCCTAAACGCAACGTTTGTCCTTTTCCTCTTCCCAAATCCCAAATTCTATAATCCCTCTTACTCACATACATCACCACGCTTCAATCTTCATGATCTTTTCTCATATTCTTCTGACACAATCCATTTTCCTCTTACCTATTTCCTAATCCCTAATCTCCCATTTTCTTCCAATACAATCCCTCATCTCGCGCGTCTTCTACCTTCTTCACTGTGTGTTCTTCCTCAGACGACATTTCATTGTGGTAGGTCATTGTTGTCTACCTTTTATTTTATGCGGTCCCCTAAACCTGTGTGTTTGTGTCCATTGTTGTCTGCCTCATCCTGGCTTTTTTGCTTTTTTAATATTGTATGCTGTGGTTCCCTATGGTTGTTGTGGTGTTGAATGTAAGCCATGGTCCCCTATGCTTGTCGTGGTGTTGGATATAAGTCCTAGTCCCCTACGGTTGTTGTTGAAGTTGTTGTACTAGTGTAGCATGCAATTCTTACCTTCATCACGTTTTATCTAGTAGAAATAAATGTTCACTCTTAAAAAATATTCTTATTAATGCCTCTTGATGATTGTTATTATTAAAAATATCGATAAATCTATGTCTTGATTTCCTTAACTCCATGCTCATGTTTAGCCTCCATTCAATTGAAATGATTTTGCTTAAAATTTTCAAATTCTATGTCTTGATTTCCTTAACTCCATGCTCATGTTTAGCCTCCATTCAATTGAAATGATTGTGCTTAAAATTTTCAAATTTCCTCTATTCATGTGATCTAATCTCTTTGCTATGATACTCCACTGTTGTGATTAAAGATATATGATAATTTCTTGACAATCCTAGGTGTAACTTCTGATTTCTAGCCATGTGCAAATTGTCTCCTCTCTGCATGCCTCTTCATTACCTTAATTTTGATTGTTTCTAGCATGCTTATAATTTGCCTATCTCTAGCCGGCAATATCCATCCATTGAATGTTTCACTCATGTTTGTTATCAACAACTGGACATTTGGATTCAAATGACTGGTAATATCATGCCCATCTCTTCTTTGGATATTCGAGCAATGATGATGCACATCTAGGTGTGATTTTGTCCAACCTTTTCAGCTGCTCGTTAAAATCTTCCACGTATGTTGACCAAGCACAATTCCAAAATTGCTTTCGCAAGTCTTTTCCTTTGAAGTTCATATGCCAATTATGGTATATGTGATGTGCACACATACAATGAGTGGCATGGGATTGTGTTTTCCACTGCTTTAATCAATCCCTATAACAATGGAATAGATAAAGTTAATATATAGTTGATACAATATAATATGTTCATTAATCAATGAAAAAACAATACCTTCTGCATATTTGATATTATTGTTAGTTCCTTCACCATTACCCAACTCCAAGTTTGAAGTCAACAAACTCATAAACCAGGTCCACGAATCAGTGTTCTCTACCTTGACAACTACCCATGCCAACAGATACATAGCTCCATTCCCATCCCTCTCAACTGCACTCAACAGTTGACCTTGGAATTCAATCTTCAAAAAACAACCATCAATACCAAAGATGGGTCTCAAATGCCTCCATCCTCTTTTCATTGCATCAAAGCATATGTATAATCTTTTGAACTACAAAAAAGAGATAAAGATGCATGAATTAATGAATAAACTTCATAGACAACTACATGTTTCATTGTCAATAACATGTAAAACTTAAATAGTTGCATACTTGTAACAAACTAGTTTTTTTATTTCTATCCAGCTTTAACCCAGTTGTTAATACAGGGTTACTATTCCTCAACTCATGAGTGTATTCTTGTAGTTTCGCATACTCATTCACATAATCACTCGCCCTTTCTTTTCTCAATCTCCTTTTGGCAGCTCTACACATACTTGAGTTGATAGATATATTGGGCTTTTCTCTACAATCTTCGACCATCTTCGCTGTCGAGATACTAGGCTTCTTAAGTATTATGTCCCTAAAATGTCTATAAAATGTCTCATTAGGAACTTAGTGGAAACCAATTTTGGTTTGTTGGTCGTAAAACACCTATGCTCATCATATGTCCCCACTTTAAAGCACCCATCATTCTTGTGACAAACGACATACAACTGTAGGGCATCCCTCAATACATCCCACTCTCATCCTATGCTTGTCACTTTTCTTAAACTTTACATTGTAGCCTGTTCGCATTGCATAATTCACAACACTCTTTAAAATCTTTTGCAGGGTCAAACTTCATTTCCAATCTCAAATTTGGTTCAACATTGGATGGATTGTGCCTTATAGTACTACTTGGTCTTTGTAATGCCTCACCAGGCTCTTCTTCGTTAGGATATTGGTCACTACCAATAGAACTACCAAAATTTGTCGACTCAATTTCAACTGGCTTGTGGTCATCGAGAATTTTAACATGTATGAAACCATCGTCATCCTCATCATCATCATCATCATCCACCTCTGCATCAACTCCTAAACTAACACCCTCAGTATTAACACCTTTTGTGGCTCCACTACTTACCTCCTCACCCTCTATGGCTCCACAACTTTCCTTGTCACCCTCCCCATCTCCATCCGCTCCTCCCAATATAGGCAATACCTCAGGTACATATGATGGGATATTGATCATATGAGTTACATATACATCAATCCTTTTGTGAATTTTCATCAGATTGATAAGCTAGAGACAACTTTCATTTGACTCAATCAACTTCAAAGACTCACTAAACTCAAAACTCGGTTCTTTGTACTAGGCCTTATTGACTTGAAGGTATCCTAATTCCTTCCCCATCTCACATATTTGCCTATAGCTAACAAAATCCAAGTCTACTTTATCAAAAATGCTTGATTCCCCATCAACATATTTCAACTTTGGCTCTTCAACAAACTTTCCTCCATAAAACAACCTTATGCTTCCATGTTTAGCCATCATATACACGTGTTCAAAAAAAATTTATAAAATCCAAGTGTATCACCAAAAAAACATACATTTAAATATTCCAATGCATGCTCCCAAGATTGGTTACAAATAGCAATACAATCCTCTACCCTTAGTGAGGTGATTATTTTATTATTCCTTCATGCCTAAAGTACTTTATGGAAATGGGAAGTTACCCAACTTAGAGATGAAAGTTTCAGGTTGAGCAGGCAGAGAGGGAATGAAAGTTTTAAGTTGATTTTTTTTCCTTTCTAAAAATGAAAAGGGTGTCAGATTAGGTGATAGGTGGGAAAATACCCACCTATTTTTGTTAACTAAGGCCAAATAGCTAGTAAGGTGTGGTTAGTTATTTTAATCTAACATCTAGTGAGTAAGTAGGGAATATTTTTCAAGACACTTCAATACTAGAGATACAGGATCTAAACTCATTTCCAAGGGTTCCTAGTGCATATGTCCCATATTGTATAATTAAGATAAACTAACTCTTAAACCTTAATTTATTTAATATTTAAACAAAATAACAACTTTGTTAATTTCTAAATTTTGATGTGTGTTATTCATCTTTTTCATCATTCTTGCCAGAGATGAGGGGAAAACAACATAATCTGAAAGAAGATAATAATAAAAGTTATGTTTTTGTAAGTTTTTAGTGAACACTTATAAGAATACATGTTTCATATAAATATAGGGAATAAGGGAATTGAGTGTAATGGCCAGTTGAGGAAGCTAGTTAAAAAGTTATTGGAGGAATATAATCATTAACTTTTCTTTTCTCTCATTAATCTCTCAATTTCTTATTTATTACGTGAAGAATTATCGTATATCTTTAATCACAACAGTGGGGTATCATAGCAAAGAGATTAGATCACATGAATAGAGGAAATTTAAAAATTTTAAGCAAAATCATTTCAATTGAATGGAGGCTAAACATGAGCATGGAATTAAGGAAATCAAGACAGATTTATCGATATTTTCAATAATAACAATCATCAAGAGGCATTAATAAGAATATATTTTTAAGAGTGAACATTTATTTTTACTAGATGGAACATGTTGAAGGTGAGAATTGTAGCGATGATATAATGGTATACCAACTTCAACAACAACTGTAAAGGACCACGATTTACATCCAACACCACAACAAGCATAGGGGATCACGACTTACATGCAACACCACAATAACCATAGGGGACCACAACATACAATATTAAAAAAGCAAAAAAACCACGATGAGGCAGACAACAATGGACACAAACACAGATTTAGGGGACCACATAATACATAAAAGGTAGACAATAATGACCTCCCACAATGAAATGTTGTCTGAGGAAGAACACAGTGAAGAAGACAGAAGACGCTCAAGATGAGGGATTTTGTTGGAAGAAATGAGAGATTAGGGATTAGGGGAGAGAAAAATGGGATTGTGATAAAAGATGGGAGAAGACCGTGAAGATTGAAGCATGGTGGTGTCTATGAGTAAGAGGGATTTGGGAAAAGGAAGAGGACAAACGTTTGTTTGGGAAGAGGAAGGAGACGCAGCGTTTCTATCCAAAAATGCTGCATTTGAGGGAGAATGAGACGTAGCACTTTTGGACCTGATGTGGGACCCACCACTGTGCCCATGTCAGCAACTGTGAGTCCCACATCTAGGGAAAATAATTTAAAAAAAAACATGTCAGCATTTAACAGGCCATGTAAGCAGATGACTGATGGTGCCCTTACGACGTCAGTGATCGGGGCCCAATCTGAACGGTCTCCAAACCTTAAGGTCTTATTTGAACGTAGGATAAACTTTAGGATACACTCTGAAACGTTAGGGTTTATTTTGTACATTCGTGAAAATATTAGGGGCTAATTAAAGATGCACCACCTTTGATCATTAACATAATGCCTTTGGAACCTCTGCTTATATGACCACACACACTACTTGTTACTGGGCTGGTGGTTAGAACTTATTTTTGGCTTCATCGGCCATGATTTCATCTATAATCCTGCATTCCAATAGGAACTCCAGTAGTAAATTACTTCTAGCTAAGTTGTTTCTCATGTGTATTGTGATATTGAGAATGTTTCTCCCTTCATCTTTTTCTTTTCCCTATTATTCTGGGGTCATCTCTTTTCTATTTTGATCTGTAAATGTCTGCGTCAGTTTGTGTTGTTGAATGTTGGAAGTTCCTATAGGTGTAAAATTCAGAGAGACGGAGCTGCTCAGCCTGTCAATATTGCTTTTGTAGAGAATTCAGACTGGCACACCCCTGTCCTGTAGCTACCATTGCCCCTCGTTGAGGTTTTGGTTTCAGTTTTGCAAAATTTGTGATAACAAAAAAGGTTAATATTTTGTATGATGAAAAAAATCAGGTTTGGTCATTGTATTCGGAACATGGAGTATCAAAATGTTATTATTATATTAGATTTGGTCGTTTTATATGAAACAGGTAATTTATCGAAAAGCTTTATACTAAGTATTTGGGTGCCACCATTCCACGTTTTGTTTTCTCCATCAAACTAAAGCATATGCTTTGCAATGTAGCAAACCAAACATGACAAGAGTGTAATGAGATTAGTTGTGAGTTAGTTGATAGGAGCAGGGTAATATGACTCTGTTTTGCACCCACCGCAGCGATTGGCCATATTTGTTCCAATTGGGAACATGTGTCGAGAATTTGGGGAAGTGACAATCAAGGCTACACTGAATATCCTTTAAAACTATGTTTCGAGAGTTTTCAACGTGCTTACGATCTTATCAAAAACAAGAAATAGTGTTCCGACATTGTCGTGGAATTTACAGAGACACTCCAAAGATTCAGGGTAAGTATAAAAGCCTAAACCCTCAAAAGCACCATTGTAGGCAGACTGGAGAGGACAAAGACTGCTAATTGAGTTAGATGAAACGAAGGCAAAAGGGTTATAATTGGGTGATGAATGATTAAAGCTTTACAGTAAACACACCTTTATGCTAGGTTTGACCATGAGTTAGGTTGGGATTGTGCTCCCTAACCTGGGGTCAACCTGAAAATTATTATTCGGGCTGGGCTTGAGTCCAATCAAGCTTAAGGTATTGGGCTCAAGAGCAAGGGCCTAAGCCCAAGCTTAATTTGACTGGAGCAAAGTTTTTTTTAATTTTTAAATGTTAAATTTAAATTAAATAATTTTAATAAAATATTTCATCCAAATTTTAAATAATTGAAACTAACGGATAATATCAATGATTTGAATTTCGTACCGTACCGGCCGGTATGTTCCGTTTCGGCCGAAAATCGGTACCGGTACGGGTATAGTCGGTACCGGCAAAAAATACCGGTCGGTACCGGCCAATTTTGTCGGTACTGACTGGTATTCAAAATACCGGTCAAATATCGGCTGGTATCGAAAATTTTAAAAAATTGAGGGATTTTTTTGCAAAATTTTCAAAATTTCGCTTCTTTCTTCCTATCTATCATTCCTCCCATTTTTTTTCAAAGTTTTTAAAATAATAATAAATATTTTATTACTAATAATAATTATAAATTAAATAAAACTTAAAAA
>JANZLX010000211.1:21670785-21681906 GCA_025531955.1 Erythroxylum orinocense | reverse complement strand
CTAACCTAAGAATTGGATTTTGGCTTTTAATTAAGAAAATAAAACTTAGCTACTAAAATAAAATAGGTAGCAATATTGAACACATAAACGAAATAAATTACATAGAAAACAATCAATATTAGGAATCAGTGTCTAGGTTATGAACCCCCTAAAAACCCTTAAATAATTGAATTTTATTATGCTATAGTTCTTTTGTTTAATTGAAAAATCCATACAAGTAAAAATTTATATCTTCAATTGTAAAAAAATAATGCAATCAAGTGAGAAAAATAGTAAATCCAAAAGCAAAGATTAAAGAAAACAAACCTACAGTAGACAAAAGGGGCTAGCTAATCATTATAATCTAGCTAACTTCGGCCACACATATAAGCTTTCATAACATTAAGATAAATTTAAGCATGATGAGGACTAACTATTTGACCACTAGTATTAAAAGCAGAGTATGAAGCAATATAAGATAGTGGAATTGCTAAGAGATCTCGTGCAATTGCTTGCATGATAAAAAATGTACTTCTATGTGTCTTCCACCATGTCAATACATCAAACTATACATTTTCAACTTTGATCATAATACTTGCCACCAAATAATTGTCTAACCGCACCCTACTATAAGAAGTTCTAGCCTTTTTTTCTTTGATGAATTATGTAAATTTGGGACTTGCATTAGTTATATAAAGCTGAAGTTGAAGCTGATACTGAACTACTACGATCATGATCTTTGTCCAATATTAGTTGATATTATTAAACAAATCATGCCATAATTGTTTTATGATATCAACGTGTTCTTCATCCCAATCACCATACAACTTTTGAAAATAAAAATATAACCCCTCCATCTTATATCTCAAGTTTAATATATAAATGACTCTCATAGTTTCTTCGACCATAAACTAATAAGAATTGAGTTTTCATCATCTTCTCTGTTGTGACCTAGATCACCTCGTTGAAATCAAATGTCCAACTAAATAAAGCTCGTTTAATCATGCATATGTTGTTAAAGTAAATGTGTGAAGTTGGATATTTTGTTTCTGGGAACAACTCAGTAGCATTATAAAATATCTCCTTCCAATTTGATTTTTTTGGTTCCGATATTGACCTAGGATTTATATATACTTTAATTAGTATAAATATTTTACAAATACTTCGCATATTTAACCCAAGAAGTGAAAACCAGTCAAATGATATAACCAAAATATTAGGGGAAATGAAACAAACCTTCAAAATTGTAAGAACTTATATACATAGAAAAAGAATATAGACTTATTGTAAAACTGGATCCGACATTAATCCTCTCATCCCTTCACACAAAGTGCTTTATCCAACTATCATTATTCTTCTATTGGCAGGCAAGTATATTGAGAATATTTTTTTCTCAACTTGCTGAACATCTTAACCTTAACATCTTGAATGTTGAATTTCATCTAGTAGGACAATCCAAAACTAACTTCTTCGTGTATAGAATGTGTAGTTATCATGCAGTTTCTTCAAAATTTTCTACTTTTTTGGATGTTAAACTCCAATTACTATGCTTATCAGAGCCAATCTAGAGCGATGACTGGTGGAAGTAATATGACGGAAAGGGTTACCAAAATAGAGGCAATTCTTGAGTCTCTAGCCCTGATGGATGAGAGAGTAGTTCCTTTGTTGGAACGTATTGATTTTAGATTGAATCTACTGCTTTCTTTATCACCTCTAACTTTGCCTTCACAATAAAATTCACAATATGCACAGAAAAAACATATGAAATAAGCTTCCACCATTAAACAAGCTCTTTCTTTAATAATTCTATTAATGTATGATTTATGCTACATTTATTGAGAGTTATGGTTGATAAGTTGCCAGTGTTCCAATCTATTAAGCAATCCATCAACACATTTATCAAATTTTCACTTGTATATGGAGCTGATACATAAATAAATCTAACATTTAAAAAATATCAATTATAACATAATCAATAAGTAAATGATAACAATATTAAAGAATATAATTTACCTTAGTAGCTGACTGCATAGAGTCCATTTGTTGCAATATAGTATGCTGTCACAGTCGTATAAACCTTCTTTTAGTTATTAACAGTTCACATGATGTGATAGCTACCTGCCCATGAATACCTAACAACATCTTCAATATTTCTTTCTTTTAATCGTTGTAAATCTTGAAAATGTCTTTTTTTTAATGGTATTCTAAGTTATGATCTTAAAGGTTAGTTGGTGTGAAGTGAACAACATGCTTTTTTTTTTCTCTATCAATAATGTAGAGTGGTTGTTCATCACCACGATCATATTAGCTATTAAAAAATTTGTTTTGTTGCTATCATAACTTATGGTAGTCATTTCATTTTTTGCTCTTATTAGGTTAGGGGTAAAAAATGTTTAATCTCCTAATACTATCTTCTTTTTATTAGACGACTCCATATGTCTTTTCAAATGAGAGGTTCCACCTGTAGAACTCTTAGCTAACACCTTGTGAAAATACCTAACACCTTGTGAAAATACTTACATTTAGCCTTTCTACTTATCCCTTAATCTAGCCTTGTTAAATTGAATCCAAACATCACGTCTCGATGAACATATTCCTTTAGCCCAAATTTTTTCTCCATTTAGTACTAGATTAGAACTCTTCATTGGTATACTTTTTGGTATCAAATTAGAATTTTCAGTGAAGTAATATGTTCATCCATTTGAAACAATCAATATATAGGGGCATATTCACATTTACACGTATGCTTTAATGAGCATCTAACATACAACAAGATAATAAAAGCATACTAAAAAACTATTATTTATGTTAAGATTATCACATATATTTGATTAACCTTGTATTTGATAAAAATACACCCTGATTGTAACATCCCATTACCAACGGGAAGGTTAGAGTAGTAAATATGAGTGTTCAATGAGAGATAAGAAATGCATTTTTGTGTTCATGCATAATATGACATGCACATACCTGTGAATAGTGAAATTTTGCACATGAATATGCCTGTACATGCATTCATTGACATTCTGGATATAATTGTTCTAAATGTGATTTCTACTGAGAATTGTGGTTTTTATGTATTGAAAATTGATTTGGAGAGTGTAATTGCTAATTTAGAATTTTTGAAAATTTTAAAATTGTTATGTATTTTTGGACTAGAAAAAATTTGCCAAGTAGCAAAACTATTAATAAATGGTAGTAGAAATTATTGTCCAATGGCAATGGAAATTTTGATAATGACCTTAGGATTTATTCACAAGTGCCATTGAAAATTGGGGGACAATTGGAGTAGAAATTGAAATTTATTGGACTAGTTAAATGAAGAAACCTATTTTAATGCTTTAGAAATTGGAGTAAATGACACGTCTTAAGCTGATTTTTATATTAAAGGACCCCCTTTTTGGTTGCTCTCTCACGATGTATCTCTCTTAAAGCCATTGGAGTTTTGTTTTTGGTTTTCTCCATCATCTTCGTAACTTCTCTTCTTCCTCTTCTTCATGCATTTTGATCTTTCCAACCTCCATTCATGTTGTACGTAGCCCACTCATCTTCCACTTGCTACCTTCTACCTTGCTCTCGCTCTTTCCCACCAAAATTGCTAACCTTCTAACCCTAAAGATGGTGATGATCGTGGGTGGTGTTTGAAGTTAGGTATTTTTTATTTTCTTAAAGAGTTTGAAGATTTAGTAGTTAAATCAAGTAAGCTGTGTTTAATGTTTTATTTGGGCAATGTTAAATGGAGCATTTATGATGATTTTTAGAGGATAATGCATGAAAGGGTGCTCTACGTGTGTTATTTGATATAGAGGAACAACTGGAGCGTCAACCTCCAGACGTTACCGACACTTCCAGGCATTAGCTTTGGGAGCAACTTGTGAGTAACCTAGACAGTATCACTTAATTACTTGTTTGCTTAGATTATGTTTTGAATGGTAAATGAATGTGTTTGATTGTAGATTCCAGATAAAAGGTCCGATGATTGTGTAATGTGGATTAAGATATTGAAGTGTTGCTTGAATGTGAATGTGTGGACCTATGTGCTTTTTAATGTGATTAACTGTGGTACATGCACTCCATTAATGAATGCATAATTAGATAATGGCAGTTGTAACCAGAGTAGCCACCGATCAGAGCTTAAAGCTCAGTGAGTGAAAAGAGCCTCAAGCTCAAACATTGATTAAGAGCCTAAGGCTCACTATGTATAATGAGCCCTGTATCCTGGTATCTAAAATGGATACGGGACAATTTAGGCACTCGGTCACAACAATGTAATAATTGAAAAAGTGTCTCATGAGCATTCATATGCATTTTTGTTTGATCGATTGAAATGCAAAATTCACATATACTTAAGTGAAAATGTGCTACCTATGTAAAGTGCAGTTTGTGATTATATGTTATGTGGAATGATGTGTTGCATGAATTGAGTGAACCATCGATGATGGTTACCTTATTGAGTTCACAAAACTCACCAAAATTGCAACGTTGTCTTTTTAAGACCGAGAGACGACTCTTGCTACTGAAGACGCTCTACCAGCCGGGTAAATTGTGATTGGCAAGAGAAGTCATGGCTCAAAGGTTGGTCAGCTGGGATTTTTGGACAGATTAGTTAGTTTGTACATATTTTCCTCATTCATATAGTACTATTGTATTAGGTTTTTGATGATGTACATATGGAAAATGTTGAAAGACACAATGTAGACTTTCGGTTTTGTGAAATGAAATGAGGAGAAGTTGGTTTTAAAAAATTTGTGATTTTCTTATGATGCTTTATAAGTGAATTATGATACCATGCCATATGAAGAGAATGTAGTGATCAATTGTAGTTCACCCTTATCATAGAATATGTTTTGGAATGACCTTCGGACGTTTCGATGCGTACCCTAAGATAAGGGGGAGCTACACTTATCAAAGTTTTGTCCAAAGTTAATCCCTAACTTTGCTTCATCAAAAGTAACTCAAACTAAGGGAGGATAAAAATAACATCAACAATTGCAGAAATAGAGTATGTATGAGCATGACGAGTATTTATGGTAAAAAAACTAAAAATACATATAATAAGCACCTAAAACAAAATTATAACTAGCTAACTGATCAAGTGCACTAAAGATGGAAATTACAACTTATGAAAATATAAGAAGTATATGAAACGTATTACAAGTATTATGCTATTTGTCAATGGAAAGAAATGGAAAACATACAAAATTTAATTTTTAAAAGACGATAATCATCTCATGCCTTCCCCTTCTATAAACTAAGAAGAATTAAATTTCTTTCTTGATTATTTCTCAATGATGAATGATTTATGTCATAGTTGGTTATAAAGCTTAGATTCCAAATTCCTCTCAAAGTAAATCAACCAATCACTAGATAATACGTTGCTAGCATTTGTTGTGGGGACACCTAAAAACCAAATTAAAACAATTTTAGCTATTGAGATGACTATCAACAAAAATATTCACATTATTGGTTAGCTAAGAAGAGAAGAAATAAATAATAAAAAACATAACTCAAAAGAGATAATGTGAGAGAGTGGAATAGGAAAGGAGCATCTCTACTGAAGACAAAAGGAACAATACAAAGAACTATCATACAATTGATGGGGAAGGCAAAGGCTCAAGTCAATCACTAATAAAATACATAGAAAAAAATAGGTAGCTATTTTTTATTATCTAAAACTAAATCTACCTAGCATATCCAACTACTATGTATTGAATAATAATCGAAGTAATTGTATCCGAGAGAGATGTGGACATATATGGGGTTTATATCAACCTTTGCAATTTAACATATAAAGTCCTTACAATAACTGAAAATAACAGGATGATAAATCGCTTTAACAGATCTCTTCTCCTCAAGCCCCAGGTCATTGAATTATACGTTTGATTCGGATTGTAATGAACAATATCTATGCTTTATGAAATCCATCTAAATATGTAAATACATTACTGTATGAATATAATGAAGTAGCTTGATCTTTGTATCCTTTTCTTAAATATGTAAGTTTATATATTTCTTACTTCAGTGGAAAATCAATTCTTAGGATGCATCACTTTGTATAGAATTTAGCATATTTATATATGACTCTCTATCCTTGACTCACTATTTATATGTAGTAGGTGTATAATCTTGTACCTTTTAATTGTCATTTTATGATGCATTAGAAATAAGAAATATATGTAAATAATCTTTCACTTAAAACACCTATCAATAGTAGAACCTAGTAGATGTAGGATCTTTACCTCTTGAATTGTGTTTATGTAAAGTGTTAATGATTGGCCAATGAATCATTGCCATGCAATTTCGCTTAACACTTACTAAGAAGTTCATTTAATTATGCACGTCTATTAGTTTAACATTTGAATTTGATTTTCATTAATTAATCAGACCTTAAATTAGTAGTTAACTGAATATTTTCTTTGGTTGCATTAACTATTACTTTTAAAATTTCTCATCTTAGGCAAATTTGGAGTTAAAATATCATGAACTGTTTGGTTAACCCTAGTTGACACTCTTTTTTCAAGCTCTCTAAGTCTAAACTAGAATACATGATGTGCAAAAAAAAAGAACAAGAGACTTTTAGATGAAAAGATGACATATGTAATTTTAATTATGTATTAAAAAAATTGAATAAATAATAAATGCATGCTACCTATCCTGCTCATTCTTCTTGTGATAAACCAAATTTATTTCCTTAAGAGAATTATTAATTTTCAATAATTAAAGTGCTTATGTAGGAATTTATAAATCTACCATAATGTGTTAGTAAAACTTGTAGTCTATAAACTAAATTATCTAACATAATAACTACATATATTCTAACAATAGAAGAACATTAGTTACCACTTACTTGATGCAAAGGCAAGTAAAGCCATGTGAGACTATAGGCGTAAAGGAATAGTAACAATGACAAAGGGCTAAGGACAAGGAGTTAAGAAGGAGCAACGTTAGCCAGTGAGGAGCGAGGAGGAATGGAAGAGGGATTTAATTTCAATTAAGTTACATTAAAGCTAGCTATGGAAGAAGAGTGTGATTGTGTCTATTAACATGATGTGATTTTACCTAGTATAAAATGACGCCATTCATATATACATAAACGAGATGGTTTGAGCTTTGGGTTGAATTAAGCTTAGACACCTAAGCCCAAGCTTGACCTAAAGATTAAAATTAAAAAAAAAAGTTTGAGCCTGGCTTGAAACACAATTAAATTAGACTGGTTCTGTAAACTTTAGACTGGGCTACATCTAGCTCGAGCAAGAATTCCATTCCTACTTATTGATAATATTGGGGTTACTAATATTATATTGGGAATATAATAACTCTCTTTTTTAGAAGATGTATCGTGCAATTATAAAAAAGGCATTATGAAATTTGAATGAAAAGGCAAGATGATTGAGTTACACAAGCATTTAAGAGAATAAATGTAATTTGTGATTTTTATTTATTACTGAATGATGATCATATGCAACGAGAAAATTCATCATGTTGTGTTAATTAATTGATGGTGATGGAACTAGAAGCATTTGAATTACCCAAAAGGTTTTAAAAAACCTTTTGATGCATTATTAAATGAATATGAAGATTTTTTAAAATAATACAGGGATATTTTTACACATGATATTTTTGCATAACTAAAGGATTACCATTATCAAAGGCACATCATCATTGTATTATATTGATAGAAGGAACATAAGATATTAGTTTAAGACCATATCATTTTAATGGAGTTCAAAAGAAGGTTATGAGGGAACTAGTGCAATACATTTTTAAATAAGAGATTATTCAGTAAAGTGTAAGTCCCTTCTTATCTCTTATCATGTTAGTAAGGAAGAAAGATAATGCTTAGAGGTTACACATTGACTATAGAGCAATAAATAGACAATTTGTTAAAGACAAAATTTTTATTCCTTTTATGTAAGAGTTATAAGATGAACTTCATTATGTTAGTTATTTAAGATTGATTAGAGAGTTGTATACTGCTTAATAAGAATGCTAGAGAAAGATGTGCATAAAAACAACCTTTAGAACATATAATGGCATTATAAATTTATAGTTATACTATTTGGCTTAAGTAATACCTTACTAGATTTTAAAGTTTTATTAATTTCATATTCAAATCATACTTAAGGAATTTTGTTATAGTTTTTATTATGATATCCTAGTTTGTAGCACAATTTTTAGCAGGAATTGGAACACTTACATAAGGTTTTACAAATTCTTAGATATTATTGTTTATATATTAACTTTTTAAGTGTACTTTTAGGGTGGGTTAAGTGGAGTACTTAGGCCATATAATCACTGTTAAGGGAGTTCCACATATTTTACTAAGATCAAAACAATACATAATATGTCTACACCTATCAATTTGAAGTAATTTAGAGGCTTCTTGAGTTAGTTGGATATTATAGGTGTTTCATTAAAAGGTACGGACAATTAAGTAAGTCTTTTAACTTCACTCCTTAAAAAGAATTCTTTTCATTAGAGTATAAAAGATGAAATGACATTTATAGCATTGAAGAAGACATTTACTTCCTCTCTAGTTTTAAATCTATCTAAATTTACTTAAGAGTTTGTGATTGGTTTATCTTTATACCAATATAACTTTATCGCAAGTACATGACATAGATGTAGCTAGTATCAACAAGTATGCATCGATCCTACGAAGACAATGATTACTAGTAATTACCTTTCTCCTATTATCTAGCCTAAGAATTGGATTTTGGGTTTTTAATTAAGAAAATAAAACTTAGCTACTAAAATAAAATAGGTAGCAATATTGAACACAGAAATGAAAGAAATTACATAGAAAACAATCAATATTTGGAATTAGTGACTAGGTTATGAACACCCTAAAAGCCCTTAAATAATTGACCTTTTATTATGCAATTATTTTATTGGCTATTGGATCGTAAAAATTCGTATTTTATGCTAATAGCTCTCTCGAGTCTACTAAAAACTAATCCTAAGTTTATCAATCGAATTACTTAGGTTAAATTTTGTAAGATTACTATACCGATTTATGAATTATGTTATTAGGTTTGACCCTAATCTAGAGGATTTATGTTAACCTATTTTTAGGTTAGCAATAAACTTCATTCAATTATGGTAAATATATTCATATAAAAAATTTTCTCAATCCCTATACTTTGAAATCAGATTATGAACTAATATTCCAAATATAAGAGAACTTATATTAAGCACATAATTGAATCATAATAAATCAATCAAAACCATTGCATTAAATAAAAGAATCAAAACATATTTTTATCTCAAATAGGGTTCATCATACCTAGACACTAAAAAGTGTTTAGTTACATATAATAGAAAATGAAATCAAACATAAATTGGAAGAAAAACGAGTAGAAAACAAAGAGTTCATAATTCTAAATCTCCCTTTCTCTTGTATGGAATGTTCTTGCAAAATAGATGTTTGATGTTGTAATCTATTAGATCTTTTGATGATTTCTTTAAGTTCTCCACATTCTTGGATCAATATTGTCCCTTTTGGATGTTCTCCACGTCTAGAATTGTCTTAGAAATCACATCTTTTTATAGTAATTCTAGGGTTCTAGGAGATACACCGTCTGATACAAGCCGTGCATTAAACCATGTATAACCCAAAATCACTAAAATTTATGAATTTGCATGAACTTAGGAACTTACACAGCCAGATACACGACCGTGTATCCCTTCTTTGCTTCAAATCTTTGTTTAATTCCATATTTTCATCTGAATTCTTCTCCGTTTGGTCTATGAAGGCAATTATAACCTATAAATGCACCTAGAGCAAAATAAATATCAAATATACAATAAAAGTATCAAATGTCAAGAAAAAATATATCAAGTATGAGTGTATAAATGGTCAAATATGCATTTATCAAAATGCTCATATTTAAGCATTTACTTATCTTTAAGCAAATCATAATCAAAATTAGAAATCGTCCAACATCTATCCTTTATCAATCTCAGCCTGTCAACTTATACTATAAATAATAATATCATATTAATCAAATTAATATGCAAGTAGAGTCAAGTTACCCTAAAACTATCGTCCTATGTCAATATTAATAGTAATCATATCAATAATCTCACTGAAATCAAAAACATAATCTTTTACACCCTCACCGAGATTTTGCTCAATACACTCAAGTGTTTAGGGTGAAAAGTATCAAACTCTGAAATTAATGCCTAATGGAACTTTTACTATAAGCTTGCAATATTATCGCATCTCCACCACTTATGTAAATTAGAAATAAAAATCAAAAGGTTTTTATACAGGTCGTAATGGCGCTTAGGTAAAGTATGGTTAGGATAATAAAACGGTTAAATTAAGGGAAATTTATTAAAAGAAATTACATGAAACTTGGTACCAATATACAAGTCCTTTCATTGCAAGTCCATTGGTACCATATAGTTATTCACAATTTGTCTTATGCACAATGTTTTGTTTTTAGCATTCAATACCTCAATTAAAGAAATAATGGATCTTTCAAAGTTTTCCAAGTTTCAAACAAACAGGTAATGTAAATAACCTTTAGGTTTCAAAATAATTAAAAAAAACTTCAAAGAAAAATAGGATAAAGTTTAATATGTGGTTGTAATCAATGAAAAAGGCTAAGACTTAATATTCCCGAAGGATAAATTATAGGCAAGGTAATCATAAAGTAATAGGATAATGCAAATTGTTAAACATAAATGCCCTTATCACTTCAATGATTTTGATCTCAATATGGATAACAAAAGCAAGTTCTAGAATTGTTCAAATATTCATGATAACATACATGAAAGAAATAAAATAGCTTAAAATTTTCTAAACTTTCGCTTTCAGGCTCAAAAACTCACAAAACGGTAGGTATGTATGTGTGTAAATAGTAGCAATTTTCATTCAATTTGATTATTTCAATGAATACTAAAAATTATGACTTATAAAAATAATTTTATTCTAACTATCATCCTTTTGCATACTAATTCGAATCAATATTTCATAATGAAATATAATATTGATGGACATTGTTGGACACCGATCTTTCAGTGGAAATTATACATAATAAATGATATAAAATCAGTGTTTTATATATGCATTGTGTAATGGAAGTATTTATGCTTTAAGGAAATTATGAGAAAAGAATTATGGGTTTTCGATGT